>JAKSZT010007815.1:35215626-35260931 GCA_026826555.1 Tolypeutes matacus
TTCGTCAACTGATCAGTACGTAACCTTGTGCTATGTGTGTTTCTGTTTGAAGACACCTTATTTAATATGTCTTGTTGATTCATTAACTCATGCCTGAATGCAGCTTATTTAGCACGTATATTTTCTCCGTAAGGCACATCACAGCACTTCAGCACTATGCTTGGGTGCCCTTTTTCTTTTTAATTAGAGAAGTTGTAGGTTTACAGAAAAATCATGCATAAAATACAGTTTCCATATGACACCCTATTATTACCTTGTATAGGTGTGGTATTTTCTTGCAACTGATGAAAGAACATTTTTATAATTGTACTATTAACTCTATTCCATGCTTTACTTAAGGGTTCATCATTTGTATTGTACCATCCTATTGCTATATTTAAAATGTTTTATTTTAGCAACATATACAACCTAAAATTTCCCTTCTCAACTACATTCCCATATACAATTCAGTGTTGTTAATTACATTCATAGTGTTGAACAACCATTATCACCATCCATTACCAAAACTTTTCTATCATCCCAGATAGAAATGCTGTACAATTGAAACATTAACTCCCCATTCCCTACCTCTACCTTGGCCCCTGGTAACCTATATTCCAGTTTCTAACTTTATGAATTTCCTTATTCAAACTGTATCATATCAGTGAGATCATTCAATATTTGCCCTTTTGTGTTTCAGCCCACTTAAACAGCAAAATCACCAACAAAAAGCACAAAAATGTGAAAAAATGAGATACTAAATATTCTGTGAAAAGGACACTTGCTTTCAGTAGGAAATCTGAAACAAGAAGGCCCAGCATTGTCATGTTTGACCTTAGCTGGGAATGGATGCATTGTGCTTGTCTGGGAAGGTACTGCGAGTATTGATTTTTGGGGTTTCAGATAAATTTTAGTGAGTAGGAGAATCCGCAAATATGGAATCTGGGAATAATGAGGATCAACTGGATTCCAATGTCATAGTTTCACCCATTCCCTTATAATTTGTGTCTAGTCTTAGCCTTGTTTTGGCTTATTTCTACAGGAGAAATCCTCATAGACGGGATTACCAAGTTGAAGGATGTGAGTATTTTTATGGTTCTTGAAACATGCTAGCAAATGGCTTTCCCAAAGAGTTGTGCCAATTTATGTTGCCACCAGGAACAAAAGAAAACACTGTACCTTCATCTTTTTCTTCTGGAGCCAGGTCTGCTACGATATCATCGATGTTGTCAGGTACAATATTGCATTGCTCCCCCTGCAAAAGAATTTACTTGGAAGGCTCACACCAGAGAGAGAAAGGACTGGGGATGGTGGTGGTGGCGGGGGGCAAGGGAGACTGTATTATCTGATTCCCACCCTTTATACAAAGCCTAGGCCATGGTGGAGTTGAATGAAAAAGAAATGCCAAGAAAGCAGGAGTGGCTAACCAGTGCTGGCAAATACGTAGCTTGTGTACCACCTCTTTTCCAGTTCCTGGCCCATGACAGATGTTAGTAATTGATTATCGAACTTACAATGATACCTTTTTTGGCCAACTTTGTATCAAATTATCCAGTTGAGCACTGGACCCCAATACTATGTTCATTTTACTCGTTTGAATCTTATGAACTAATCTGCATACGAGAAATCCTTTGGAACCCCTGAGTTCCATATCCTGGGTCATTTCTCCCATGATTCAGGAGCTGAAAGGAGTGCAGGCTCCTTGGCACTCCTGGTGTGTGTGTGGGGGGTCTGTGCCAGAAGGAGCTCTAACCCAGTACCTTCCGGGCAATTCTCTCAATAACAACTCTGGCTACTTGAGTGATGGAGCCGCCTTCTGGATCGTAGAAAGGACTCTGAGGATGGTCCAAACTGGTCAGGGGCCGGATTTTCTCCTGGGGAATCGTGGGCTTGTTGGGTGACTGCAGTGGAAAACAACCACAGATATAGAAAGTGAAAAGAAAACTGTAGAAAGCCACAGAAGCAATTTGAGAACCCACTGGTTTTCTGATGACCCTAGATTTCCAGGCAGGTGGTGTGCTGACCAGAGCTGAGAAATACAAATGTTCAGGATAGAATCCAAATTCCTTTTGCCTGGCTGTCCAGGGTTTTGGAATCTGGCTCCAGCCTTGTACATATCGACTTCCTGCTGCTCTCCATGCTCTTTTCTTAATTTTCCCTTTATTTTATAATTGTAGATCTATTTTGCCCGCCGTTCCCTTGCTTCCCTGGGAATTGCTCTTTAGCAGATCCCCTCTTCAGGCTCCCATGCTGGAGGCACAGACACTGCTCAGTGCCTGACTCTACTGAGTCTGAGTTGCTGAGACCCACCTGCTCTGCCCCCACCCTGACCGAGCGTTCCTCTAGGGCAGAGCCTGGGCCACATTCACGTCCACCCAGAGCAGGGCTGGGCGCGGAGGCTCGCTGCCCGCCCTTCCAGGCACACACCTACCTCGTAGGTCACCCCGCTGTCGGTGCCGGCATCCCAGGGAATCAGGTCTTGCACCACCTTTTGGACCCAGCCACATTCCTTGGTGCACAGGTCCTCCGCTGACAGGCCCACGTTCCAGTCTGGGCTGGGGCCCATCATGGTCAGGAAGGACATTAAGTGGCGCGTCCTGTCCACTGAAAATTCAGCCGAGGGTGCAGCTCTCCTGGAAACCAAACACAGAGACCATTACATCAGGGCTCTGGGGGCACACTCTCTGAGGGACATCTGGCCAGACAGTGGCTAAAGGGTGAGAGGGACAGAGCGTAGGGATTCTCGGTCTGCCCTGATCTCTGCCTTTAGCCACTAAAGGTTTACAGGCACTGGACAAACCTGGAGAGAATCGTGTTATTATCCTGTCCCATTTTCCTGTGTCCACAGCAATTACTATCATTTTGTATTTCCTTGCTTACTTATTTGTTTAGCTGATTATTGACCGTTTTCCCCCACTGGAGTGTAAGCAATAGAAGAGTAGAGTTTTTGTCTGCCTAATTCCTCCTGGCTTCTATTCCCAGTGCCAGAATGGTGCCTGAACAGAGCAGATACTCAGTAAATGTTTTTGAATAAGTGAATGAGCAAACTGTATGCTATGTGTGTGCCCAGCTGTGATGGATATGATATGAACTTTACAAATAAAAACTGCTGCACAATGCCCCAAGCCCTTTCTTATATCTGTTCATTCAATCCACACAACAGACCTGGGATAAGGATCACTGACTCCAATTTGTGGATGAGGAAACTGAGGCTCAGAGGGGTTATGTAACTTGCCCAACGTCACAGACTTAACCGGAGTTAATATTAATTCAAGGTCAATGCTCTCTACATCATCAATTCTTAATTCTTCCTCCCTGCCCTTTCTTCATTCTACTGAGATCTGCCTTGTACCATCAAAGGCGGCATCTCCCCCAGCCTGTGCCTTCACTGCCCTCCTGAGGCTGCCTTTAGCAAGGCCCCGCCCTGGTACCAGTGGACTCATCCACTCACAGTTGGGTTCCCAGCTGTCTCCTCCAGGGCCTGGCAGGGATCCAGCTGTAGGGCCAGAGACCTTTGGCTGACAACCCCAGCCAGTGGAGTTAAAAACCCAAGTCTAGAGCTACAAGAGCCAGCTCTTTGCCCTCTCTCACCTCACGTTGCTGAGAAATCTCAGGAATGGTCAGGGTTGCATGAGCTAAACGCCCCAGCCAGGGGAGCCCCACCAAGGGGCTGGGGCGGAAAGAGTCATATTCACCACCATGCACTTGGTGCCAGAGCCACATTATCTCATTTTCCCTTTATGACAGTCCTGTAGGGTTAGAATTACTATCCCGTTTTGTAGAGAGGAAGCAAAAGCGTATAATGGTTAATTAACTTAAAGTCCCAGCTAGCAGGGGGCAGAGCTGAGATTTGAAGGCAGCTCTGCCTGATTATCCTCCACCCCACCCCAGGCTGCTGATATTGGGGAATCCTTGGCTGGCGACCAACTCGGCTGCTCAGTCCAGCTGGGCCCTGGCCCACTTCAGCTGTTTGGGTGTCCCTGTGCTCTCTGTTGGGACCAGCTGCTCCTGGCTGCCTTCCCTTGTCCCCAGGAAGTGATAACTAGAAAACTCGTTGGTCCTTGGGACTGGACCCCTCAGGCTCAGGCAGCCCAGATGGGCTCAAATAATGAGCAGAGGGGAAGAGAAGGCTGGGTGTGCATCCTGGGGTAATTTACCAAACAAAAATTACAAAAAATTTTACACATTACAGAAAGCTGTGCCTCAGTGTTCACATCTATAAGATGGGGATCATACATTCCTACCCTAAAGGGTTATTGCAAGTATTAAATGAGATAAATTGCACATAATGCTTAGCCCAGGGCCTGGTACCTGGTCTATTGTTAATTTTATGCTCCTGAGAGAAGGGCTGGAGGGTCATATGGAGATTGGAAAGGAGAGGGAAGGGGCATGAGGCCTCCCTGCATGGACCTCACATTTTAGCCTGATGCCTGTCCAGGCTCTGGCATATGAGCTGAGGAAGGACCTGAAACGAGCTCTGGCTTTGGCAGCCAGGCCCACAAAGGCCTGACCACTAACTCCCACCTGGCCTCCCCACTTCCGCCCTGCCCACTGCCCCAGGCGCTCCCTCTGCCCTGGCCAGGCCCACCATGTTTCAGGGCCCATGGGCACGTGCATCTGCCAGGAAACCTCTTCTTCGTGGCTCACAAAGCATGATCCTTGGACCAGCAGCAGCAGCAGCACCTGGGAACTTGTCAGAAATGCAAACTGTTGGGCCTTTCTCCAGATTTACTGAGTCTGAGACACTGGGGGTAGGAGCCAGCAATCTGGTTTACTAATCCCTCCAGGTGATTCTAATGCACCTCTAGTTTGAGAATCTCTGGCCTCCTTCTCGTTCAAGCCTCAGGTGAGATGTCGCCATGTCTAGGAGCCTTGCTGGTGCCCCAGGATGAAGCATGGGCCCTTGGTCTGTACTTCCACGCAGCGAGTGCAGGTCTCTATAGCTCTATCCTGTGGTTTTATCCACTTCATAACTGTCTAGGCTCCCCCACGAGGCTGGGAGCTCTGGGCAGGAAGTTTCATCCCCAATCCCCAGGTGCTGGGCTGCTGATGGGACAAAAGAATGTATGCTGATGTGCTCAGCTACTTACAGCTCTTAAAGCCTCCGTGTCTTCATCTTTTGTGATGCGGATAACAATACGTACCTTGCTGTGTTGCTGAGGACCAAATGAGATATGTTATTAGGAAGACTTTGTAAACTGCTAAAGGTCCACGTTTGCATAGTCTGCTATTTAGGTAGGCACAAATTGGAAGACTTTATTTCCTGGCCTGTGCATTACTTTTCTGGCCTGTGGGGCAGTGGTTTAGCAGCTTCTTTAAAGATTTGGCTTCTGCTATGAAGGCAGTGTGGGGAGCTGCGGCGTTGCTTACTTGGGAATCGTGGGACCAGGCTTAGGGCTTGCCTTTCAGTGCCTGCCAGGAGGAGAGCACTGGCATGGGAGTGGGGTTGCTTTCAGCCCTGGCCTGGGGGTCCAGCAGTCCCCTGGGAGACAGGCATCCTCTTCCATCCTCACTCACCTCTCACCTTCCTACCTCCCTGAGCATGCAATTTGGGATTGTGTTACTTGTTCATGCCTGCACCCTATGGGTGATGCTATTCTCCATGACAGTTGTGGTAGATTAAAGTATGTACCTCAACAAAAGGCATGTTCTTAAATCTTGGTCCAAGTTCCTGGGGGTGTGGGCTCATTTATAAATAGCATCTTGGAATATGTTAAGGTGTTCAGGGTGTGAACTCCTTTGTGAATGGGATCTTCTAAAGCCTCTTTAGGTGGGTCTTAATCCCTATTATTGGAGGCATCATAAAGAGAGGAGCCAGAAGCCAGAAGTAGCGGAAACTGGAAGGGCAAATGCAAGGAGAGAGAGCTGCAAGGGAGATGTGACGGGAGGCCAAGACGCAAGCACGGCGGCAAGCCAGCACCAGGATGCTATGGACTTCAGGATCTGAAACCATGAGACAATAAATTCCTGTTGTTTAAACCAACCCATTGTGTGGTATTTGTCACAGCAGCCCTCTCAAACTAAGACAACAGCCTAAGGGGACAAAACACAGCTCTACTTTGGAATCCAGAGCTGGAGAAACCAAACACCTACATCCCACCCCATCCTGATGCTCTGCCCAGTGGATGGATGCAACCATCGGAGAACTTTGTTTAGTATTCCAAGGCCTTTCTGCAAATTGTTCTCAGCAAATACAGTTCAGTCAAATCTATTTTGTAGCCTAAATGAGGCCTCCTGAAGTGTTTCAAGGGGCAGGAAATTTGGGCCAATCAATCCCTGCTCAAAATACCTGACCTTATGCTGGATAATCTGATGGTAAATTTGAATTTATAAGTGTCTGGGAGCAGTTTTCTAGCACCTTCAGATATGTCCAGCTCTTTTTTTCTTCTCCTGGACTGGAAAATTGCTCCCCTCATCCCTAGCTTAGGTGACCCTTCCTGGAAGAAGCATCTCCTGACTTCGCCCCAAATAGGTTAGGACCCCTGTTACACCTTTCCATGACATGCTGAACTCCCTCTCTCAATACAGTTTCTTTTTAAAATTCTGACTTCCCCACCAAGTTTAAATAGGGCAGGGGCAATTTTTGTTTTGTTTACAACTGTTTCCCAGTACCTGGCTCAGAGCTTGGCATGTAGTGGGTTCTTTTCAAATATTTGTTGAAATAAATGAATTAATCTAGAAAATGAACATGAAGCTCTTGTACTTCATTTGACCTTCAATATTTAATTTAAAAATCCTCTCATAGCATCTATTATGTTTATAATAAGATGCTACTACTAAAAATAACGAAATAGAGAAGAATATATATAAAGTTTCCTTAAGAAATGCTAGATATGACTGAAGTTCTTTAATTTGTAAGTACCTAAATAAATGTTTGTATTAATGTTTCTTGTATGCCATACTCTTCCCACATATGATATTTTGTTAATTTAGATTCATTTTTCTAGCTAGGATTTAAACCAGCATTGGTTTTCTAGCAAAGAGTTGATCTAGCCATACTATAGCTCAGGGTATATTGTAAAGCATCATAATCAAAACTGTGATAATCCAGGTAAAAGAGAAATACAGATCAGTGGCATCGATTGGAAACCTCAGAAACTATAGTTATGGACTTATACAAAATAGAGTTCTTAAGTTAGGGGGGAAGGAAAGATTGTGCAATAAATGGAGTTATGATAACATAATTGCACTTTCCAAGAAAATGAATTTTCATCTAATACACATTAAAAGTAAAACCAGAGTCAAATAGAAAATAACCAGATCATAGAAGAAATTAAGTTTTCAGGACTATTAGAAAAATGCTAATTTTCTTAGCTTTGAAGCAATAAAAGCAAGAAAAAAGGAAGAGATTAATGGAATTACAAATCAATTTAAAACACTTGCATATTAAAACAATACTGAATTAGAGAGAAGAATGATTTGTTGGCAAAATTATCTCCATCAAGATAATTTTGACTTGATAAAGGGTTAATATTTATATCAGATACAGAGTTAATACAAATCTGTAAGAAAAACACCACAATCGCAGTAGATAAAGCAAAGTTTTGAACAGACAATTCACACAAGAGAAACGAAAAATAAAAAACAAAGGACGTAAAGAAACGTTTGACTTTTTGATAGAGGGGCAGTGTGGGAGAGACCCAGGTGCTGGAATACACAGATCTGGATTCGAAACTTGGTCCTGCCACTTAGTAGCTAGGCGAGGGGCTTTTACTTCACTTCTCTTTGCAGTTACTACATCTGCAAAATGGAAGTGAAATCATATCTACCCCAAGGTTTTTTTATGAGGAAATTACATATCCTTAACTGGTACTTAACAGGCACTTGGTAAATACTGAGTTCCTTCTTGCTCAACTTTTCCAAACAGAACTTCCAAAACACCACAAAAGAAAAGAGGCAGTAAAGGACGTTCATGCTCCTTCTAGAGCCTTTTTTCCCCCTTCTAAGTTACAGAGCCACACCAGTGAGACTCAGGAGGGTTTCCTAAGCCATCAGCAGGCTGAGTTCTGTCCCTCATCATGTATTTTGAAAAACCCCAATAAAGAGTTCCTGAAGTTGCAGAAACTCAATATTGCCACTAGGGGGCACTCGAGTCATGCACTAGGCTGAAGTCCTGGGTGGTGGAGGAAGGTTTGAGTGAGATTCCTGCAGCCTCAGAAAACTTGGCCTTTATAAGCAGAGGGACCAGAAGGCTCTGGGTCCATCTGGCTGTGTAGCTCTGCCGCCTGCATGCCTAGTCCAAGGCCAGCCATCCTTTATAATCGTGAGGACTTCCAATGGACCTGGGCAAGTGCTGCAGGAGGCAGGGGGGACCTGAAACTTCCAGCCCAGTTTAGGGGGGAGATGTCTCTGGTCTCCTGGGGAACAGTGGCTTAGGGTGATTATGGAGTCACAGACCCGCAGGAAGCAGGATTATTGGAGAGGGTGGCCTTGCCTCTGTGCCACCTCATCTGCCTTGCAACATGCACCATTGTCTAATCCAATGTTAATTAAACACAGTAGCCGGGCATAATTAAGGAGGCCACAGTCTTCTGCAGGATTCATTCTAAGAAAGGAAATAAAAATTACTTTTAAAAGTTCCTGTGATTCTTAGAATTCAGAATACACTGGAGGGACTGGGTGATGCAAATTCAGAATTGATTTTCAGGAAAACTGGGCATCTTTTACTTGGGCTCTGAAGAACTAGTAAAGGATGTGCGTTGTCTTCGGCATCTGCCTTTTCTTTCTCTACCTGTGCTGTAGGCTGTCGGAGCCACAGCCTGATTTACTGAGCTAAACAAGTCAGCAGCTAATTGGTTCATTCATGGCTGTCCTCTGAGAAGTGGTCCTGGGGATAAAGATGAAGATCATTGAAAAACAAGTCATTTTCGACGGGCAGGACCTCACAAAGTAGGTCAGCCTGGCTTTCCACTGGGCCGAGGGACGCTGGAATCCCATTAACCTCGATCCAGCAGGCTCAGCGAGGAGGGGCAGGGCTGTTTCTGCAAAACAAAACTTGGCTACATGTATTCTTCCTAATTTGACTTCCTAATGAGATTTAGAAGAGGAAAGAGGAGACTGGAATATGGGAAAATCGGAGGAAAAATTCCTTTCCCCTAACAAGCTGGTAGCGCTGAGTGAAAAGGGCTTTTGGGCATTTAGGAGGGCTGAGTGTTTGCCATCAGTTAATTCTGTTCCACGGGGACTCAGGAGGAGTGGAGGTGTCACCAAATATGTTTTCCAATGTTTTAGAAAGTCTTTTCCATCTTTAAAAAAAGGAGGGGGAAACCTCCATTGACTCCTTCATCCCCTTCAAACTACTGCCTAATCTCACTCTCTTCTTTCACCGCAAACTTCACAGAAGAGTTGTCTGTGTTAGCTGCCCTCCACATCCTCACTTCCTGCTCACACCTCACCCCACTCAGCCCCATCACTCTGCAGAAAGGACTTTCCGTAAGGTCACCAACGACCTTCATGGCAATAGATCCAAAAAGCATTTGCAGCCCTCATTCTACTTGATCTCCCAGCTGTATTGGACAGAGCTGCCCACTCTCTCCTTTTTGAAGCACTTTCTTCCCTTGATTTCTTTCACAGCAAGTTTTCCTCCCCAATCTCTTTGCTGCTCCTTTTCTGTCTCCTCTACAGGCTAGTCCTTCTCAGCATTAAATGCTGAGCCTCCCAGGACTTGGTCCCAAGCCCTCGACTCCTCTCTCCCAGCCATGCCCTTGGTGTCAGTTGTCTCCCATTCCCAGTTTTATATCTTAGCTTAGGATTCTCCCACTGGGTTTCAAAGCTATCTAGCTGACTGTGTACTTGGCACCTTCAACTGGATGTCTCCCACTTATCACAGCCAGAAAGAAGTCATGATCTTTCCAATCAAACTTCATCTAATGTTCCCAGTCTTCTGATTGGCTCCATCCAGACCCCTGATAAACATCTTGACCCTGCAGTGTCCTTCACCCTCCTTATCCAGTCTATCAGTCTGCACATGAGCACTGCTTCTCACCTGCTCATCCTCCCGAGAGGTATCGCTGACTTTAAGGACATCGCTGGCACATAGACTGGTGGCCAGTCAGTGGGAGGCTCCAATACAAGGCTGGGACTGGGCAGGGTACTTACACATTGAGAGGCTGCCAGGCTGGCCACTGGGCTTTAGCTTTGATGACGGTAAGGACCTCATCGCTCTGCAAAAAAGGACCATAGACATTTAGTGAGGAGGACTGGGCTGGGGCAACAAGAGGGTTTTGACATGGTGGTATTTTCAGCCTGCTCTGGTTCTAGCTCTGCTGGCTGAGCCATGGGGGCTTGCATTGTGGGCTTTGCCTGCCCAGGTGTGGAGCCCTCCTGCCCCGGGATGCAGGGAGGCTGGAGCTCAGCAACACCAGGAGGCAGAGCTGAGTGTCCAGGGTGCGTGGTGAGCCCTGGGTACTGAAGGGCCCACTGAGGCACACCTTTCGTTCCCAGAGCTCTGATCTGGACCCCACTTTGGCTGGCAGGGCTTTTATGTTGTTTCCAGCCTGGAGGACCAGGCACTGACTGGGGTTGGCTCAGCAGGCACCGCAATGCAGCCCACACCTGACCCTGTGGCCTGTCACCCTGTGGCCTCTCCTGCTTTCAGGACCCCCACACTGGTCAGGCTGTCTTGTACTAGGAGGCCACAATGAAGCTTGGGCCCACACCTCTTGGGCCACTCGTGTGATTCTGTTCTGTTTTACTTTGCACAGTGCACCACTGAAGCACAGATACTTCAAATAGTTTTTTGAGGTAGAGTTTGATAATAAACATTTTAAAGGAAAACATTAAGTAGTCATCATGGAGTACTTTGTTGTCTTGCTACCTGTATTTTGCAGTTTAGTTGGGTTTTTATTTTGAACTACATACTGAGCATGAGGGGTACCATCTTTTTCAATGTACAAAGTTCAAATTCAGCCCTGGCTTGGGGCTTTCCCCAGAGTAGAATCAGCTGGTCCTTGATCTCCCCTTCCCCTGGCCTGGTCCCAGCAGTGCTCAGATTATACATGGAAAATCCCAGAATGTCACCAGCTGGGGAGGGGACTGCTTGTTGTCAAATGAACCAGTCACCAAATTCCAGGGGGTCAGAGACTTGCTGGGCCAGTTCACAACTGTGCACCAGTGCTTAGCACAGAGCCAGGCAGGGCACCAAGGAAAGAACAGGTGAACTTCTTGGTTAGGTACCTTGCCCAGCAAATCCCACAGCCCTGAGAAAACTCGAAAGAAGAAGGAGGTCAGAGTGTCTTCCAGGCTCAGGCCCAAAGATTAGAGAAAGCTTCTGATCCAGAGTGCCCTCTGCAGCTCAGGGAAGGTGTCCTGGATGGTGGGCCTCAGAGAAGGGAGCTGAGCTAGACCCAGCTGGGCACTGGATTGTAGAAATAGTCCTGAGTGGGGCAGAGGGTAGGAGCAGCCACAGGGACACACTGGTAGATGCAGCTGTTAGGGAATTCACAGATACCTGTTAAGCAGCCATGGTCCAGACCTTACCTCCCTCCACCTCCTTCTCTGGAGAAGTCACAAACACACGCTAAGAGGCCATGCTTTGGGCTTTCACTACTCCCAGCTTCTTTTCTACTGTGTGCCACTCCACAATCTGGGGGAGATGTTAGGTCTAATGAAACGGCCTGCCTGACCTTAAACCCAGAAACTGGGAAGAAGCAGCCCCAAATGCTTATCAGAACAGGAATTCTCCAGGGCATAAAATCTATACTCAAACAGTATGGATTTGCCCCTTTCTCCTCCATGAAGTGGGGCGTGTGAAGCTGCCGTCTACTGACCCTGACCCGGAGCAGTTTCGTCTGCCCTGGGCGATGGCCGTGATGGGACTACTTCCCCTGCTCTTTTGGGTTCTTTGTACTAAGTGATGAGGGGATGTGCCCTCTCTGGACTCTCTGTTCTGTACAATAAAGGGGTCATTTGCTGAGACTTTTTGTTGTGCCCTGAACCTGTGTCCCCACACCACACCATTGTGGTAACTTGCTCCACAGTCACCCACCGGGGAGCTCACCATGTCCCCTCCTTCAGGCAGAGGACAGAAGCTTTCCCTGCGGAGACACGCTACCCTTCATGTCTGCAGGAAAAGCCTTTCCCAGTCCCAATGAGTGGTTTATATTTCCCATGGGAGATTTGTTTATTTGCTTTAATGTTTCCCTCCCTCACTTCTAATAAACATCTGTTGAATGACTGGGAAAAGCTGCTTGCCATGAAGTCACATGTGGGACACAGCCTATCTGCCGAATGCCAGCTCTGTGTGTCCCCTGACCTGGTTTCCCTGGAGTCCCCACATATGCTCTGTGTCCCCAGCTGAACTCTGCCTCTACTAGCAGGACACTGCTCTTCCCGTGGGCCCCACCCAGGTAAAGGTACAGCCACTGCTGCCGGAACTGGGCGCCGAGCACCACCAGCGTCCTCCCATCTCTGTGCCCCTCACATGGGTCAGGCTCCAGAACCTGCTGCATTCACACCCTCTTGAGCCTTTCTCCCCAGTCTCCTTGCAGGCCACTGTCTCCAGCATCCTCTTGCTCTTCCCCAACCCCTCCTCCACACTGCTGCCAAGCTGACCATATCTGTCCCCAGCCAAACCCTTCAATGGCTCCTGCGATATGTCCAAGGCCACTTTTTTTTTTGTTTTTTAATAAAATTTTATTGAAGTATATCATTCATACATGAACATACATAAACAATAAGTTATAGTAAAAGTTGCGAACCTACAAAACAAACACACATCATAACAAGGGCTCCCATTCGTCACCCCACCACCACCACCTTGCGCTGTTGTGAACCATTTGTAACAAACTATGAACAAGCATCATCAAAATATTACTACTAACTATAGTCAATATCCTACATTTGGTGTATTTTCCCCCAACCTCCCCGACTAACACACTGTACAAGTATTAAATATTTGTTTTAGTTCATGAGAGAATGTTCTCACATTTGCCCTGTTGACCACAGTCCATCTTCCATCGCTGGATTCCCTGTGTTATACAGTCCCATGCTTTGTTCTATCCATTCAAAGTGTACACTCAGTGGCTCTCATTTTGATCATAGAGTTGTGCTGTAACCACTTCAATTTTAGAAGGTTTTCATTACTCCAAAAGGAAAAACTCCGTACCTCTTATACCCCACCTATTGTCCCATAGAATTGATATATCTTCTTTGCCATTGATGCAAAAATTTTGCAATATTACTGTTAGCTATTGTCCATACATTACATTAGTTGTAATTTTCCTGTATATCACCATATTCTTAACACTTTGTAAAAGAAGAGTATTCTTATATTTATACTATTAACCACAATCGTCGTTCACCACCAAAATCACTGTTATACATTCCCTAGATTATTCTCTAGTTTCCTTTCAAATGATATTTATGTCCACAGACTACCCCTTTCAGCCACAATCTCATTTATAAATCACCAAGGCCACGTCTTAATTACTTAGTTTCACCTACATGTAGGCCCTCATGATTTGGCTCTGGCTTACTTTTTTTTTTTTTTTTAAAGCTTTATTTATTATTATTATTTTTTACTGGGAGGTCCCACGGATCGAACCCAGGTCCCTCCATATGGGAGACGGATAACCAACCATTTGAGCCACATCCATTCCCCTCTGGCTTACTTTTTTTTTTTGATCTCGTAGAACATTTTAGCATCCTAGGAGCACACAATGTCATGTTGAGCACATTCCATGCCAATGTCCACCCTGCCTCCCTCCTCATTCTCCTTCTCTAGAATGTTAGGCAGTTTGTTGTGCATCTTTTCAGAACTTTTTACTTTGTATCTACAGCTATGGGTTTGTTTGCAAGCGTGCTACATACACCTTTTCCACAAAAATTGCATCCCACTATCTTGTTCTGCAACATACCTTTTTAACTTTTCCTTAATACCATATGTATGCAGCATCATAGTTCTCCTGTTTTTAATTTTAAAGTGTTGGAGAGCTTTAAATTATAGGTCAAGACTTCAGAAATCCAAGATGATCTCTAATGAGATATTGTCTGATGACAATCCTTTTACTCTTGAAGAAATACTTTCCTAAAAATATAAATGTGTGTGGAGTTAAGGCAGCCACTCAAGCAGGTGCTGCAGATTCACCTTGCACTGCAATTAAACCTCCAGTTTTACATCCCAACTAATGATATGTTGATTTTACTTTTGCAGCATACAACTAGGCAAAAATAGTTTGGACTCCCCATTAGTGTTGGTTTATGTTGAAATTCTGACTGTATTTTTTAGAGCTATGGGGACTCCAAGGATGGTGGGTGCAGCGTGTGGGCATTAGAATAGCTTCTTGATGTAAATCTTTTCCTCTAGTGGTTAAACAGTATCCCCAGGAATCACAGCTAATTGTTCTTTGTTTGTGGTTATTCATGTTATTCAATTATATATGAAAACAGGAGCACTCAGGAAAATTTATTTTAATGGCTAAATATTTTGTTGAAGCATCAACATTCTCTGGTAGAACCCAAGTACTGTGAGATCAGAGAAAGTGTCTGGCTTGTTCACAGCCATATGCAAGCACCCGTGGATGCTCAGTAGATGTTTGTTGAAAAGCAAAGCCACATCATTCCTTTTTATGCTTGCATAGAATTCTATGGCATGGATGTTTCCTAATTTATATAATCAGCATTATTGATGGATATTTAGATTCTTTCCAGTTTGTACTCTTACAAATGATGCTCATGTACATATTTCTCTGTTCACATCCAAGGGTTCCTGTGTGAGAGATTACCAGAAGTTACCTAAAGATGAAGCAAATTTAAAATTCTTATAGGGCCTGGTAAATTGTCTTCCAAATGTCTGTACCAATTAGACTCCAAGCAAGAATGTATATGTGCCCATTTCCCTATAACTTTAGATACACTGGATGCTACCAGCCTTTTTAATATTTATTAGTCTGCAGGCAGGAAAATAGTGATGGAGAGGAGCAGCTCTAGAATCAAACCTGAGTTCGAATCCTGGCTGCACCATTTACTAGGTCTGTGTACTTTGGCAATTTTCTCATCTGTGAAATGGGGTTAAAAATAGTATCTACCACATGGGATTGTTAGAGGGACTAATGACGTAACCCATGAAATATGCTGGCATTCTACCTGACACATAGTGAGTACAGCAGAAATCATAGCTATTGTCATTCTTATTCTTATTTGTGCTCAGGCCAGGCTGATATTAGAATCAATTTGTATTGCTTGACTATAGATAGCAGAGCACACAGATGCATCTAAAAACCAACAAAGCCTCAGGAGAACTTTCCTCGTTATAAAACCAAGCTCTGAGTCCCAGGAAATATATAACTGGGGGGTTTATGTGGCCGCGTGAGCCTTGGATGGGGCACAGGGCATTTCACATTCTGAAGAATGAAGGACTTAAATTCAGAGTGAGTGATCCATACTTCAGACTTAAATGAAAAGCTGTTTTAACAAGTCTCTAAGGCATAGAAAGGATCTTTCAAGAATCCTTAGAGCCCTTTTACATCTCCCATAGGACCCCTTTCAGACAAAGTATTTCAGGGCATTCAGAGTTCATGACTCATCTGGATGACGTTAGTACTTTCCCAAAGAAATGCCAATTAAAATAAAAAACCCAAATGAAACTACAGGTCACTTGCATCCGTCTTCGAGGGGTTGATTTTCTCGTTCTACTTTTGGTAAACACATTGTAGAGATGTAGCCGTAACTCAGACCTCAAAGCTAGTGGTACCAAATGGAAACAACGAAGCCCCAAACAGATCATGGTGTGGGGTCAGATCTGGAGCAGGGTTTCACATGGAGTGAAAACAGGCCTGGGACAGGTTGGAGTCAGAAACCACATTGGTCTAAGGAGATGCTGGAAGGTTGCGTCTGAACCCACCTTGTTCACCCCAGACCGGCTCTCCACATAGTCCAGAGCCAGCGCCCACTGCGGAAGCTCTGGGCCTCACAGCCATGTCCACCGCAATGGGCCAGGGGCTGTCCTCTCCTCCCTGCCTTGTCCCTTGTCTCCTCCTCTGTTCCTGTACTTTCCTGGCTCCTGACCTTCTGACCTTGTCTCCCACTCCGGAACCACAAGCTATATCTCAAGGTCCCTTTTGTTCCCGGCAGCCCTGAGGCTAAGTGACCTCACCTTACCAGTCCTGCCCCAGACCTGTGGCCTTGCCCTCAGCTCAGTCAATTTGCCTGATGCTCCCACCACGCATCCTCCCCGCCAGGGAGGCAAATGCATGCCTCAGTCTGACCTAGAGACATCATCACCCTCTGAACCCAGGGGGAGGGAGCTGGAAGGGTTAGCTGTGGTCCAGCAGAGTCTGGCCGCTCTGGGAAGTTCTGGCCCCAGCCCCTGCCCCTTCTTCTGCTGACCTTTAAGGCATGTCTTAGCCTACTCTGAGGCTGACTATTACAGCCACACTCGGAGGAGTCTCAGACAGTGTTCGTGATACCGTTGAAGTTAATACTGTCCAAGAAGGTAGGGAGAAACACAGGGCACTTGAGTTGGAGGGAAACTGTCTGCTACTAAAGAGAGGAAAACTGATGACACTAAATGCACACGCAGTGATGTACACATAGAGACTGCCCCCAACCCCCTTATTGTGCATTTCTCCATCACCAGCTTATTTCTTTTGAGATCCTTTGGGAATAGCTACCACAATGCTCATTTTGCAGATGAGGAAAACGAGGCTCAGGAAGAAGAGAGAAGTGCTCAAGACCACCCAGGGACCCAGATTCCAAACCAGGTGCACCTGGCTCCAAAACTCATGCTCTTTCCACTTTCCCCGACAGCTCCTTCCTCCCATCCTCCTCTCCTGAGCACCGTTCCCCGCCCAACTTTGCTAATTATTCAGTAAGAGCCTGGCTGACCCTGGGTGGCAGTTTTCACAGTGGAGCCCTTGCTTTGAGGCACAGGCTCACCGGGTGCCCTCCGGGTGGGCTGTGCCTGACATAATTGCATAATGACACCATTCAGCACTATTGGTCCCCATTATTTGCTTCTGCCTTTCCCCAGAATTCCCACTGAGGAAAAATGCCAGTCCTAATGGCATCCACCTCTGATGGGAATTTTTTCTTCCCTTGGTGTCCTGGGGATGAGCATCAGGAAATAAGCCATTTTATGAGGCGACGATGGGGCCATAAGCGTCTTTAAAATCAATTGTGCCAGGAGACCTCCCGTCATTTCAATGGTCTCTGGGTTTATTCAGATCACAAAAGCAGATAGCTCACATTTGGTGGTACGTTACAGTGTGTCTATCATTTCCTGAGACCCACACTGTAGCCTTCTGAGGTAGCGAGGCTATGGTCCCCATTTTTCAGATAAGGTAACTGAGACTGACCTTTTCTCTGAAACTGCTCTTGTCAAGGTCACCAACGACTTCTCAATGGCCAAAGACAATCGTCAGTACTCAGCTCTCAGTGTCCATGACCTCTCAGCAGCATTTGACACAGTTGACCACTTCCTTAAGAAATTTTCTACTTGGCTTTGGAACCTGGTTTCTCTATTTCTTTTCACCTCATTGACCATTCCTTCTCATACCTATCTCTAAACACTGAAGTGCCCCTGGGCTAAGTCTCTATTCTATTCACACTCCCTTGGTGATTTCAACTAGTCTGATGGCTTTAAAGATCAACTACAGACTGAAGACTCCCAAATTTTAAAATCTCCCCAACCTTGCCTCTGAACTCCAAATTCCTAACATTTTATCTGGATGTCTAATTGGCATCTCAAACCTAACATGTCTGAAACTAAAGTCCTGATTTTCCCCTTTCCAAAGCTGGGTCTTCCTCATTCTTCCCAGTTCTTAAATGGCAATGCCAGTTTTCCCATTGCTCAGATAAAAAACTGTGAAGTCATCCTTGATGCCTCTTTCTCTCATATCCCACATCCAATCCACCAGCAAATCTGGTCAACTCTACTTTCAAAATGTTCGTGATCCAAAAACTTTCCATCACTTTCCCTATCACCATCCTTGTCCCCACCGCCATCACTTGCCTATATTAATACAATGGCTGCCTGACCCATCTCCCTCTCTCCTCTTGTCACATACCAGCCACATCATGTCATTCCGTCAGTCAAAATCCTCCAATGGTTTCACATCTCACAGCAAAATGCACTGATCTGCGACCCCATCCCTGTTATCTCACTAAACTCATCTCTTAATACTCCTCTCTTCATTCACTTTGCTTCAGCTGTCCTGGACTTCTTATTTTCTTTAGACATGGCAGCACACTTTGCACTTGCTGCTCCTTGAGCCTGGAATGCTATTCTCCCAATGTCAGAACACTTACTCCTTTACTTTCTCTGGGTCTTTCCTCAAATGCCAGCTTCTCAGTGAGACCTTCACTGACCACATTTTTAAAAGTGGCAATTCCCTGCCCCCTCCTCAACCTGGCACACCCCCATCACTTTATCTGATTACGGTTTCTCCAACATTTGTCACTATCTGATATACTGGGTATTTTGCTTATTTACTTTTTATTGCCTATTTTCCCCCACTAGAATGGAAGCTCCATGTGGGCAAGGGTTTTTTTCTTTTTTTGGAAGGTACTGCAAACTACAAATTCTTAAAAATTCTATATAACAGCACAAATACTTTTGAGCATATTGAATAGTCTGTGTTTTAGCAAATATCTACAATAATTTCTTGATTAGATTTTCCAACTAATATGCTGTTAAACTAAAATTATTATTGAACAATTAAAAAATTAAAACAGGTACTCATAAGAAATCTTACAAAAGGTCAAACCATATTGTAATAGTCAGCCAAAGGGGTGCTAATGTGAATACCAAAAATAGGTTGGTCTTTATAACGGGTATTTATTTGGGGTAGAAGTCCACAGATACCAGGCCATAAAGCATAAGTTTCTTCTCACCAAAGTTCATTGCCACGTGTTGGAGCAAGACAGCTGCCGACATTTGCCAGGGTTCAGGCTTCTGGGGTTCCTCTCTTCCTGGGGCTGCATTTCTCTCCGGGCTTAGCTCCTGTTTCCTCCACAAGGTCAGCTGTAGACGATCAGGCAAACGGCTTGCTTCTCTTCTCCTGGGGCCTTCTTTCCAATATCAAAACTGCTTCTCAAAACTGTTCTTGCCATGCCTTTTATATTTGATTCCCCACCCACCAAGGGGTGGGGCTACAATGCCCTGCTGACGTGGCCCAGTCAACACCCTAATCATAACTTAATCATGCCCAAATGAACAGATCAGTTTACAAGCATGATCCAATTATATTTTTGGAATTCATAATTATATCAAACTGCCCAACTGCAACACTCCACCCTCTGAATTCCAAAAATACATTACAATATTCAAAAAACTTTAAATCAGTAACAATTCAAGTACAAAATCATATCATAATCAGTTTAAAGAAATACAGTTTGTCTTAGGGCAAAGTCCTGCCTGCTATAGACCTCTGAAACTTACAAAACCATTGAACTGCTTCCAATACACAAATGGAAAGACAAAGGATAAGCATTTTCAATATCATAAGGTGAAATTGGGATGTTAAACATGAGTCATGGATCCTCTAGAGTTCAGTAAACCTGCAGGGCATCCTCCATTCAATTTCAAAGCCTGAGAGTCATTCTTAAAATGATGGTTTCTTCTTCTTGGGGCCACATGGGAACCCACTCTTTCCACAGGCTTGCCCAATGGCCATTTTCTTGGTTCCACCCTCATCAAGCATCTGGGTGTCCACCAAGCTCTAGACCTCACCCTCCAAAAGTGATGGGGTGATGGGCACACCTTACCCAATCTTTGGGTTAGAGCCTT
This sequence comes from Tolypeutes matacus, assembly GCA_026826555.1. NCBI lineage: Eukaryota > Metazoa > Chordata > Mammalia > Cingulata > Chlamyphoridae > Tolypeutes > Tolypeutes matacus. The sequence continues at coordinate 35,235,332 of JAKSZT010007815.1, forward strand.
AGCCCTCCTAGTACAGTGAGGCAAAGACAACATTCTCCCTAACCTTTGGCATACAGGTTCAACCCTCTCAGAGCAATGGGTTGACCACCTGGCCTTCTCTAATCCGTGGGGGACAGGTACACCCCTCTCAGACCTATGGGGTGTTGACCTTAACCGCCCTAATCTCTGAGGAATGTGCTCCACCCTCCCTGTACCCTGGAGTGGCAAAACTCTCCCAGAACATTGGGTGGGGACATCCACTCTCTTCAACTGCTGGGGAAAACTCACCCTCTCTGTACCATGGGCCATCAAAACTTTCTCAGAACATCGGGTAGGAATATCCACCGTCTTCAACAGCAGGGGCAAACTCACCCTCTCTGTACACATGGGTGGGGCTCCTCTCTCGGCCCAAAGAGATGTTGTCTTAAGTCCAGATCTCTGCTTCCACGGTTTTCTTCTTAAAGCTGATTCTCCTTCAACCTCTCCTTTCCATGTTCTCTTTCGTCCAAGCTGACAGTGGTTTTGTTCATACAGCTCTCTCAAAAACTTTGTTGGTTTAGCATGCAGGAAGCAGGGGTCCACACCATCAGACAGTAAGACTTTCCACAAGTCTTTCTGAGATAACTGCATCTTCAATTCTGAGTTATGAGTTCCGAGTTTATTAAAGTCTTCAAATAGGGCATTTTCATCTGGGAATTTGATTTCCAGAAACTTGGAAGTTCTGGAATCAGTTTCTGTTTTCTTTGTGCCCAAAAGTTCAGTCCTTAGTGTATTTCACTCATCTCGTATTTTGCTATGAGCTGCAAGGAGAAGCCAAGCCACATTCTCCGAGTTTACCTTGGAAAGTTCTTCAGCTAAATGCTCCGGTTCGCCATTTTCAAATTCTGTCTTCCATATAACCGGGAGTTAATCTTGCTAAGTTCTCTGCAACTTTAAAACATGGACCGCCTTTCCTCCAGTTTCCAATAATAGTTTCATCATTTACTTCCTAGGCATCATAAAAAGTCTCTTTAGCGTCCATATTGCTATCAACAGTTTCTTCAAAGAGATCTAGGCCTTTTCCATCAAGCATTTCACAATTCCTCCAAAAAATATCCCTTACCCACTTATGAAACCGCTCCAACATTTTGGTAATTGCAAAAGCACTACCCCACTCCTCGGTACCAAATTCACATGTGTTTTGTAATATTTATATTATTATAAACATTATAATATTTATATTCAAATGGCCAAAGTCAAATGAGGCTATGCTAAAATAAAGCAATAGGATTTTTTTAGCCTTGTAAGAACAATGAATTTTAAATTTGTGAACTGTTTCTAGATCATGGATTTGCAGACCATGGTTTAGTTTTTTTTCAAGGTATTATTGTTCTAGTGAAATTGCTAGAATTGTGATATTGTAGGTAATAATCCAGTTGCTAGAAATACATTCTAAAGTTTCTTCATAGGTTTAAAAAAATTTTTTTTAAATTAGAGTAGTTGTAGGTTTACAGAAAAATCATGTAAAAAATACAGACTTCCCATATGCCCCCCTATTGATCACACTTTGCATTAGTGTGGTACCTTTGTTACAGTTGATGAAAGAATATTAAAATTGTACTATTAACTATAGTCCATAGTTTACATTAGGTGTATTTTCCCCCATATACCACCTTATTACTAACACCTTGTATTAGTGTCATACATTTGTTATAATTCCTGAAAGAACATTCTTACACTTGTACTGTTAATTATAGTCCATCATTTACAGTAGGGTTCACTGTATTATACACTACTATGTTTTATCTTTTCATTTTTATCCTAGTAACATATATATGACATAACATTATCTCTTTTAACTGCATTCACCTATACCAGGGGCTCTTAACAAGGTGTCCATGAGCTTGAATTGAAATTCAAAAAAACATTATTCTTATAGCGACATATTGGTGCAGGTGTGATATATTTATTAAATAATACATAATATAGTTTGGACTTAGTAAGGGGTCTGTGGTTTTCACCTGACTGGCAAAGTGGTCCATGACCTATATAATTCAGTGCTGTTAATTGCACTTACAGTAATGTGCTACCATCACCATCATCCGTTTCCAAACCTTTACAATGGACCTAACTAGAAATTCTGTATAAATTAAGCATCAACTCCCTATTCTCCATCCTCAAGGATTTTTGTATGTTTTGCTCACTGCTGCACTATAAGTGTTTTGAACAGTGCTTGGACCATGGTAGGTGCTCAATGAATATTTGTTGAATGAATAAAGGGCTGTGAGGAGGGCGGGGCCAGTGTCCTTCTGAGCGCCAATCCCCCTGCACTCCAGGGGTCTGGGATGGAGCCAGAGCCGTGGCCAGGTAGCTGATACAGGTAGACCTGGGTGTTGAGCTGGTGACACCGGAAAAGCCAGTGGATAGCTCCAGCTATAGCACTCGGCTTGAAATGCTGGGTGGTAGGAGGAGGGGGAAGGGACAGGACACAGAGGCCACATTAGGGACCAAAGCCAGAGTTCCTTTGGAAAGAATGCACATCAGATAGGTACCGCAGCGACTGGGGCTGGCTATTTATAAGAGCCCGTCCCGCGCCTTGCCCCTGTGAAGCAGCTGACATCACAGACCGCTGTCTGATAAGCTATTTCACAGCCAGAGAAGGTATCTGAAGCCCATTAACAGATCGACAAGAAGATGATGCGGTGGCACAGAAGCATTTCAAATTCATTTTCTTTTTATTTCTTTTCAAACACAGCCTGTAACTCCGATGGGAAAATTGCATAATGCACGAAGATAACAATTTTCCCTTGAGTCGGTTTTGTGGAAGCAGGGTGGCATTTCTGAAGCTGGAGAGGAAGGGCCCATCAGAGCTGCCCTGGCCAGCCCCTCTGCCTGCCCACCCACATCTTCTCTGGTGACTCCTCCCCCTCCAATGAAGACCTGAGAGTGAGGGCATCTTCTGTGGGCCTGCAGTGGCCACAGGCACTGCTTTAGCTCCCCCTTGCTGACCCGAGTGCTGATCCTGGGTTTAACCTAGATTTGGGGATTTTTATTATATCCCTTGCAATGCCTATGAAAGTCCCCCTCTCCTCCGAGTCTAAAAGTTGAGCTGAGCAAAGGGAGCTGAAACAGGTCAAGGAGCCACATCCTTCTTTCCCATCCCACTAGCCCCTCACGGCCTGACCTTCCCCAAGCTGTCTCCCCACCTTCTCTTTTATCTCCAGCAATTAGCAAACCACCAGTGCCAAGGCCAGAGCAGAGAAGCATAAGGGGGCCAGGCCAGGAGAAATGCTAACATCATGTAAGAGACACCAATGATGTTAGAATTATCATCATTGTTAATTGATAATTGCTTACGATAAGCAGGGATCACAGTCTGCTTTCAAACAGGCAGGGGGTGCGAGGAAGTGGAGCAGTGCCTTTCAGAAGCACTGTGGGAGCCGCTCCAGTTCTCCTAAAGGCACAGCATTTGACACCCCTTCCCCTCTTCCCCACCTACCATCCTGGGGACAGGTCCCACGGGGAAACCAGCTGCAGAGCAGAGGACAGAATGCATCCTCTCTGCATCCCCGGCACCAGCCAGGCTTGCGGGAGGGATTCGCAAATGTTTCAGGGATGAATAATGGAGGAGTTAATTAAACAATTAATTAATGACAAGCTAGAGGAAGCCTCTGGCCTTCGCTGTCCTCCCAAGGAGAACTTAGGGGCTCTTATTCTGAGTGTGGTTGGGACGTCACTGAAGGGTTTGTGAGCAGAAGAGCGACATGATTTGATTTACATTTTTGAAAGATTTCTCTGACAGCCGTGTGGAGAGTAAACGGCAGTAAAGCAATGGGGAAGCAGGGAGGCCATTTAGGAGGCCACTGAAGCATTGATGTGACATTGAACCCAGTGCTAGCAATGCAGGTGATGAGAAAGGGTCAGATGCAAGACATATTTTAATGGTGGAATCAACAAGATTTGCCGATGGATTGAATGTGGGGTATAAACGAAGCTGGGGTCAAGGATGACTCCAAGGGGAAGTGTTATGGAGGCAGCTGGATAGATGAGTCTCGGAGATGAGCTCAAGGGAAAAGTCCAGGCTGCAGATAAAATGTGAGGTTGTTAGCATGTAAGTGGTACTTAAAGTCACAGGATGAGATTACCTGAGGGTGAAGGGAGACAGAAGAGAAGAAGGAAAAACCAAGGAGCATAAGAAGGAGTGGCCAGTGAAGCAGGGGATACCAGTACCTGCCCTAGGGTCTCTTCAGAGCCCTGGTGCTGCCCTCACTGCCTTCACTTCTGCCCCTTCTGTCCTTCCTCTGCTGCCTCACTGTCCCCTGCTTCCCCCATGCTCCTGCTGCTCCCACTCTGCCCCCACGCCCCTGTTGCTCTCTCTGATGCCCTGACTTTCTCTGCTGCACCCAGTGCTGCCCCTACTGAGTCCTCTCTGCCCCTGATGCCACCACTGTTCCACTGGACACTTCTAAAACCCAAATGAAGTAGATAGGAAGGTGACCAGAGGTGAGAAGCGGAGTCAGTGACCCTAGACAGCTTTTTCTGAGGTTGGAGTGAAGAGGAAGGTGTCGAGAAAAATGTCTGTGGCAGGAAGGGCATATGATAGTTTTTTTTCAGAGACTGAGTGTCTCTAGGGCAAATGCATATGTTAAAGGGCATAATCCAATTTAGAGGAGAAATTGCTGCTGAAGGGGAGAGAGGGTGTGCTTGCAGGGGTTTAGTCTTTGGCAAAGACAAGAGGAGACGCGATCCACACTGGAGATGGAGGGTGGTCTTGGGCTGTTGCAAGAGGATGGAAGAGGAAGGCAGAATAGGGCAGCTACTGACGCTGGAGCTTAAGGTCACTGCTGGGGGCCGATGGTGATGATTCATCCGCCCAGGAAATACTTATTTGAGCCCCTACTCCATGCCAGGCACTGCTCTGGGTGCTGAAGACACTGCCCTGAACCCAAGAGACAATAATCTCTGACCTCATGGGGTGTGCATGCCAGTGGGAGAAGGCAAATGGCAAATGAATGAACAGCTACACAGTGTCAGTTGCTGATTAGTTCTCTGGGGAAAATCAAGTGGGGAAGGGTGAAAGGGAGGACTAGGGGGTGGGGAGAGGGACAATTTTATAATTTTTATTTATAATTTTAAGTAGAGTGTGTGTGGGGGGTGGGGGGAGTGGGCTTTGTTGATAAAGGTACTTGGGTGATATGAGAGGTGCTAATGCATATGAAGAGGGCCAGAAACACTACCAAAATGAAAGCACACCTTATATGCTAAAATATACTAAGCCTTACACACACACATGTGTATATAGATATATGTACATACATATATATACGTATATACACATACCTATTTAGTCTTTTGTATCGTGTTTTTTACCATTGCTATAAGAGGCTTATCACTTAAAAGGGCCGGATCACAAATGAGATTATCTCTAAGGCACATTAAATTTAAAAAGCAAGGGGTGGGGAGCGGGTGTAGCTCAGTGGTTTGAGCTCTGGCCTGTGTCCCAGGTTCAATCCCCGACACCTACTTAAAAAAAAAAAAAAAGCAAGGGGTATAATAAGCTATCATTTGCACAAAGAAATGGTAAGGATTTCACAAAGAATGTGTTTGCTTCTATTTCTCTTTGGATAAAGTATCTCTGGGATGACACATAAGAATTTGACAAAAATGGGTTGCCTCAGAGGAGGGGACCTGGGAGCAAAGAAAAGGATAAGACTTTTCACTGTATACCCCATATATATCTTTTTAATGTTGAACCATATGAATATACTACCATTACAGATGAAAGGGGGAAAAAAAAAAGGCTACAGCAAAGGCTGTTGCCCACCGTTTTCTCAACCACACGGCGAGGAAGCCTGTGAGGTGGGCTGGGGACTGGGGCTCTCCCAGGCTAACATTGCTTGTGGAGGGGTGGAGGGCTGCTGTCTGGAGCTGTTACACCTGCTCCACACCCCTTGCTGTTATTAAATTTAATAACATTTAACTTCATCATCTCCCTTTAGCCACTGATTTCCATGAAAACCTTTCAAATTATTAAGTAACAGAAGCTCCAAATGACCTGGGTGGTGGGGCAGTATGTGTGCCTTAAGGTGCTCAGCATGTTTGTATCAAATAAGGTGCCTGGGAATGCTGTTTTCTTAAACTGTGCTATTTAAATGCAAAGTAGCAGCTCTGATATGCTGTGAAAGCTTAACCCTTTTCATTCTTGAGAACCCCACATATTAATAGAGGCTTGGGGAGAAACTTGAAGGGTAATAGGAGAAATTTGGTGTAGCCTGCTGACATCAAGGGGTATCTCTAGTTATTACTGGGGCTTCGTGGAGCTGGAGTTAGAGAGCGGTGTGGTAGAATACGACAGACCGGGGTTCAAACCTCGGCTCTGCCACTGATGTGCTGTGCAACTCGGGAAGTTGCTTATCCTCTCTGAGTCTGATCCCTTATCTATAGAATCCATTCATTCAACGTATATTTATTGAGATCTTTTTGGGGCCTGACACTGTGCTGGGCACTGGGCACAACACAATGGACAAGATAGATCTTGTCTCACCCTTGTGGACCTTGTCTTCTAGTAGTTTAATAATAGCATATGAGGATTCAACGAGATTATGTAAGCAAAGGGCTAGGTGAATATCAAGGGGCCACAAAAGGTAGCTGTCATTACTCACAGTTCTATTTGCAGACTGCCCACTCCCCTTCTTTCTGTATAGTCTCTCACTACCCTTTTGCAGAATCTGCCATATTAGCTGTCCTACATTGAGCTTGCCAGTCTCAAGGCTCGCTTGCCTGCAATGCCTCTCCTCCATCAGCTCCTCTTCTGGAAAGTCTTCTTGATGCCCCAGATCCTGAAATCAGCCTTTTCCATTTCTTCAATTATGTTTCATCGTGATTATTTGTTCCCTGACAAATTTGTGTCTTCCCCACCAGAGATGTTTTATTCCACCTTCAGTTCATAAGGTTTAGCAAAGTACCTGTCTCATAGTAGGTGCTTGTTAAAAAAGCATTGATTGAATATTTAATAACTGAAAGTTTTTATTCTCAAATGTGATGTGTGAATTACGAGAAGATATGGAAATCGTTTTGACTGCCACCCAAAGAAGCATTCATAAAATTTTGTGATTTGCACACCGTGGAGATATCACAGGTTTATATAGCAATTTGCAGCAGAGGAAGCTGGAACTGATGCCTCCTAATGTTCCTTTTCAGAGTAAGGTCTGGGGATCCCTGGGAGTCTGAGAATACATTCTTAGGGTCTTCTTAGTTCTCAACGAGACTTTACATACTTTATATTTTTATGATAATTTTAAACCATTTAAGCTTGTTATGAATCATCTCAAAAACACTCATAAAAGATCTCATAAACACCACCAGGCAATTTCAATGGCTGGGATACTCTGTGTTTACATCCCATTGCTGCCCTATAGCACAACTTTATAGTGGGCCAGTGTGGCAGCTGCTGGGATGCCGCCCAGCTCCCCCTTGGGTACTGAAGGACTTATTTCCCCAGAAGCTGGGAGTGATGCTGAGGGATGGCCTTTACCTCCCAGTCCTTCTTGCTGATTGTGTGGGATGAATAGAACTGCCTCCAATGAGGTCACACTTCCTTCCAGGGGCAGCCCTCACCCCAGTGATCAACTTGGGGGCACAAAGGCCCTTCACTCCCAAATAAGGACAACTTTAAAGAGCCATTCGAGCCTGGTGGGCTTGGCAGAGGCCTCCGCTGGGCCTGCATTGAAGCTCAGCTTTTCCCTCTGCCCCTCCCGGCTTCCTTCCTCCCTCCCATGGATCCCAAGGCGCTCTCTGATAACCTCCTGCACACTGATCTACATTCAGGGTCTGCTTCCTAGAGAATTCAACTGTGACAACTAGTGAGAAAAAGAGCACATTCTCACCAGGTAAAGCCCAAATGATATGTGTTTTGCTGTGTGAAGAATGCATTGCCATTGGTTTGGAAAGTGGTGGGAGAAATGAGTTTGCTCAAAAGAGCCTGGTGTACGAGCGCCTAAACCCTGAAGGACCCAGGCCAGGGAGTCGATATTGCATCTAGATTGTGAGAAGCTGTTTAATTTCAGCAAAGCAGCATCCCCCACCACATTAAGCCAATGTTCTTAATTAGCATTTTAAAGGGTTTGTAGTTTTGTTTGCATTATTATTATCATTACTTTGCTTTTATAGTCTTATGAGAGCTATAAGCATAAGGACTTCAGAGCTAGTTTTATCTTTGTACATATTTAAATAATATAATGATAAAAAATAATTATGGCTCATCCCTGGGGGGTTGTGAGCTTATATTTGCCCTTTAAAAGAGGTCCATTACTCAGGTTTGGGAATTATCCAATTCTCTCCCCTCATTTTACAACATCATGGTGGTTAAGAGTTTGGGTTTAGAAGGCTAAGAGAATTAGGTTCAAATCCCAGCTCTGTTGCTTAACTGTAAACTTTGGCACATTATTTAACTTTTTGAGCCTGGATTTCCTCATGGTATGTATTTTGCAGGCTTGTTGCAAGAAATAAATGCATCATAAATGAATGTAAAGTGCTTATGCAATTCTTGGCACATAATAAGTGCTCAATAAATGGGGTCAGACAGGATAGGCAGAACAGGAAATGCCGCACCTCTCTGCAAGCCCTTTCCAAGCCTGGCCTGGGAAAACCCAGCTGCTTGCATCCACCCCTGACAGACAGCAGGAGGAATGGGTTTTAGGTTAAATTACTTCCAACAGGGAGTCAGAGGTAAATTTACTCAAAAGCTATCAGGCAAGCAAGTAAGCAAGCAAACAAAAATGAAAGCCCCAAGACACATAAAAGTGAAAGGTTAAAAATAGAAAACCATAGAGCTATGGCCTAAACTGAAATTCAGGGAATTTTAAATTCAGGGACCACTCAATAAATGAAATAAATATTCTTGTAGTAGACTGAATACCAGCCTTCAAAGATAAGCACATCCTAATCCCCTACAAATGTTACCTATTACTGCAAATGGAACTTCACAGGTATGACTAGGTTAAGGCTTTTGCGATGGAGAGATTATCCTGGATTATCTGTAGGGGCCCTAAATGTAATTGCAAGTGTCCTTGTAAGAGGGAGGCAGCAGAAGATTAGACACATACAGAGGAGAAGGCAATGTGACGATGAAAGCAAAGATTGGAGTGGTGTGGCCACAAGACCAGAAAGGCTGGAAGCCACCAAAAGCTGGAAGAGGCAAGAAACAGATTCTCTCTGGCCAACCCCAACTGACACCTTGATTTTAGCCCTGTAAGACTCATTTTGGACTTCTGGACTCCAGAATTATAAGAGGCTAAATTTGTGTTGTTTTGTTACAACAGCAATTGGAAACTAATATAATTCCTATGGGTCTTAGCTGACCTTTCAACTGAGAATGAAATAAAGAATACTGGAGGGAAGCGGATGTGGCTCAACCACATGGGAGGTCCCAGATTCGGTTCCTGGTGCCTTCTGGAGAAGACAAATAAGACAGTGAGCTGGCCCAATGGGCAGGTATGGTGAGCTGATGTAACAAGATGATGCAACAAGGAGACACAAAGAGAAAAGACAATGAGAGATACAACAAAGTAGGGAGCTAAGGTGGCTCAAGCTCTCTCCCACATGGGAGGTGCCAGGTTCAGTTCACGGTGCCTCCTAAAGAGAAGATGAGCAGACACAGAGAGCCGACAGCAAATGGACACAGAGTAGACAGCGAGAACAAACGATGGGGGGGGGGAGGTTAAAGAAATAAAGTAAATCTTAAAAAAAAAAAGACAGGAGTAAAAGCATGGTGATTTGAAGTCTGAAAAGTTGATTCTGAATCCTCTCTCCCCACTTCCTAGCTGTGTGACCTTGGTCCAGTCAATTAGCTTCTGTGAGCCTCACTTTCTTCAAGTCTAAAATGGGCTGTTGAGGATTAAATGAGATGCTGCATGTTAGAACACATCATAAAACGATGTTCACTATTTTCGTCATTATTATTCCCGTCTTTTTTACAAAGCAAAAATTGAAGATTTTAATCAAGATGCCTCTCTTAAGAAGTTGGCCTAATGAAGCATAAAATGTGTATTTGAAGAGGTTCCATAAATGCTTGATTTGGTATAGAGATTCAGTGTTTTGGAATATGGTGCTGAAAATCTTAGATGTTAGACTCCATCTGTATTTATCCCTGAAACCCAGGGTCCACCTGCAATTCCTTACTTTTACAACCCAGGCTGACACTGGTGATAGTATTGTCACTTGGACTTCTCTCTGATGAGATGTTTAATTTTCTTCAAAGAGAGAATATCAATAACCCAATCATCTCTAACTATTGGGCAATTTTTCTGCACTTGGTGTTTCCTGACCTATAAATCATGGACTAATCTATGTGTGAAGCTATAACAATAAAAACAACTATTACTTTTCAAACTCAAGACTGTTCACATACCTCTGTTCTATCTTCACTGGCACAGCACAATCTTCCAAAGCAAAAGGAAGAAAATAAACAATGTAGAAGTCTGAAGGTGGATTCTATCAACACTTTTCACCCCATTTGTAATTCAATCCAGCATTTCCTTACTCAGGTAGTAAGGAAGGGACTGCTGTTTTGATTGAAAATACCTAGTTTTTCTAAAGAACCATCTTTATAATGGACTTTTTCCTTATTACAAAAATAAAATGTATTCATTACAAAGCATTTTGAGAACAGAGACAGGCATAAAGAACAATATAAAAGCAACCTCTAATCCTACCACCCACAGATAACCAGTTACGTTTTACATTTTAAGCTGCAAAAAAGACATTTCAGTGTACCTGAGTGTGGCATTTATAGAATCACAAAAGCAGCTTCATTCCAATTATAATAAGAGCCTGGATTCTGTATTTCTCTGTCCAACAGGGTCCTGCTGTGCGTGAGTAGACCTGACTTAGGAAAACTCACATCCCAAAGTCTGAGAAATCATAGGGAACAACTTCCATCAGCAGCTCCCTGGAGGGGCCCAGGCTACTCCATCCCTACCAGCTTGCCCTCATCACATCTTTCCATTAGTGCAGAAGCCTCCTAATGTGGTTCCTGCATCCTGCCTACCTTCAGTTTTACTGTCCCCCCCCCACCCCAGTCCAACAGAGGGCCTTTCTAGAGCATACATTTGATGAGGTCACTCTATTTCTTGAAATTCTTATTTTGAAAACATGACATACAAGGGATCATCCTCTAGCCAGCTGACATCTCCAGCCAGTCTTCCCCCTTTATTCCAGCCATCCTCATCACCAAATCAGCTGCTAAGTATTGGGTATGTCCTACACACTGAGTACCACATTGAACACTCTATGCACATTATCTCATCTATTACCCAAAGGTCTTATAAGGTGGGGTTCATGGATGAAGAAACTGAGGCTCAGAGGAGTCAAATACTTCACTCAGGTCCACATGGCTAACAAGCAAAGAAGCCAGACACTGAGCCCAGGGTTCTCTGATGTTAAAGCATAACCATTAGGATGGCCTGACTCCCTACTGAACTATTTGTAGTTTCTTGAACCAGTCATGCTTTTTCCACCTTCTGTACTTTTGCACAAACTGCCATCTCCCTGAGATGACTTTTAACCCTTTCTTGCCCAGATAATGCCTACCTGTCCCTTAGAATTCAGTTCCAGTCTTTCTGGACCACTGGTTTTAGTGTAGTCCTCTGTGCTCCCAAGGCACCTGATGTCACTGAACTGCAGTTATCTTCTTACACAGCATTTATCAACTCCATCCTCACCCACCCAGTGTTAGTGCCTCAGTGGGAGGAACTGTGTCTTATTCATTTCTAGCCTCCTTTCCTACTGTCTGGCACAAGCTTTGGCACAAGGGAGGCTTTAAGTAAATGCTTGTTTAATAAATGACTGAATGATCAGCAGCTCCTAGAACCTCAAATAAACGCCAATGGATCAAAACTTGATTTGCTTATAATGTTCCTGCTAGTTGTGGCTCAGAGACTTAAGGAAAAATGAACTCCAGAAAGCATTCTTCTCCTGCAGAGCCCTTGCCAGATTGGAGCCAGATGAAAGAGCCTATCATCTGTAACTAACTACAGATCTTCACTGATGCTGAAGGGAAACTGAACCCCCCAATCTTATTTTGTTATGTTTAATTCTTGTCATTTGGCTATTTTGTTGTTTTGTGACCCAGACAAGGTCCAGGGGAAGGGCACCTGGCTTTGGAAATTCTTGAGAGGCAAAGAACAGAAGACAGAAGGAAGAAAACTCTGTCCAGGGTCTATCTCAGGGTAGGGGTGGAGTGATGGGGGGTTGGGGATTTGGAAATGGGTGGGGGGGAGCAGGTAGGGGATGGGCTGAAGGACCGGGGGGAAAGCAGGGAGTGGGGACAATATTAGAGGGCCTTTTGCACCAGGCTTCACACTCACAAACGCCTCCGATTAGAGGATGGCGTTGTCTCCAGAGTCACAGAGATCCACCAACAGGACTGAATGAAAGATTCATCCGACCACTTTTAACATGTCTTGCTCTTGAAAGACTCTCATCTATGGTGAAGTATAAACGAATATTCGTATAATTTTTGTAAAGTATCTTGAGATTAGCACAATTTTATTGCACTGTAATTTTTTTTTTTTTTTTTTTTTTTTAAGATTTTATTTATTTATTCATTTATCCCTCCCTTGCTGCTTGTGCTCGCTGGGTCAGCTAACCACGCCGTGCGTGCGGGCTTGCCTTCACCAGGAGGCCCCGGGAACCGAACCCGGGGCCTCCCATATGGTAAACGGGAGCCCTACTGATTGAGCCACAGCTGCTTCCCTGTACTGTAATTTTTTAAAAAGTTTTTTGAAATTGTAGTAACATATATACAACTCAAAATTTCCCATTGTAACTTCTTTCAAGGGTGCAATTCAGTGGCATTAATGACATTCACAATATTGTGCTGTCATCACCAATATCCATTACTCCAACTTTTTCTTCACCTCAAACAAAAACTCTGCACCCATTAAATAATAACTCCCTCTTCCCACCCCCTCACCATTGCATTGTAATTTTTGTGTTAAAAGCATTACTCCAATTTTGTGAATCCTATTATAGCATTTTCCCCACTTTTTAAAATGCCAAAAGCTTCAAGAAATGGAGGCTCAACCTCTGAGATGCCCTGTGTTGTAGGATCTGAGAGAGACCTCTGCTCCTTGGGCAGTAGTTTGTTTGCTCTTTGGGGAAAAGTTAGGGGGTAGTGGTGAGTGGTGTGCCCGAACAGATTTGTCCTGGCTCATGAGAACTGACTATATGTATCTCTTCCGAATTCCATGTTCGGTGACATCACATCAGTGACTTGAAATTGGCCATGGTGGAGGTAGTTACACCATGGAAATGGCAAACATTACAAATCAGAGCCTTTTTAAAATTTTTAAAAATTTTTAGAGTTGATTACGAAACACCTAATAACATACCACTGGTGGTGGGAGAGGAGAGGGCAACCTCACGTGGGAGGCTGATGGTGTTTTTCTGACCTAATGATCATGGACAGGAGGGGGAGAGGACTCAAGTCACTTACTTGGTGTTAAGATGTAGGGAGCATGCAGATTCCTCTGGAAACTTTATCAGAGTTCATGGGCAGAGGCTGTATGTTAATGCTCCCCAAACTGGCTGTGCTTCAGAATCAGCTGGAGACTTTTAAAATCACTGAAGTTCATTTCCCACCTCAGAGCTACTGAATTAGAATCTCTGGATGGGACCCAGGAGTCTGTAGTTTCAAACATGTTCTCAAGGTGTTCTAGTCAATGGAAATAGCATATTGAATCTTTTTTGTGTGTCTCAAGGTATGAAGATCCCTCCAGAAGAAGAAGATAAGATGTAATCTATGAGGACATAGATTTACTAAGCAGGTCTTCTGCCTCTTCATGTAATGCCTCTGTCACCTGTCACAGTTTGATGAACTCTAGGGTATGACCATAATGGAAGGTAGTGGTGAAGGCACTAGACCTGGTGGAAATTATAAAAGTTATAATAAGAAAATGTATGGTTTGAAAAAAATCTTTTGGCTTTTTTTTTAAATAAAAAAGAAATTATTATTTTTTTCTTTAGTAGAGAAGTTGTGGGTTTACAGAACAATCATGCATAAAATACAGGATTCCCAAACACCACCCTACCACCAACACCTTGCATTGGTGTGGAATATTTGTATTTTAAAAAAATACTTACATAAAGCTTTAGCAAACATATACCTTTGATTTGGGCTTAGCTCATTGTATCACCTGCCTTTGAGTTTTGTTTTTTTTTTTTAAAGATTTTACTTATTTATTCATTTATCCCCCCTTGCTGCTTGTGCTCGCTGGGTCAGCTAACCACACCGTGCGGGTGGGCTTGCCTTCACCAGGAGGCCCCGGGGAACCGAACCCGGGGCCTCTCATATGGTAAACGGGAGCCCTACTGATTGAGCCACAGCCGCTTCCCTGCCTTTGAGTTCTTGACTGGTCACATGGAACAATAAAATCTCTTATGGTACCCACATGACTCCTCTACCCATAGTATTTGAAAGTAGTCGTTGTTCCAGTAATAGCTGCTGACTTGGGTAGGAGAAGAAGACAGTGATCCCAGGGCCAAACTATTCGGTGAGGTCTGGGAATGGCCAGAGGCTGATAGGTGGCGCAGACCACCAGATCACCAGAGGGTGGTAGGGCTGGGTGGTGAGAGCCTCAGAGGAGCAGGTATCTCCTGAGGTGAGGAGTGAGGAGGTGATGGAAGTGAGGTGAAGCCCGATCCCTCCTCTTGCCCTGAGTTATGTGGGTGTGGAAGAATGAATGCCCTTCACTTAAGACGACTAAGAGGGAGGAGCAGAGTTTTGTTAAGGAGAAAATGGAGGGAGAGCTTTGTGATGGGGTTAAGGGTGTAAGTGAGATTTGGAGCACACATTAGTAACCTCACAGTCATTTCTCACTGCCCCAAAGTGTCAATGAGTCCACCTTGGGCAAGGCATTTTGCCTGTCATATCCTCAGTTTCTTCATGAATAAAATGGGCATAGTAACTCTACTTACCTTATGGATTGTAGTGAAGAGTAAGTCAGATATTATTCGGAAGCCCCCAGTATAATGTCTGAGATACAGTAGGTTCTCAATAAGTCTGGACCCTCCTTCCTTGACTAAATCATCTTCATTTCTCTATGGCCTAACACCATACATGGTTTCATGATGATGCACATTCATTCAATCTTGGATGACTGAATGAATGGGTGAATTGATAAGTCAATTAATGAATGACTGCTACTTTTCAGAAAGAAGTGTTGTTGAGGAAACCCAATGCACTCTGCCTTTGCTGAAAGGACTTCTCTTGGAATTTAAAAAAAAGTATTAACCTAGACCAGGTCCTCTGTCACATTTCAAGGTCTGGACTATTGCCCTGACCTTGGCATAATGAGCCATGAAAAGCTTGCAGCTTTTTTCTATTTTAATCCTTCCATTCATTTAATGGGGTATATTTTTCCTGAAAACAGTGGGGTGAACATCACCAAGATAATGGGTAATAATGGTAACATTACCACCACTGGCATGATCCAGATATTATTCAATTAAAGTAATAACTCCTAATGCATGGAGGAATTGTTTTTATCTTAAGAATGCAAATTAGCCATCAGCTCACCATCATATCCAAATGACAGAAATTACCTTTAAGTCATATTTCTGTAATGGGATGTTGAAATGGATTTCTAATTATATTTTATGATGCTATATTATAGACTTGTTAAGGCTGGAGTGTATAGCTTGTAGTGTTTTCATTTTCTATCACCAGGCAATTTAAATTCCTTTAAAATATATAATGAACAAAATTTAGAAAGTTTTGGGGAAAATCACTTCAAAGGATTGCTTAAAACAGCCTAACAATGTCATCTTAGTAAGAATTTTTTAAAAAAATTACCATGATTGTTACTTAACTTTAATACTGGTCCTTGGAAGACAGAGACAGGGAAGAAAAACCACCTTTGCAGGGTTCAATTCAAGAGTTATGTCACCTAGGATGTTGGCTGGACCACGTAGAGAATGTGATCCTCTCCTTCTCAAGATGTATAAGACACTCCCAACTTATACATCTGACTCTTGAGACTTTGAGGATAAGAAAAGCCAAGTGGACTCTGTAAATTCAGGAGTTCTGGGCAGCACAGATTCTACATGTAGAAAGTCTTTTTGAGAAGACACATTTCTTAACAGGATATTGCCTGGGAAGCACAGCATTGAAGCAAGTGGGTATAGCTGATCAGTTTTAATGGCCAGAGTTATCACGCTATCTTAGTCAGATGCATTTACCTCCATTATGGGGTAGACCTGCCTTGCAGACCAAAACATCACCATCATGTCAACTGGACATGGTGTCCCCTTCCCTGGACTGCACAGAAGACACTGAAAAATTCCTTCTCCTTGGTCGTCCCTTTTCTAGAGGCCATGCAGACCACTCCTTTATAATCTACATCTTCTTCCTTCAGACAGGCTATAATACAATACAAATAGGTGACATTTTTATAACAAATATTTTTAAAGTTTAGAGGATCTGCCCTAGTCATGATGATATCATAAGCCAGATCTCAGGGTCACTTCTGTATATGGTTTAACTTATCCCTTCTGTGCCAATTTTTCCTCCACCATAGTCCAATACATATTGTCTACATGTTCATTTAGAGAAAGACTGGAATTAGGATAACTTCCCCTCATAGTCTGAATTTAACTGTCAAAGTTTTCTAGAGAAAAATGAGTTCCCTGCTGCTTTTCAATAAAGTTGGATGTGACCACAGCAGGTAGGAACACCATAATGAGAAGTAGGAAGTCTCCATAAATTAATGTGTTGAAGAAGAAATCTGTGTTCTATTTGGTTCTTCTCTGTGATCTAGATGAATGGCTTCTAGCATAGATAGCAGTGGGTGGGGGACAGGGTGGGAGAGCAGAATGGCTTTCTGTATCTGTTCGTGTGATGGGATCTGGAAGAAATGAATTCAGAGAGTCCCAGAGCAGAGCCAAGTTCTCCTTCCACTAAGACCGTGTTCAATTTCTACCGATCCCATTTTTTCACAGCGGAGAGCAGATTTCAGTCCTCCACTGTTAAGAATTCATGAAACAGCAAAGTTAGTCTAGCCAAATTGTCAACAGAAAGAGCTCATTTCAACCTTGCCAGCAATTAGGAAAGCAAATTATGACAGAGAAAAGAAATGGATATTTGCAGTTTGTTTTTCTAGTCTTTTCCTAATGTGGTTCCCATCTCTGTGAGACTGTCACACAGCTTTCCTCATGGCACTGAACTGAGACAATGCATGGAGAAGGTATGGCTCTGGTAACATTTCACAGGCCTTCAGCTAATCCTGTGGCCTACTTGTATTGTTACCAGGGCTAGAAATAGATTGGTTGCTAGGGCATGCCTAGCACTTGAATACTTCAAGAACAAATTCTCCTTTGATTTGAGGCTGACACTTCATTCATTCACTACCCATTTATTAGGTGTTTACAAAGAGATGATTAAATCATGGTCCTACCCTCAAGGAGCACATATTTTACCGGGTGGGGGTGGGGCAGACTGGAGCACATAATGACAAGCAGTGAGAGGTGAGATACCCGCCCCAGGTGCCGGGGATGGCTGAGGAGGAGTGTAGCAGTTTGGCATTATTTATGAATACCAAAAATAAATCTTGGATTATGCTGTTCCTCTGGGAGTGATTAAATTATGATTAGGGCTTTGACTGGTCAGTAGGATGTTAAGTCCCTGAGGGCGGGGACTCAGAGATAAAACTACATGGGCAGAGCAGAGGAGTTGGTTGGAGTTTTGAGTGGAGTTTTGATGCGGAGTTTTAATGCTGGAGTCAGGGAAGTCTGCACACAGAGGAGCTTGGTCGTGAGGAAGGAGAGAAGGCTCCGGGAAAAGAGATGAGCAGTTCACTTGATAGTCTACAGCTGGCCTTGTGGAGTGACGCAAGCCTGAGCCCAGAGAGAAACGCAGCCTCTGGAAGAGAGGAACTCGGGAAGCCTCAACCCTGGCAGACTTCGGCAGCCGTCTTGCTCCAACACATGACAACAAACTTTGGCGAGGGAAGTAACTTATGCTTTGTGGCCTGGTAGCTGTAAGCTTCTACCCCAAATAAATACCCTTTATGAAAACCAAATTCTGGTATTTTGCATCAGCACCCCTTTGGCTGACTAATACAAGGAGCTATTCGTTCTTTCTGGGAGTGTTGAGTTCTCACCAGGTATTTTCACACACCTCTTGACATAGACAGGATGCAGACCCTTAGGAGAGGAGGAGAGGACCTGGGAGGGAAGAGGAGGAAAGATATTTTGTTTTCTTGTCTCCTATTGCCTATCTCCTCATGAGGAAAGGGTTGTGAGGGCTGCAGATGTCATGTGTGATTACATGTGTCATGTCAGTGAAGGTCGTAAGGGCTATCACCAGATACAATGGAACTGGGCAAGTCTGCATCTGTTTAGCACAGATTATTAGCCACCATGTAATATGGATATGGCAATCATGGAATCCATTCCTAGACCAGTGGTTTCAGAAAATCACCAGGAGGGCTCAGTAAAACAGATTGTTGGAGTCCATCCCCAGAATTTCTGATTCAGTAGTTCTGTCTGGGGTTGGGCCAGATTAAGAATTTGTATTTCTAACAAGTTTTCAGGAGAGAACCACTGACCTAGATGGTTGCCTGGCCCATAGTAAGGGCTCAATAAATGATAGTTAATAATAGTATCAGGCACTATGCTTAGCTCTTTTCATAAATTAGTTAACTTTATACTCATTCTAACACTATATTGTAGGAATTATTATTCTTATTTTATACATGAGAAATGGATCTTCAAAGATCTCAATATTTAGTCCAAGGCCATATAGCTAATACGTGGCAGAGCTTATATTTAAATCCAGGCCCTTTTGACTGGAAAACTCATGTTCTTTCTGCCACTCTACTCTGCCTCTTTGATAAAGAAGTGCTTTATTTTCTGTTCATTCTTTTTGTTTTAATACAGAAGCTAAAGAGATTCTATTATAAATAAGTAAAGTCTAGAGTCACAATTGCCCTTATTCCATTTCAAATATTTCCCCTGAATATATTATTAAAATTATCTCTCAAGAACCAGTGGAAAGACCATTTATTTCTTGAAAATAGTTGTAAAAATATATAAGCAAGCAAGAGCTGGCTGTTCCCTGAACACAAGTAGCCTCCTAAGCCAATAGCTATTAACTTTTTTTTTTTTTCCTTTAAGTAGTGGGACATATTTTGTCAAACAAAAGTGTATTCAGAACCCCAATATATAAAACAGACAGAAATAGGCTGCTTTTAGACCTGTGCAACAAACGCTTGTGCTAGCTGAAGACAACAGAACTGTCAGCACTAATGGGCAGAAAGTTCAAGCTCTCCAAAGGAAATATCAGCTCTGATACTGGCAAGAGACCCATCTGACCTGACTCAGGGTGGGGTACAAAAGTGGGGTGAGTTTCTCAGAACCAGGAAGAGAGCAGAAGAAATTCTAGTGAAGACCCATGACACATTCTACCTTCTCCTAGGGAAGGGCTTCACCAACACCCTATGAGGTGGGATTGATTGGTTAGTTCAGGCTTAATGCATTTGTTAGGCTGGCCTCATAGTAACGGGCCTCATGCTATAGTTAGATATACATTTCACATTTATGGCTAAGAAGCCATTTGTCAACTATTTAGCTCATTCTTCATTAACTAATTCTCTTTTGGTTTTTGTAAACTTCTGACTAAGGAACATCATCAAATATTTCTAAGTTTTAGGACCCCACCAAGTGAACCCAGCTGATATTTTTCTATTATTCTTGATTAAGACCTTCAAGTAAGCAACCACTCCTACTAGAAGGGCATCTACATATTTTCTGCTTCTCTTTGGGTGAATGACCCAACTTTTACAGATGTGTTTAGAGGGTACTATGATTTACTACACAGCCCCAGGTGTGAAGACCCTCTTCAGTTTTCGGGCTTATTCATAAACCACCCACAGATACCAATTTCATTATTTAGAATAGAATCTCATTCATCACCACCCATTTCTTTTTGGGCTGTAAAGAGAGACCAACAAGTAATTGTACCCCAATACTTATTCTCCCCATCTTCCTTTTGGTAATAGAAATTGCTGAATTTTTGTTGGGAGCATAGCTTGTCAGCTAGAGACCAAATTTCTCAGCTTCCCTTGCAGCTAGGTATGGTTATGCGACTAATTTTTGTGATGAAAGCAGAAAGGATATGTATAATTTTTAGATCATATTTTATAAAGAAGCTGTTTGTCCTCCATTCTCATTTTCCTCTCCTGATGCTTGGGAAAGAGTAGCAACTGGAGCAGCTGTCTTGGACCCAGATCTGGAAACCTTGTGTTAAGTTTGGCAGAAACACCCTACCAGCCTTGCATTATTCACCCCTTGACTATTATGTAGGAAAGATATAAGCTTGTATCTGCTTTAAATTACCATATTTTTAACTGTCTTTATTACAACAACTTAATTTATATCCAATATGTGGGGCCAAAGATGACTGCAAATTCTTTGACACTGTTCTTATTGAGAAGTTGGGGTCTACGTTCCCTTTCTTTGAATGGGGGAAGCTTTGTGACTGCTTTGACCAGTTTCTGGGCTCAGGCCTTAAGAAACTGGCAGCTTCCACTTTCTGTCTTTTGGAATACTCTCTTTGGGCTCTGAGCCATCATGTAAGAAGCCTGACTCCCTAAGACCACCATGCTAAAGAGACCATGTGCAGACACCCCAGTCAACAGTCTCAGCTGAGCCCAGCCTTCCAGCTGCCCCGCCGAGGTAATAGGCATGTCAACAATGACATCTTGGATTCTTTAGACCAGCCCATTTTTAATCTGAACACCATGAGTAACCTGGTCAACACCACTCTGAGCAGAAGTGTCACCCAGGTTTTCACAGGATGAGGCCATATATGGAGCTGCTGCAGTAATCTTGTGGCCATGAAAGAAGTCACTGATGACACATTAAAATTGGCGGAGCAAAAGATGGAGGTGTCAGGAAGTGTCTTAGTTCCTGATGACAGCAACAAGCCACTGTACTAACCTTGGAATCACCTACCTTCAGATTTCTTATTTAGTGAGACAATAAAAATCTTTATTGTTTAAGCCACTCTTGGCTGAGAGTTCTGTTAGTTATGGCTGAAAGAATTCTAATGAACACATTTCCCCACATCTTATCTCATGGGAGGAATTTGTAACAGGGGCAAGAGGATTTGGTTGGGCTTAAAACTGTCCCTTTATTTCTTTAATAAATTTACTATTAGGGAATGGTGTGAGGCTTCAACCACCAGGGCTGATTTATCCTGCAGCAGCCCTCTGAGGCTCTGCAGAAACTTGATGCATGGCCCCCAGTTATTCCAGCCTGGTGGTTGACACAGCAGGTGGAACTCCAAGGCACATCATTTCACTTGCCCTGCCTCCACCTCCTGGTGTGTGTGAGAGGCAAGCCAAAAGGGTCCTTGGGATGGCCAGAAATATCAGGTGTATACTCTAAGTGTAGGAGGAACCCTGGAAATGTACTTGGATCTTTTTGCTCCCCTTTAACATCTTTGGAAGAAGAAGCACATTCAGGAAGCCTCTAAGGTCCACACCAGCAGCTCTGTTGTACATTCTGGCAATGAGCTGGCTGTGAAGGGAACCACTGCCTATGCAAGGCCATATTTTTATCACCTTACCCAGGAATGAAGGAGAAGCCTGGGCTACTTCCATGACTCCTGGGTGTATAATAAAGGGAATTCTTCCAACTACTTCCTCATTCCAAGGTTTGGTCTGGCTAGGGATGGGGTCCTATGGACAGAAGTCTGCAGCTGGCCTCATGTTTCTCATCCAAGATAATGAAGAAATGGCTAAAACCCAAGGAAGGCAGCAGAACCAAAACCATGTAAGAAAGACCAGACTCAAGAAGCCACACTTGGGGGACGGGGGTGGGTCATCAAACTGAGAAGGACCAGAGGTTCACCTCGGAGCAAGGGTTTGGGGTTGGACAAATGCGATGGAAAGGAAAGCAAACACAAGCGAATTGGCAACAACATGTGTGTTTGTGTGTATTGCTTGTGTGCACACACAGGATTGGTGGAATAGCCTAGAATAGCTGCTTGTGTTTGCTGACATCTTGGACATAGTGCATAGGTATGTTAGCTGGCTTACATAAAAGAATCTGGGGAGCAGATATGGCTCAAGCGGTTGAACGCCTGCTTTCCACATGGGAGGTACTGGGTTTGATCCCCGGTGCCTCCTAAAAACAAAAAAAGCAAACAGCAAGCAAACAAACCAAAAAACCTACTCAGGGGAGCTGATGTGACTCAGTGGTTGAGTGCTGGCTTCCCACATATGAGGTCCCGGGTTCAATTCCTGGCCTGGGTATTAAAAAAAAAAAAGAATCTGAGGGAACATGTGCTTATACAGAGCTATTGATGGTTCCAAAATGCAGTCTAAATGCAACTTGCTCGTCAAGTACTTACTGATTCATCCAGTGGATCTTTGCTCCTATTGAGTGTAGCTTGAGACCTCGTTCTGGGTTTTATTTCAATTTCCTTTGTATTACTGCCAGTCAATTATTTGGTCATTTCCCCAACTGGATTGAAGGACTTTTGAGGGTAGAGACTCTTATTTTTCCCCTCAGGGTATATACCACAGTGCTTCACACATAGAAAGTGCTCAATAAATATATTTTGATTAATTACCATTGTCACCCTTTTGGCTTGTTTTTCTGTTGACATTTATAAATGGATCAGAAATGTTTTTAATAGTGCATTTTTCTCTAAATGACAGAATAAACACAGAAATTCATCACTAAGGAACCAAAAGTAAATTTTAAGCAGAATAGTTAAACATATTTAAGAAAAAAGGGGATAGAGAGACAAGAGAAGAATTTAGTGGCTGAAACTTTTTCTCTGTCTCAGACCAGCTCCAGGCAAATGAACGCCTTCTGAAAACCTCATCAGCCTTTGCTTACACAAAGTGTTTTCTGACCATTTCTGTATAGTGTCTCTCCTCTTTGGACACAGAGTTTCATTTATTAATCAAACATAATTGGGACCCATCTCAAAAGGATGAACAAAGCCTGTTTTGTAGTCTTATTCAAAAGCTGGGTTCAGCCTGGGTCATGGTGTTTGTCAGCGTCTGTTTCCGTGCCCTGAAGGGCTGGGTGCTGGGGCAGGACAATTGGAGGCTGGTTGGTCAATTTCCCACTCCCAGGAGCCCTTGAAATGGGCTCTCCCCAGCTCTGCAGCCTGCGTGCACTGATTATGAATGGAAGGCCCACACCTCCACATCCCACTTGGCAAGAAGAATCCAGCTGGCCATTTGTCAATTCTGTCATTTCTCACAGCAAAGGACTGTCTTTTAATGATCTGGCCACAAATCACACCTAGATACTCAATTATCAGAGCTGATGCTCTTTCTTCAAAAATCCTTCAGTGGCTCCCTATTGCTCTCAAAAAGGCTATGAAAAATAGACCACCTATGCGAATATAATTAAGAATAAAAGAGAAAGGAGACCAAGAAACAGTATTACAAAAGAGAGGACTGTAATATCTTCTGTTTCTTGAGCTCTTCCTCTGTGCCAGGCGCTGTGCTGAGCACTTTACATACATTAGCTCTGACCCTCACATCAGCCCTATTTAGAGGGAAAATGAAGTTGGAAGTCAAGTGACTTGGTCACATTTACATGGTTAAGTTAGTGACAGAAAATGGATGCGAATTCAGGTCTGAGTCCATATATGAAACATAAAAAGAGATTAAACTACTTATATCGGAATACTGAGAACCTCAATAAATGGATTTTTTTGGGTAATAGAGGACCCCAAATGAAACAATGAGATAGGAAACTGGAGGAAACTGGTAAAAGAGAAAGAAATTTTAAAAATACTCAGAATGCTACCCATGAAAGCAAGGTACACAGACTTTATGAATTCCTTCAAATTCCCAAGGAAGAGATAATTTATAAGTTATGCTAACTCTCAAAACACAGACAAAGCTAGGCTCTATCTAATTCATTCTATGTGGCAATTGTACTGTTAATTAAATCTATTGCAGGAATGCAAAAAAAGATCAATAAAAGAAAATCTACAATATTATATGATGCAATCTATTTCAATATATATAAAAGAGGAATTGATAAAACCTTTACTTAGTTCAAGTAAAACAGTTTACTACCTTAATAAAAGATACCTATTTTAAACTATGAACCAATAATGGAATAACACTAAAAGTTTCCCTTTTAAAAATAGGGCCAAAACAAGAATTCTGTCACTACCATTATAGCTTAATATTACTTTGGCAATTTAGGCAAATGCAAAAGCTATGAAGAACAATAATTGCTGGAAAAGAAGAAAAAAATATTTTCAACCAATTTTCTGTACAGAAGTTTAGAAAGAGGGCAGAGCTGTTATTTAAATTAAAAAATCAGTAGCATTACTCTACATAAGCAATAAATAGCTAGAAAACATATCTGTATAAAAATAGAAAATATAAGATATTTAGAAAACATGCAATGACTTAAGAAAGTATATATAAAGACTTTTACTTTAAAAATCACCACTGTGTTTTAGAACTTGACAAAATGATTCTAACATTTAATAGGCAAACAAAATGTCAAGACTATAAAAGGATACTTTGAAAAAGAAGACTTTTGATTGGGGAAGACTAGAACTATAAATTCTAT
Organism: Tolypeutes matacus; assembly: GCA_026826555.1. NCBI lineage: Eukaryota > Metazoa > Chordata > Mammalia > Cingulata > Chlamyphoridae > Tolypeutes > Tolypeutes matacus. The sequence continues at coordinate 35,259,908 of JAKSZT010007815.1, forward strand.
ACATATGAGGAAGCAAGAACAATTAAAATGGTATAGCACTGGTGCAAAACCAGACATAGAGAAGAGTAGGGGGGAATTAAAAGCACTGAAATAGACCTATTTTATAAGAGAATTTGATATATGATAAAGTATGATAAAGAGTGGCAAAGGAGAAGTTATTTAATAACTGATGATGTTATCAGTTTGTGGTAGTTTGAGACTGGATGTACCCCAGAAAAGATCATGTCCTTATAGCAAATCCATTCTTGTGGGTGTGAACCTATTGTAGGTGGGACCTTTTGATTAAATTATCTCAGTTAAGGACTTTTGATTAAATTACTTCAGTAAAGCATAACCTAGGGTGGGTCTTAATCCTCTTACTAGAATCCTTTAAAATGGGATGAATACAGAGAGAGACACAGAAAGAAACTCCTAGAAACTGAGAGAGAAAGAGAAATTCTAGAAGCTGAAATCAATGAAACACAAAAGTGGAGGAGAAGGCAGAAACTGGCAGACAGCGTCGTGTGCTTTAGCATGCGAGAGAAAAGTCCAGAAATGCCTGCAGCCAGTATTCTGGGCGAAGAGCATCATCTGAATGAAGCCTTGATTGGGACATTTTCATAAACTCAGAACTGTAAGCTTATAAGTTAATAAATCCCCATTGTAAAAGCCAACCCATTTCTGCTATATTGCATTCCGACAGCTATTAGCAAACTAAAATACAGTTTAAAACTCATTTATGGGAGCAGATATGGTTCAAGCAGTTGAGTGCCTGCCTCCCACATGGAAGGTCCTGAGTTCAGTTCCCTGTGCCTCCTGAAAACAAAAACAAACAACAAGCAAAACAAAGAAAAACCAACTCAGGGAAGCCGATGTTGCTCAGTGGTTGAACGCCAGCTTCCCATGGATGAGGTTTCGGCTTCAATTCCTGGCTCCTGGTACCTCAAACAACAACAACAACAAAAACCTCATTTATATTTAAACATATACCAAATGTGCTCAGATAGATTAAAGAGTTAAATATATATATTAAAAAAAAAAATAT
>JAKSZT010007815.1:35261331-35402815 GCA_026826555.1 Tolypeutes matacus
ATAAAACCCATAGGACAACCAGAAGAAAAGAGAACCAAGATTGTATCAGACCTTGGGGACTGTGAACAATGAATTCTGAAAACTTTCAATGGCTTAAAGCTGTAGAAGAATGACAACGGAAGGGCTCAAAAGATTTAATTGGATATTTAACATATTTTTAAAATAAAAAAATGTAAAGAATATATTGAGAAAATATTTGCATCAAAATTGTACAATCAATAACATAAAGAGCTTCTTAAAATCCATTAGAACATGTTCATTGGTAGAAAAAATGTCATATGTATTAAGTTATTCAACACAATCTCGTTTCTGAGAGCATACAATAAAAATTTTATTTAATATGGAAGACAAATAAATTATGGCTAACCAATGTAATAATTTGTCATTTAAGATGGTAACCATGAAAGATCATTTCATATGATGGAAAAAATATTTGACATGGTGTTAAGTGAAGAAGGCAAAGTATAAAGTTGTGTGTACAATATGACTGCAGCTATATAAAAACATGAATGCATGTATTCCAGACCCGGAAAGGAGTTCATAAAAATGAAAACTGTTGTTAAAGTGTTGGGATTGGGGATGAGTTTTTTCACGGGTTGCAAACTCAAATGCTATCAGGGCTCAGGCAGGTGAAAATGGATGGGATAAAAGAGTAAGTGGTAGGGAGGATGGTAGACTGGAGAGTCAGGCTCAGCCTAAAGCCATTCAAATAAATTAACACACAAAACATTTCACGTTTGTGGAATTTCTTTGATTGGAGCAAGGGTGTGGGACCCAGAGCCATATCCCACAAAATTAGACCCCCACCCACGCAAGTCTTAGCCTTAGTGATGTGCTAGGAACCTGAGGCCCCAGGGGCAATTTGAAAGCCAGCAACAGGGAACCATGTGAGGATTTTAAGTTGAGGAATACCCCAGATCAGATTAGCAGGTTAAACTATGTCAGTTTAAAAGCCTGCTATTGTCCCTGTGTGAGCTTTCAATGTATGACTGCTGCAGGATATTTCTTTTAATGTTGCTATAATATTTATTTTTACAAAAATGAAACCCAAATCCCAAACAGAAGCAGTCAAAAGGAGTTATATTCTTTTTTAATGTAGAGTTGGTTTGAGTTGGGTTTGAGACTGTGGCTCTGTATATTTGAATTCCTTCTGAATAAAGCTGTTTGGGGGAAATGCCAAGTTGCTGTATAGTGGTGAATTAAATAGCAATGCACTTATCCATCAATTTTTTATTGAGCACCCATCACATGCCAGGTCCTAGAGGAAGACAGAGGAGGAAAGAGAAATAAGACATGGACTCTAATCTTCTATGCAGTCTGGTCCAAGATTCAGACATCTATAATCATACCTTATAAATCAATGCACACACAAAATGCAGTGGGAATATGGTTAATTGCTGCTAAAGCAGGAAGAGGAGTGCTCAAAAGGCAATATTGAGTCTTAGAACAAGAACACAGATCTACTTGACAGAGAAGAGGGAAGGAAGAACATTTCAGGAAGATAGAAGAGCACAGACTTGAAAGAGTAAGAGAAAAGGAAGCCTTTAGGCGTGATTGAATTATAGGAGTGTGCTGGGATGTACGAGAGGTAGACAAGAATAAAGAACATGGAGGATCTTGCCTGGATTTTTTTTTTTTTTTTTTTTAAAGATTTTATTTATTTATTCATCCATCCCCCCCTTGCTGCTCGCGCCCGCCGGGTCAGCCAACCACGCCGTGCAGGCGGGCCCGCCCTCACTAGGAGGCCCCGGGAACTGAACCCGGGGCCCCCCATATGGCAAACGGGAGCCCCACTGACTGAGCCACAGCCGCTTCCCTTGCCTGGATTTTATCCTGTTGGTCAGTCCTTTTTAAACTTTGTTTTTATGTCTCAAAACTGTTTGTTGAAAACCTTATTGGGAAGCACAACTAGTAGAACAGATGAGAGGAGATGTTCTCTGCCTGGAGCAGAGGGGATGGAGTCCAGAGAATCCTTAGCAATGGAATTCCTGAAGCCCCGTGGGGCAGTCTGAAGTCAACAGCTATAGGCAAAAGGAGCCACAAGGATTTTGGACAGGGAAGTGACTCCATCAGACTCACAGGGGTCAAACTGCAAAAGTCTGCCATTAAACAGAAGACAGGCCCTTGGCAGTAGTAGCAAATTACCCTTGATTTCTGATTTCTTTCTTTCTTTTTTTTTTTTTTTTAATGGTACCAGGGTGGGGAATGAGTCCCGGACCTTGCATGTGGAAAGCTGGCTCTCAACCACTGAGCCACATCGGCTCCCCTGAGTTGTTTTTTTCATTTATTTGCTTATGGTTTTTTTCTTTCTTTTTAGGAGGCACCGGGGACCAAACCCAGGACCTCCTGTGTGGGAAGCAGGCACTCAACCACTTGAGTCGCATCCGCTCCATCATTTCGTTTTTTTTTTTTGTACTGGAGCTGCTAAGCATTATTGTTTTGGATTTCTCTGCTCCCACTGCTGGAATGATTGTACCAATTTTTGAAAAGTGGAGAGGAAAAGTCCTCTATGTTAACGTCTCCCCTGATGCCAAGGCAGCCAACATTAATGTCAATCGACATTACATGCTCAATCCTTTCTTTTAACTTGGTGCATAAAAATCTCTGGGCTGAGATAGTGAATCCTGTGTGTATCGATTCATAGGTTCTGGGAAGCAAGGGACCTCTAGGCCGTCTTCTCTCCCCCCACTCCCACGTCAGTGAGCCAGCGGGTATTACTCAAATTACCTGGGCGTGCGTTGGCTAGGTGCAGGCAGACACTTAAGAGTTTAAAATTTTGTTTTCTTTAAAAGCTCAAATTATCCATCTGCCATCTCCATTCTGGGTCTCTGTGTGTGATTGGGCATCTGGCACACTGCTCTTTCAGAACGGACATCTTGATGTATGATAATCATCTCTTGAGGACATTTACATTGCACATTTCTCTTTCAGAGGATAAAATATGAAGATGTTCAGTAAAGCAGGTACTGCTTCTTCTTGCCAAATCCTGCCTCGGGTATTAACAGCAGCCCACCTAACAATGAGACCCAGTAAGTGCCAACAGCTATGTCTGTGCATGAGGCTAATAGAGCCAAAGAAAATAATCTTGCTAGAGAGCTGATTAGGTGATATTAAATGTCAAGATCTCAATGAATTACCCTCAGAGGTTTCATAAAATAGAAACATGGTCTTTTTTTCTATTGCTGCTGTGTCAAACCAAAACATTTTTGTCAGCTCCTTTGCAGAAATGTAACTGTTGGCTTTTGATTTTGGAATACAAGGAGAAATGGCTTTTGATTTTGGAATGTAAGGAGAAATTACAGAGGCGATCAACCTCCTAAATCAGGAGTTCTTGGGCCTTAGTGGGGGTGGACGAGATTTTCTGGTCTTTGAGGGCTACTTCTAGCTGTTTTCCTGTAGTCTGGCATTTATCCTTTTGGCATGGTGATGGGTAGATCGAGAGTGATTACAGGCAGACACTACAGAATTAGCAAGAGCGCAGCAGAGGTGAACAGCACCACAGCTTCCAGATGAATCTGTAAAGAGCAGTGCCAACACTTCTGCTTGACTCTGCCCTGCGTGATCAGTGATATACAGGAGCCCACAGTGCGATGGTCTTGAAACTTGGATTAAGGAAAGGATTACCCTCTGAGAGTTGAATGAGTAAAATAATCGATGATATTAACCACCTGCAGAAATCGTGGTAAAAGGATGTTTCCCTAAGGGTTAAGCACGAAGAACAGGGTCTGGCGTGATTAAAAGTGGGAACGAAACTGAAAGCTAATCAGTGAGTTTGGCTCAGAAGGAAGAATAGGTCAGCAGAGGGGGAGGGGCTGAGTAAACTTGGAGAGCAGAGTCAGACTGACTTTGGTCGCATGTGACCGGCTCTGCTCAAGCACTAGCTGGGGGGCGTGAGAATCCCACCACGAGACCGGGGCTTCCTCCCCCGTCCCTGCCCTCCTTCCTCCCTTTTCCTTATTTTCATTCAGCACATATTCACTGAATCCGACTCTGGACCACCAAGCACGGTTCCAGGCATGGGGAGTGCGGTGGACAAGACAGAGAGGTCCTTGTGCTCACGGAAGCTGCGTGACACTAACACACAAACAAAAGTACCCGACAGTTTCCGAGAGCGATAGGTACCGTGAAGGAAATATGGAGGATGACCGGGGAAGGGAGGGGACGCCTTTACGAAGAAGGGATGTGAGGCAAATGGCTTTTCAAGTCTCAGCCCGGCCTGGAGGACAGAGCCTTGGGGAGTGCCCCCTCCCTCTGCTCGGATCCGTGCTGATGACAGAAGCTGCGGTGCTGGTCCCTAGGTCCCGAGAACCGGATGCTCCGGAGAGCAGACAGGAGCGCCGTGTTCACCAGCGCGGGCTTCTTGCACTGTGATTGGAAAGTCGACATCTGGCGGAGACAACAGTCTTCGGTGAGGCTGGGTAGCATGACTGTCTTCCTGACACATGGCAAGCACTTGATAAATGTCAGTTATTATTATTCTTGTTGACGCGATGGGATCCCTCCGACGCCCTGATGGATATTTCCTCAGCTACTGACATTTGTAAAGGGACCGTGTCTTTGACTCAGGCTTGGCTCCCACAGTGTTCAATTAGAACTCTCAATTTAGGATATTAATCCATATTAGGATCAGATCTTGCCAGAAATTTATATTCAAGGGAACTTTATTGCATTTGAAACTATATCTTTTCAAACAGGTCAATAAAATGAGGAATTTATCCATTTTGTAGGTGAAGAAATAATCTTGTAGCTTAATTATAAGAAAAGGAGCTAAATAGGTGAGGAAAAGTCAGTTTCTCTATTATCTCATTGTATGACTAAGTTCCCAGTGAACTTGTTGTTTCCCCTTTATTAGGATTCACTAATTTATAGTCACCTACTAATGAAGCAATAACCTCACACTGGATACATGGTTTTAAGCTTGTCCTTGGAATAATAATCATTTATTGACCACATATGTGTACTTGCTCAATTTTATGTAATTTCTCATTTAAATTTCAAATTAATGCCATGGAGTTGGTAGTTTTGTTATCACCATTTTATAGATGAAGAAATTGAGGCTCAGAGAGGATAGGTAACTTGCCAAAGCCCCACAGATGGTAAGGGGCCAAAAGGGACTTAACCATAGGTCTGTTCCAATTCAGAGACCAAACCTTTTCCCACCATCTCTATAGTGGCCTCTTTTTGGAATCTGGGCCCCACGGTAAGTTCCTATGAATCCTTTATATGTCTTTATACAAATCAAAATGAAAGAATGAAAAAAATTAGCCAAAAGACCTTTTGCATAAACACTTAAAAAGTGCATAAAGTATAGTAAAGCCTTATAGAAGTTAATTAGATGGATGTTAAAAATATTGTATTCTTTTGTATAGCTTTGATGGAAAGGTAATGATTACTTATCATTCAGATTTTGCACATTCTCTTACTTGCTCTTTTCCTTCCACAAATGGTTATCAAATATCAGCAAATTCCTAGGATACAAAGCACTATGTTAGACACTGAGTTCTTAAAAATTAATCATTTAAAGTCCCTGGTCTCAAGGATCTACACTCTAGTACCCAAGACAGGTTACAGACTTTAATGTTCTATTAATTAGAGATACACAGAGCAGGAAGTGAGCATAGGGGAGGGACATCTAATGCAGAGATTAGAGGTGTGGATGGATCATGGAAGGCTTCCTGGAGGCTGTGGTTCTTAACTAATGACTTAAAGCATTGGTGGGTGCTAAATTGGTGGTGGAGAGTGTTCAAGGAAAAGGGAGCAGCATGTGCAAAGACATAGGGTTATGGTCTTTTGGGAATGGAGAGGTTGAGGTTTTGGATGTGGGGAGACTGCAACCAGTTTGGAATAAGCTGGTACACAGGACACATGTGGGTTTCTGGGAGGGGAAGAGACTGGAGAGGTGGGTAGGCCAGAGTGGGGAGAGTTTTGTACACAAGGCCAAGGGGCTTGGGCTTTATCATCTAGGCTGGGGCTCCCAGCTGAGGGCCTGCACACTCTGGAATGATGAGATCAGCTGTGTGGAAGAAGGCACACTATAAGAGGCAAGCTGATAGCTGGCATGCTGGGAATCATGCATAACCTAGCTGAGTGAATGACCCACAAAATCTAGCATGTGTGTTTAGCAGGAGAAAAAAGTGGAGAGCCACTGCTGAGGGTAATGGGAAGCACTGAGGAATTTAAGCAAGAGAGTGACATGGTCAGATTTGTGCTTTGAAAGTCCTTTCTAGCAGTAGTATGGAATGTGGACTGAGTGGGACATTGGGAGGTTGGGAGAAGCTGGAGCTAGGGGCAGTGGAGAGAAGGTTCAGAGGTTGTTATAATAGTCAAGGCAAGAGGTGATGAGGCTTGAACCAGGGAAGAGACAGAGGATGAAGAGGAAAAGACAAATCCGAGAGATATTTTAGGATGTAGAGTTAATAATATTCTTTGGTGGTCAGCTGCTGTGGGGGGGGAGATGATTACCTGGTGTCCTGAATGAACACCTTGGTAGAAGGTGCTGCTATTCTGCAGGCAATTTTTATATAAAGCAATGCAGCTATGTAGACATTGGAGTAATGGAATTATTTTAAAGAATGTATCCAAGAGGACCAAATATTTTTGGACAATTGTGAACTCTCTGTCAAGGCTGAACATGATTTATGCATATCTGTAACCCACATGCCCAACACAGGTCTGATACTTAGATTCTCAGTAAATTTGTACCAGAGGAACTCTTTTTTATTTTCACAAAGGAGTAGACTGCATCATGAGATTTTAGACTGGGAAGGCTATTACTAATATTAATGTGATCCTAGATTAAGTATCAGGTCAGGAACAAAACTTGCTGAAGTCCTGAGATCTACTTAGTTAGATTCTGGTTGTGTTTTGGAAATCTCTTTGCTGCCTCACTTGAGTCAGTTTTTAAAAATTCAGACAAAATAGAAGCATCTTTTCTCCTCTAAATTTCAGCTTTATATAAAGGCAGTGATCACCAGAAGTTCTAAGGGGAGGGAGAGGGAAGAATCCATGTAACATGGGGCATTTTTGGGACACTGGAATTTTTCTGCATGATATTGCAACGACAGATATAAGCCATTATACATTTTGTCAAAACCTATAAAATTGTGTGGGTGCAAAGTGTAAACCATGATGTAAACTGTAGACCATGTTTAGTAGCAGTGCTTCAGTATGTATACATCAATTGTAAGAAATGTACCATAGTAATGAAAGATGTTGTTAATGGGGGAAATGTGGGAGGGACAGGGAGTGGGGTATGTGGGAGTCCCCTGTATTTTTCATGTAACTTTTATGTAATCTAAAGCTCCTTTAAAAATAAAGAAAAAAATAGACATGAAAAAATAAATGTAGCCAATACTACTAAATAAACAATTTCATTTCAAAAATCCTGTGCTTACTCAAAACAGAAAGAAGTTGTATAAAAGAAGCCTTTAAATGGAGAGTTGAGAACACTCCATCGGGTAAAAGGGGTCTTTCAGCTGCAGCAGATGCTGAGCCCAGGCTCACGGGCTTGAGAACAATGTTGAGTCATGGGGCCACACCAGAAACCCCAGCTTACAGGGCATCAACTTTACACAGAGGAGTGTGTATGGGGACCTGGTCAAGTAAGACTTAGATTGAAATCCAACAAACATTTATGGAGCACCTACTGTATCAGATCCTTATCTTTCAGTTTCAAGAGTATCATCTTTTAAAATTCCATAACAACAAACAAATCTCTTAATATTTATTAAGCTTATAAAGGCTTAGTATTAAAATAAGATGGAGAGGAACTGTGGGAAGATGGCATCACACCAACAGGCAGAGTTCAATGCGCTCACAAAAACAATGGAGAAAGAGTCAAAAGCTATCCGAAAGACCTTCTTTGGGGCTCAGCAGACCAGGACCGTGCTACACAACTCCCAGGACGGTGAGAAACAGAAGCCGAAACAACAAACGTGAGTTACTAAGCCCCCATGGCAGCTCACTGCAGCTGACTGAGAGGGGAACAGAACATCTGAACTGGAAAAGACAAGAAAACAGAAAGAGAAGAAAATGGAAAAAATGGAACAGTCTCAGGGAATTGAATGACAATGCAAAATGCATTGTGATTTTTCAAGAAATTCTAGATATAGAATCATATCATCAGCAAATAATGAAAGTTTTATTTCTTCCTTTCCTAGTTGGGTGCCTTTTATTTCTTTAGCTACCCTAATTGCTCTAGCTAGAACCTCTAGCACAATATTGAATAACAATAGTGATAGTGGGTGTCCTTGTCTTGTTCCTGATCTCAGCAGGAGAGCTTTCAGTCTTTCACCATTGAGTAGAATGCTAGCTGTAGGTTTTTCATATATGCACTTTACCACATTGTGAAAGTTCCTTCTATTTCTATTTTTTGTAGTGTTATTATCAAGAAAGGGTGCTGTATTTTGTGAAATGCCTTTTCTGCATCAATCAAGAGGATCATGTGATTTTTCTTCTTCAATTTATCAATATGGTTTATTATAACAATTGATTTTCTTGTGTTGAACCACCCTTACATACCTGGGATAAAACTCACTAGATCATGATGTACAATTCTTTTAATGTGCTTTTGGATTCTATTTGCAAGTATTTTGTTGAGGATTTTTGCATCTATATTCATTAGAGATATTGGCCTGTAATTTTCACAACAAAGCTACTAGAACTAATAGGTGAGTTCAGCAAAGTGGCAGGATACAAGATTAATACACAAAAACCAATAGCATTTCTATATACTACTGATGTGTAATCTGGGGAGGAAATCAGAAAAAAATTCCATTTATAATAGCAACTAAAACAATCAAATATTTAGGAATAAACTTAACCCAGGACATAAAGGACCTGTATTCAGAAAACTAAAAAACATTGCTAAAAGAAATTGAAGAAGATTAAATAAATGGTAGGACATTCCGTATTCATGGATTAGAAGACTAAATAACATTAAGATGTCAATTCTACCCAAACTGATTTACAGATGCAACACAATCCCAATAAAAATCCCAACAGCTTTTTTGCAGAAGTGGAAAAACCACTTATCAAATTTCGAAGTGTAAGGGCCTCTGAATAGCCAAAAAGATCTTTAAAAAGAAGAACGAACTTGGAGGACTCTCATTTCTGGACTTTAAAGCGTATTAACTTAACTACAGTGTTAAAAACAGCATGGTATTAGCATAAAGACAGACACATTGACCAATGGAACCGAATCAAGAACTCAAAAATAGACCATCACATCTATAATCAAATAATTTTTGGCAAGGCGGTCAAGCCCTCCCAGCTGGGCCAGAACAGTCCACTCAACAAATGGTGCTGGGAGAACTGGATAGTCATATCCAAAAGAAAGAAAGAGGACCCCTATCTCCTACCTTATACAAAAATTAACTCGAAATGGATCAAGGACCTAAATATAAAAGCTAAAACCATAAAACTCCTAGAAGAAAATGTAGGAAAACATTTTCAAGATCTTGTGTAGGTGGTAGTTTCTTAAACCTTATACCTAAAGCATGAGCAACAAAAGGAAAAACAGATAAATGGGAGCTGCTCAAAAATAAATATGTTTGCACCTCAAAGGACTTTGTTAAAAGGGTGAAAAGGCAGTTGACTCAATGGGAAAAAATATTTGACAATCACATATCTGATAGGGTTTAATATACACGATATACAAAAAGATCATACAACTCAACAATAAAAAGACAAACAACCCGATTAAAAATCGACTTGAAAAGATAATTGTCCAAAGAAGAAATACAAATGGCAAAGAAACACAGGAAAAAATGTTCAACATCACTAGTGATTAGGGAAATGCAAATCAAAATTACAATGTGATATCATTTCACATCTATTAGGCTGGCCGCTATTATAAAAAGTTGGAAAACTATAAATTTTGGAAAGGATGTGGAGAGATAAGAACACTTACTCACTGTTGGTGGGAATGTAGAATGGTACAGTCACTGTGGAGGACTGTTTGGCAGTTTCTAAGGAAGTTGAATATAGACTTGCCATGTGACCTGGCAATACCATTACTAGGTATATTCCCAGAAGAACTGAGAGCAGTGACATGAACAGACACCTGCACATAGATGTTCATAGTGGTGTTATTCACCATTGCCAAAAGCTGGAAACAATCCAGGTGCCCATCCTGATGAATGGATAAACAAACTGTGGTGTATACACATGATGGAATATTATGCAGCGGTAAGAAGAAATGAAGTTGTGAAGCATATGACAGCATGGATGAACCTGGAGGACATGATGTTGAGTGAAGCAAGCCAGTCACAAAAGGACAAATATTGTATGACTGCACTATTAAAAACTAAATATTTTGTATAAATTCGTGGAATTACTATTCAGAATATAGGTTACCAGAAAACAGAATGATGTTAGAAAATGGAAAGCTGAGGTTTAATCTATGCAGAATTGGTAAAAAAGGTTGTTTGTAAATCTTTGGAAATGAATAGAAATGGTGAAAGCATGTCATGTTGTTTGTAACTAGCAGAGCTATTATATGGGTATGACAGTAGTTGAAAGGGAAAGTCTCAGGTCATGTATATTACTAGAAGGAAAACTAAAAACGGTAACATGGCACTATATATCACAGTAAAACCTCATCTAAAACATGAATATGGGTGATATTACATATATAAGACTGTTTTTACAAAATATAAATACAAATATACTAGAGAGAAGGAAAAAGAATAGCAGCTGGGAAGTAGATGTGGCTCAAGCAGTTGAGTGCCTGCGTACCACATGGGAGGTCCTGGGTTTGGTACCCGGTGCCTCCTAAAGAAGACCTCGCAGCCGTGACTGATTGGCACAGTGAGATGATGCAACAAGATGATGCAACAAGATGGCACAACAAGGAAACACAATGAGAAACACAACAAGCAGGGAGTGGAGGTAGCTCAAGTGATTCGGAGCCTTCCTCCCACAAGAGAAGTTCCAGCTTCGGTTCCTGGTGCCTCCTAAAAAGAAGACGAGCAGACAGTGAACACAAACAGTGGGGGTGGGATGGGGGTGCAGAAATAAATAAAATAAATCTTAAAAAAAAAAAAAAAAAAAAAAGAATAGCAGCTATGTACGGCAAGGGAAGCATATAGAGATGGAGAGGTGAATTGGAATAATGAAAGTGCTCTAAGATTGACTGAAATGATGAATGCACAAATATGTGCTTACACCGAATACCATTGACTGTACACTTTGGATGGATTTATGCTTTATTAATAAGTACCAATAAAATTGCTTTGTTAAAAAAAAGGAAAATACAACAAAAGACAATAAATTCTAAATAAAGTTAAAAAAAAATAAGATGGAGTAACCCAAATGTCTGTCAATGGATGAATGGATAAACAAAAAGTGGTATATACATATAACCAATATTATTCAGCCATAAAAAGGAATAAAGTTCTGATACATGAGACAATATAGCTGGACCTTGAAGACATCATGTTGAGTGAAAGGACACAAAAGGACAAATATTGTATGATCTCACGTATATGAGATAATTAGAACATACAAATTCATAGAGTCAGAAATTGGAATACAGGTTATTAGGGGCCAGGGTAGGGGTAGGGAAAGGGGATTTAATGCTTAATTGGTACAGCATTTCTATTTGGGGTGATGGGCAAGTTCTGGTAATGGATGTGATGATGGTGGCATAACATTGCAAATGTAATTAATACCAAATATACTGAATTATATATTTGAAAGTAGTTGAAAGGGGAAATTTTAGGTTGTGTAAATGTTACCAGAACAAAATTGTTTAAAAACCGTAGATACGGGGAGGCGGCTGTGGCTCAATCAGTGGGGCTCCCGTTTACCATATGGGAGGCCCCGGGTTCGGTTCCCGGGGCCTCCTGGTGAGGGCAGGCCCGCCCACAGAGCGTGGTTGGCTGACCCAGAGAGCGCGAGCAGCAAGGGGGGGATAAATGAATAAATAAATAAAATCTTAAAAAAAAAAAAAAAAAAAAAACTATAGATAGAACTATACAACACAAAGAGTTAACCCTAATGTAAGCTATGGACTACACTTAATAGTATATTATAGTAATATTATTTCATCAATTGTAACAAAGGTACCACACTAATGCAAAATGTTAATAATAGGGAAAACACTGTGTGTATTTTACTTTCTGCAAGATTTTTCTGTAAACCTACAACTGCTCTAATAAAAATGAAAAAAAAAAAAAGGGTGCAGTAAACTCCCTAGGTTCCCACTCTCCATTCAAGCTAGAGATTTGAGAGCTTTCATAAGGCGAAGAGATTTTTAGGCCCAGACATCTGAGTTCATACTTTCCTTCCTTCAGTCTAGCTTAATGGTTTTCAAACTTGAGTGTGCCTAAGAACTGACAAGGTCATACACGTAAAACCACATATTCTGTGATTAACAAGTGATTTAAGGGATTTTTTATGACAAGTATGTCTAAATGTGATTTTCACATTATGCACCATTTTAGATCCTGACCACCCAAGATGGGATGCCCGTGTAATCATCTAGTAATCGGCATGGTGACACGGGGAGTTAAACAATTACTTAAACTCTCCCTATATTTAAGACTAATTGGAAGGCTGGGAGGCGTAGAACGCTAAACCGCTTTTAGCAATGGACATTTAAACATAAAAACAAAATAAAATCCAATTAAAAGCAGTAAAGAAATGAACATAGCCAGAGGCAGGCTTACCAGGAAGCTAAGGAAACTCGACTTTCAGGAATCCTCTTGAACAGGCCCCTTCTGAGGCCCTGTACTTAACTTGCATTCATACTTTTGTGGTCCTCTTTTTTCTTAAAGAGGACCCCCTCCCATATTGAATAAGTTTTGAGCTCCACAGAATCTGAATCTTCCACTGCATGCAGTAGTCACTACTATTGAGCCCTAAATTTAGCCCTGTGTTTCCAGGCAATGGAGGACAAAATGAGACCCAGAACAACTGTATGCAGTGAAACTTTAGGAGGTAAATCAGAATGCCCAAAATACCAGTGTTGAGTTGACAGCTGAGAAAATTAGGTATCGATGTTGGGAAATAATACCATGTCAGTGGCTTATTAGTTACTATTTAATTCACTTGCAGTTCACCAGTAATTCAGCAAACATTCATCAACTGCCTACTTTGTGACCAGCTCTGAGCTAGATTTGTAGGGGAGTTATAAAAGACTAAAACTAGGATTCTTTTTTATCCTTTACTCAAAAGTATTGAGAAGGGACAGATCAGTGTGTACTGGAAACAAATTACTGAAACAACAGGAAATGGTGTTAGGATAAATTATAGACAAACTCCACTTTAGTAAAGCTATAAGAAAGTGGAAAGAGTTTAAAGGGTTGGGAATCAAGAAAGAGGAATGGTATTAATTCTTTTTTAAACTTGATTCTTCTGTGGTTAGTTTCCATTTTCATTTTTAATGTTGTATATTTGTGATTTTTCTTCTACTTTGACTGTTAGAAGTTTATCAACTTTATTTTCCCCCAAAGAATCAAGAACTTGATGTTATTTATTAGTTTTTCAGTTTTAAAATTAACTGATTTATAATATCTTTAGTAATTCTTTATTTCTGCTTACCTTGTTTTCATTTTCTTGCTCCTACCTTCTTTAGTGTAATGGTTAATTCACTAAATTAAAAAAAAAAAAAATTATTTATTTATTTATTCCCTCCGCCTCACCCCTCGTTGTTTGCACTTGCTGTCTGCTCTGTGTCTGCCTATGTTCTTTTTAGGAGGCACTGGGAACGGAACCTGGGACCTCCTATGTGGGAGGGAGGCACCCAATCACTTGAGTCATATCCACTCCCTGCTTGTTGTGTCTCTCATTGTATTTTCTTGCTGTGTCTCCTCATTGTGTCATCTCATTGCATCATCTTGTTGCTTCATCTGGCTGTGCTGGCCTGTCATGTCAGCTCACTGTCTTGCTTGTCTTTTTTAGGAGGTACTGGGAACCAAACCCAGGGCCTCCCATGTGGTAGGCGGGCTTCCAACTGTTTAAGCCACATCCACTTCCCTTCAGTGCTTTTGATGGTAGGATTATGCTGAATTATGTTTAATAATTCCAATTTGATTCCACACTTTTCTCACTCATTTTTGTCTTCACTATTAATATCCCATACTTTCATTTTCAGAGAGCAGAAAGCCTGACACTAAGAGGCATCTTCAGACCTACTATGATCAAATAGAAATGACTTCATTAAGGTCTATGCCAATCTGATTGGTCAGAGACAACTATTTCCTTGAACCTTGAATGACAGCTAATAGAAGTATAATTAAAACTTCAGAACAAATTATTGTTTTTGTATAATTTTAAAGAAGGCAGACTACATACTGTCGAGAAAGTCATTATTTCTAACTATTTAGTAATTCCATATGGTGAGGCTGCTAAATCAAATGATAATATGTGTAACAAGCACCATTAATTTCCATCCTACTTGTTTACTGTTCAAGATATTTCAATATCTCAGCGACCTTGGCTGACAAGGATTATCATGTAAACAATTCATAGACCGCCCCCTTTAGTATTTTCAAGAATTCAAACATGTTTTTCTTTCTTTGTTGTTCATTAAAGGTGGAAAAATTATTTATTTTTGTTTTGCCTTTAAATTTAGGGTTCCCCCTAGAATAATAAATACATTCGTAAACTAACTAAATAAAATGTTTCTCAATCTGGAAAGTCAATGTTTTACCCTAAATAATTTTTAGAAGCATGCCTTTACATTCAGTTTGAGAACAACTAATTGTTTTTTTTTTTTGCAGCTAATTTAATTCCTCTGTAATTAGCTTACCAGAAACAGGAAACACGAAAGAGGACAAAATAAATATCTTGTGATCAGTCCCTTGTAATGATATAGATGAGTGAATAAACACACATTTATTTATCTGCATGTGAGACAGTAAATGCTAATGTACCAGCCAGCCAAGACAGGCCCTTTTTGTGTGTGTGTGAAGTAGACCTAGAATATCAATTCTTTCTCATTGATTTTTGGCTGTCTCCTTCTTGAAGGCCTGCTGTGGGTGTTTAACTGTTGAAATCTGTCCTTAAGCGTTAAGCTGACCCAGTGGCTGGCACTTGCCATTCAGGTTAGAGCCACTAATGAAGTTCAGTTTGCAAATATTACTTAGGGAGCTGAAGAATACCGAGGACTGTCAGATTACTCAATTACATGCCCACGGACATGCTTCATTAGGACCCATAGGAAAGGGCATCTAGAGCAAAATCATTATCACTACCCCCTTTATCTGTGGGACAAGTGGGGCTCGCCCTCCTCAAAGGCCCTGGAGCTGGATGATTATGTTAATTTTTTACAACTCCTCCTGGGCCTTGCACATATTCACACACTATCATGGATGAAGTCAGAGAGGGGTGACTTTAAGACTGGGGTGTTGTGGCAGTGGGGGTGAGGCCAGGACCTCATAAGGAAGCCTATCTTTGCAGAACTGCCCTCATCATTTTCCTTCCTGCCAAATAGTTCCTGGCTCTGATGTTAGAATCTCTGGATCACTCAACTCTTATCCTGTTCCTGACACTGCTTTCCTCCATGCCTGTGGCCTTGGCATTGTTGAAATGCTTCTCCTTGTCTGACCTCAAATGTGTCCATTTTTTGGTTTTACTATTTATTTCTTGGAGCTAACACTCCTGGGACTTGCTCTGCTGGAGCACAAGTTTAGACTTTCTTTTGCATGTTGTCGTTACTCCATTTTTTTATGGTATCTGTGTGCATTCCTCTCTCATATCTTCTAAAGCACATACTGAGGTGGTGGGAGACACCAGTTTGGATGCCTGTATTCCATCTTGGAAATACCTCTAGACTTGTCCACGTGAATGCTCTTTACTCATCAGCATCTCTGCTTTGATTCTTGACCTCAGCTAGAAATTTCCATTTTACTCCTTAACTTGGAATATTGGCTTTGACCTTGATGTTGGGTCTCCTTCTGGGCACAGCATCCAGTCTTACCTATTCTTCAGACACTATATCCTCTGATGAGAGGTACCTCACTCCTAACCTGTCTATCTTTGGGACACATGGCCTGACTGGGTCTGTTTTATGTCTGATGATGGTGGATTGAATTGTGTACCCCTCTTTGGACATATTCCAAACAGTAGTGGGTATAGCTCAAATGGTTGAGTGTCTGCTTTCCATGCATGAGATACCAGGGTTTGATCCCTGGTACCGCCTTAAAATGAACAAACACACACACAAAAGAAACAACTCTCACTGGAGAGTGGATATAGCTCAGTGGTTGAGCACCTGCTTGTCTCCTGAAAAAGAAAAATAATACCACTCTTTTTACTAAGCCAATAAGGACAAAATACAATTAAATCCTCTAATAATTACCAAAACACTGCTGTGCAAACGGCATGGCTGGCTGGCATTTGGTGTTCAAAAGATAGTTTAGAGGGCTCAATGTTTAATGCACGAAAGTGAAGGCTATTTGAAAGGTGAATATAGGAAATACAGGACTCCTTGGATCTTGAATGCTTCTTGTCTGACCATTTGGCTTTTGTAATTGATATAATTTTGGCAAAAAAATGGATTTACAGCTGTTTCAAGTCACAGATGTATTCTTTTCTGTGTTGTTCTGAAAATATGCACAGGCTGTTTTCTTAAGTTTTAAATCAGAATTCTCTTGATAGTTTTTTGCTTTGATTTGGAATCCTTTGGCTCAGGACTGTTTTCAAGAGCGAATGAATTGCTAACTTACTCTGGAAGGATATTTCTGGAGCCAGAAAGTCACATAGCCCTTTCTGTCTCTTCCCTTGCATTTATTATTTCACAGTGTGTGCCTGATGCTGAAAGTTCATGAAGAACAAAATGTGCCGAACTGTTTTAAGGGTGTGCGGAGGGTAGGAGGGTCTGTGGGAGAGGAAGAAAGCACAGGCACAAGTTTATAAATTAAGGAAAAATTTAAACAGTTATTGCACTGTCTTTGTATATAAACTTAATTTGTGAACGCTTCTCAGGCAGAAATTGGTTCTTATATATCCAAACTCAGTCTCTTCTGGGGCTAATGGATTGATTCAGGAGTTGGGTTCCCAGCTCAAGGCTAGGGTGGACTATATAAGGGTTCAGGGGACCCTGGAGGTGGAGGAGGAACAAAACCATTTATAGAAGAAAGGTGTGGAAGTTTGAGATTATTTTATGAATCCCAAAAAGAGAAAGATTATGTTTGTAAATGAATCTATTCCTCTGGGTGTGATACCCTTTGATTGTATTAAATTCAGTTGAGGGGCCTTGGATTGGATTACTTGATAAGATTGTTTTATGGTTTTTGATTATACTAGGTCAGTGAGGTGTGACTCAGTTTGAGTCCCTGCCCTCTTGTGGGTCTGATATAAATGGACTGTGGCAGTTGATATTATTGATGAATTCCAAAAAGAAATACTGATTCTATTTGTAAGCTGGTCTGTTCCTCTGGACGAGTGATACCCTTAGATTGTAGTGAATTCAGAGGTTTTACTTTTACTTGATTAAATTATGACTAGGGCTTTGATAGGGCCACATCAGTAGGACATGGCAGAGGAGACAGTTGGAGATTTTTAATGCTGGAGCCCCGGGAAGTAAATACACAGAGAAGCAGATATGTGAGGAAAGAAAGAAGGCTCCATTAGACATGGCAGATGCTCCAGGAAGAGAGACGAGCCCTTCATATGATAGTCTACAGATGACCTTGTGGAGAGAACAGAATACTTGAGCCTGGAAAGAAACGAGCCCTGGGAGAGAGACAAGACTTGTCCCAGCCTGCGGCTGAGATTGGAAGAAGTTGGGTCCATGGAGCCTTGGGAGGAGGAGGAAGACTGAGCCCTCACAGACATAGATTGCCATCTTGCATCAACATGTGGCAACAGACTTTGGTAAGGGAAGTAACTTATGCTTTATGGCCTGGTAACTGTAAGCTTCTACCCCATATAAATACCCTTTTATAAAAGCCAACAGATTTCTAGTATTTTGCATCAGCACCATCTTGGCTGACTAATACAGAATTTGGTACCGAGAATGGGGTAGAAGCTTGTGTGGTCGTCACAGGGCAGGCCATCACAGGTTTATCTGGTAAAGTCTCAGCAGAATTTAGGGGTCCAATGTCCCCACCAATATTATCATCATCCCATATATGTCCATCCCAATCCTCTGAATTCCACTCCTTTCCAATCAATGCCTTCACTTTAATCACAGATACCCTGCAGGGTTGGGATTTTAGTTTCCTTTGTAACTCTGCTACTCATACAATGAGAGTTTGAGTTTGTTTCTCAGATATCTCAAGCCTGTGGCTATAGGAAACAAGATTTTCTTTCAGAGCACACACAGAAACTTTCACATCATTCATGGATGTTTAAGTTGCAAATTTGAAGCCTTTAGCTCATCTCTTTCTTTTGTAACTGTATCCAAAGTATCTAGGAGGAGCCAGCCAACATCATTATACCTTTTGACTCCACAAAACTCTGTTAAGGTGCTGAAAACACTCTCACCCAGATCTTTGCCTCTTATAAGCATGGAAGTAGGGGAATCCAGTGATGATATTTTGTGTATCTCCATTGCCAACTCATGCCATGGGTTGTTAGTGGCATCTTCATTATTGGAAAGGGAGTCACTAGTTCCCTCGAGTCCAATTAGAGTAGAGAGCCAATTGCAAAACTCCCAGAACCACTTCAGACATCCCATGTTTAAGATTCTATTCCTCAAGAACCACTCCTGGTACCAAGCTGTATTAGGGTTCTCTAGGAAAGAGAATCAACAGGAGATATCTGTAAATAGTATGAGATTTTATAAGATTATCTCACATGACTGTGGGTATGCACAAGTCCAGGTTCTGCATGCAGGCTGCAAACCAGGGGCTCTGATGAAAGTCCAATGAAGGTCCTTGATGAGTTTCTGGGAGACCTTGGCTGTCTAAAGATGAACTGGGAAATTCTCTCTGAATGTTGAAATCACTTCCCCTTTGAAGGCATTCAACCGATTGGATAAAACGTCACCTATTGCTGATGGCAATCTCCCTGGTTGATGGTAGATGTAACCAGGCATCTATGCAGTAAACTCACTGATGACAAAAGCCCATAAATGTCCTTGTATTACAATTAGCCCAGTGCTTGCTTGACCAAACAACTGGGCACAATTACCTGGCTAAGTTGACACATTAGCCTAAGTATCACATGGACTCACATGGACAGACACAGAAAAAGGGAGCCAGCATATTTGACTCTGCACTGTGAGAGAGGGGATCACTTAAGCACGAAGCCCCCAAGAAGCTGAGCCATGGAGTAACTCAAAAAGAGACCAGCTGCTATATGCCTGATAGCTTACAGCTGAACTTGGGAAGAGAGTGGAACAGATGAGACTGATATAGGAGGCCTGGAAAAAGACAAGCCCTATGCCTGGTTGCTCAAAGCTGAGCTCCAAGAGACAGTAGTTTCTGGAGAGGAAGGCAGAGACTTCCGCAGAGATTGATGGCCATCTTGCTTCACCATGTGGCAACAATGCCAGGATCAACAATAGCTTACTTTGGTGAGAAAGCATCTCTGCTGATGCCTGGATTTGGACATTTCATGGCCTTGGAACTGTAAGCTTTTACCCCAAATAAATATGCTTTTCTAAAAGCCAACACCTTTCCCTTTGGCAAACTAATACAAAAGGTAAGGCCCAGAAACCAGGGAGAGTGCATGGGAAGACAGATTTGTGGGAGGTGGCCTGGAAGAGTGGAATGAACAAAATCTTTGGAGCCAGTGGACCTGGGTTCAAATCCCTTCTTCTGTGCCTTTTGGACAAGTAAGTTATATAGTCTGCTCTGAGCCTCAGGTTTTTCTCATCTGTTAAATAAGGTTGCTAATAGTACCTACCTCATAGCAGGGTTATAAGGATTAAACAAAGCAATGCATATCAAGTATCTAATATGGTGCTGGTTGCCTAACAAGCATTCAATATATCAACGTTTAATGACGAGTTAATGACAATGACGATAAAGCCTAAAGAGGCTTAAATAAAAAATCAGTACTAATGGTCACTAAACATATAAAAATGGGAGATATTCAACCTTATTAAAAGTCAAGAGAATATGAATTAAAACAATAATAGCTTTATCTATAAGATTGGTAAAAATATAAAAGGAAAATCTCTAGTGCTGATGGAGGAGAAGGAAAATGAGCACTCTCAGACACTATTGGTTGGAATGTGAATGGTTACAACCTACTCAGGAAATAATCGGTCATATTTATTATTGTTAAAAGACTCATAACCTTTGACTCAATGATCCCACTTCTGTGAATCTATTCTAAATATATAATAATACAAATATGTAAGTACATATACACATACACACATTTATTTATAGTTGTTTACTACATACTTGTTCATAATAGTAATAGCACAAAAATGGAAAACAACCTAAATGTCCATCAGCAGGGGCATCAGTAAGGGAATGTTTGAATGAATTATGGACCTTTAATTTAATGGAATACTAATTGACCATTAAAAATAATGAGGTAGAGTATATTTGGAAAGGTGCCCGTAATAGGTTAAGTAAAGTAAGAAAGTTGTGGGGACTCAAAAGTATAGCATAATTCTATTTCTGTAAAACATGCCTGGATATACAGATAGATAACTTTATCTATATAAATTTAAGAAAAAGCTGGGAAGGACACACACCATTCTATTAAGGGTAGTTACCAACTCTGGGGTTTAGAAGGTGGTTGGAGAGGAGAGATGTTCATTTTTTTCTTTATATATTAAGTGGTGGGATTAGAAGAGCTTCATCTTTTTTTTTTTTTTTTTTTTCAGCATTACAGAAAAAATACTGAGGAAAGGCAAGAAGGAAGGAACATTGACCGGGAGGGACCAACATGAGCAGCCTTTGTATTCCTAGTGTTTAATAGAGGACACGTGGCCCACAATAGGTGCTGAGGAGACATCGAGTTGAAATATTGATTGCTGTTCAGCCGGTAAAGCATCAGTTAAAAAGATTAGACTCTATTTGCTTTAAAAAAAAACACAAAAAAACAAAAAAAAAAGTATGTAAGGTGCCGCAATTGTGAGAGGCACGCACTTGAGGCTCCTGGATGGAAGGGCCGAGTGGGACCCCGGACAGCTTGTCTATGCTCTGGTGAGGAGGTTCACGGAGCGTTTCAGCACACGGCAGACCCAGGCCATTCTGAGTCCAGATGCTGGTGCTGACGAGAAAAGCCCATTTGTGAAATTGTCCTTGGAGATGAAAGAGCTGAAGCCAAATGCTACCCAGAGCCTGCCAAAGCTAGGAGATTGCAAAATGCACATACTTATACAAACACAAGAGAAACCCAAATGCTCTTCTTCTTAGGCATTATCAAAGAGGAACTTTCAGTTTACACAATAAAGATAGTGACTGGACTGGACTTTTTTCTACAGGCTAAATGCTTGTGTTTGTAACTTCATGGATGCCAGCTCAAAAATGACATAGTTTAATAAAATTTCAGTCCTCTTTTGAGGAATTTCCAAAAGCATTTAAGCCTCCAAGTCTAAGTGTAATGGCTTCTCAATAAACTTTAACATCTAAGTCACTCTTTAACCCCTTCATTCAATTTATTTGGATGAACACATTTTTCCCTCAAGTAAAGACTTTCTCTAACTTAGAAGGATGCAACACACTGTGTTGGAAATAGCCAAAGAAGTTGGGATGGGAAGAAAACAGGGATGTGAGGTGGGTGGCATAGCTGAGGAAGATGCTTTTGTAAGGCAACCCTGAGAGACATAAAAAACCTGAGGCAAAGGATACCTGGTCTTGGAGAGAACCTTTGTGTCTGCAGGGCAGAGAGCTGAGATTTGTCTCTGAGAGACTGAGGCAGCTGAGTGAGGCTGTGCGGGTGGGCTGGGGCACGAAGCCCCCCTGGGCAACACCAGATGGTACAACTCTGAGTGGGAGCAAGGGGATGGTCTTTGGAACCTGTCGGGCTACCCCACAGAAAGGAGGGCTTGGATGTCAGAGATGGGAGCTAATGCACTTAAAGATGCTTAATCCTGGATATCCTGTATCATTACCCGTTTGAAAACATTGTTTTGAGCTCTGTATTTTATACTGATTTAAGGCATTTTCAGAGCATCAGCAGACTATAGTAGCTCTCAACAATCATCTGCTCTTGGATGTTGAGTTTGCTTCTAATTTGTCACCATTGTAGCTATCCAAGCAATGAGCCTCTTTGTGCATTATGCAATTCCTGTATTGAGGACAATTTCCTAAGAATAGATTCCGAAAAGTGGAACAACTGGGCCAAAGGATATGAACACTTTTATGTCTTAATACACAGTGAAAAGCATTTGGAAAGCCAAATTGCTTTCCAAAAGGTTGGTTGAACCCAATCACTTTTATTTCAAACAAGATTTTATGGGTGATTATGCAGGCTTTCTAATGAGATGTTTGGCTAAGAAATGATAGTACAAAAACTGACATTTATTCTGCACTAATCATAGTTTTTCTATTCACTGTCTTATTTAATCTTCACAACAACTCTGTGAGGCAGGCATTATTATCCCCATTTTACAGACAAAACAGGCTCAGAGGGATTAAATACTTTCCCAATGTCACATGGTTAGTGGAGTGGCAGAGTCACTCTTTGAACCCAGTCCTGTCTGACCTCAAAGCCCTAAGCTTCCCAGCCTCCATTGTGCTGACTCTAGCAGTTTTGCGAACACAAACCAAGGAACAAAGATAAACCAGAGATGCTGATTCTTCACAGATAACATGACACTGTTTGCAATAAAGTTTATTTTCAGAAGAAATACACATTGTTTCACAGCGAAATGAGTTGATTCCTTCTTACCTTATTCTTTTCATTTTCACCACCACTACTTTAATTCAGACCCTTGTCACCTTGCTTTGAACCGCAAAATTGGCTGCAAATTTCTGCCTCTACCTTTCCACAGTCCAGGATGAAATAGGCAGGACAACCTGAACTGGGTCCCAGGATGCATCTTCTGTAATTTGACCTTGTCATTCTCCATGTTTATAATCATCCTGAAACAATCACTGGTTTCCATTGTTTAGGATCAAATATAAATGCTGGTGTTGAAAGTTCTAGGATCCTGAACCAAACCCTTGGTTTCCTGGGAGCTGCTACGGTATGGCAGTATGAGGCAGGGTCTAGATTCCAGGGGTTGACTAGATGTTCAATCCAAGGGTGACCAAAAAGAAAGAAATAATGGGGTAGGTTAGATCATAAGAGGCTTTAGGGCCTGGTTTGTGGTTGGGAATCAGATCATGGGGTCAGATGGCTCAGGTTCAGATCCCAACCCTATCACTTACTGGTGGTGTGACCTTGGTCCTTAACTTCGAGCTTCAATTTCAACATTTTCAAATTGTGGGTAAGAGCCATGTCACTTCATGGAGTTATTTTGAGTGGGAATTGAAAAGCAAACCCCTAAGGTCAAATATTAGAATCACGTTCTCAGGGCCTGAGCAAGGTGGTAAATGGGAAAAGAAGCCAAGATTAGGTGTCAAGCTGAGCCAGGATGGCAAAGGGTAGATTGGGAACAAGCAGGAGGGGGTATTGGACAAAAGGCATGACCATCCTTGGAATGTAGCTTATTTTTCAGTTGGTTGGAGCGTGTGGCATGGGTGTGGTGGACTTGTTAAAAGGACAGAGTCAGAACAAAACTCATTCACAATCTCCTACCATACCAATGCTTGTCCTCCCTCCCCAACCAAATGTCCCCTGGACATTCTCCTTGCTTACTCTGTCCCCCCATCTCTACATAACTTATCTTCCCTGGAATGCCCTCTCCCTGGCAACTGAAATCCTATCTGTCCTACAAGATGCAGAACAAATCTCTATTCTTCCATAAAGCCTCTCTTGAGCCTCATTCTAATCCCCCTTGCCCTCCGCCCCCAAGCTAGATCTGAGCTCTCCCCTGTTTATCCTCTTCTGGCAATTACTCTTTTCATAATATACTTGGCAATTAATCACATACTGTGATGCATTTATTGTTGTTGGCTTGAAAGATAAAAATATCTTCTATGCCTGTTTAACTTATCACATATGTTTGGCTTGCCTTTCTAAATGGGGAAGCCAAAGGACAAGCCAGGAATCCCAGATGGGGGAGAACTGCTTTCAGAAACAAACAACAAATAAATAAATAATAACAACCAGGTCTACATGGTTTTCAAATTCATTTTACATATGTTATTTCATTTGATCTTCACACAACCTAGGGAGGTATATATTTTTTTAATAGAATTTATTCCCCAGATCCATAGTCTTTATTGACTACAAGATCAAATGAAAAATTCTGGCCTTGATAGGCCTCCTGGTTTTTCCCTAACATGTCAGATCTATTTTACTTAGAAAGAAGAACCCTTCGCAATGTGAACATCAGCTCGGATTTCAGGAAGTGGCCAGTCTGATGAGAAAGGGTGTTGTTCGGCCTAGGTCCAGATGTAGATGAGCAGAAATCACAGAACCAACACGAAGATAGAGGTAGATCAAGGAGGTCCAGGGCAGCTAATCCAGCCGGCCTAGGCCAGGGCTGAGTGCAATGCCCTATTTTGGAGGGACTGATAGTTAACACCCACATTTCTCTGGAGTGCCTATATGCTGTTTGGAGTGGCTGTCTATATACTTTTCCTGTTTGGTAAACTGTATATATCTCATTCCACCATGTAGGTCTAGGGCTTACCAACACTCTTGCTGTCCTTACCATCTCTGTGGGAAAGAATCACTTCAGTTGTTGATGAGAAGTGCCAGTCCACTCACTGATGTTCGGCGTCTGCTATGGGCAGACCACGAAACACACCTCTATAGGCTGAGTCTGTAGAGAGTGTGCTCCTGCCTGTGGGGTCCACGGCTGAGGCACACGCACTTCTCCAGACACTGTGCTAGGAAGGAGGTATCCACCTGCCTGACCCTTGTGTCACCATCTCCAATGAGACTATCATCCAAGGAAAAATGAATGAAATTCATGAAAACCAAAGCTCTATGGTTAGTGACAATGCTTTAATATGTGTTCATCAATTGTAACAAATGTACCACACTAACAAAAGATCCTGTTAATGGGAGAAAGTGTGGGAGGGGGAGAGGGTGAGGTATAATGGGAATCCCCTATATTTTTTTTTTTTTTTTTTTCAGATTTTATTTATTTATTCATTTATCCCCCCCTTGCTGCTTGTGCTCGCTGGGTCAGCTAACCACGCCGTGCGGGCGGGCTTGCCTTCACCAGGAGGCCCCGGGAACCGAATCGGGGCCTCCCATATGGTAAACGGGAGCCCTACTGATTGAGCCACAGCCGCTTCCCATCCCCTATATTTTTGATGTAACATTTATGTCATCTAACTCTTCTTTAAAAAAAAAATAAATAAAAGCACCTCAGGTGATTCAAATGTTAAAAACAAGACAAAACAAAAAGCAACAAAAACCACCAAAGCTCTAAATTGTATGGAGAATTAAAAAGAGCTGAATTTTGAATCAAACCCTTGTCTATTCCCACTGTTCTTTCAGGAGAATGTTGCAAGATTCCGTGGGTGACTTATGAGAACAGCAAAGTCTGGCTGAGAAAGGCTTAGGGAGAAAGGGGTAAGGGGCACAGAACTTGCACAACAGTCAGAGATGGCGGTAAAGGGAGGGAAAGAGTTCATATAGATCTTGGCTCGTAAAGGACGGGGGATATGCCATGGCCAAAACTGCAAAGTAAACTCTGCCATCAATAGCAAATAACAATAGTCATAATATTTGAGAAAATGATTGGCCTTGAAGATAATGGGGTTACGGGCCGACCCAGTGATAAGAGGAATGTGTGATGCTACGTTTTCTTGATGGGAGTAATTCAGCAAAAGCATGCGATTTGCGTTGGTATTACTTTAGTCTCTAAGCACAAATGCCTCACGGCTGAAAGAATGGCATGAGATCCGTGTGGTCCTTCGAGGATCACCTTTCATACCTGTGAGAGCTGGACAGAAATGGGGGTAGGGTGGGGTGGGCTGATAAAGGGTTTGGGTTCTCTCTGGTGCACCCTTCTGTTGACTTTGAGCATCTGGAGCTTTTGTCTTCATTGGTTATTTAAGGAAGATCAGGCTGACAAGTTTGCAGCAACTCAGAGACCCCAGGGCCCAGTAGGACCAACAGTCCCACTGCTTGCCTATCTTGCCTGGCTGGCTCTGAGCAATACCTGGGTGGAGAATGGTCTTTGGGAGGGAGAAGGGCCAACACCCTCAGATTGTGTGTGAATCCCAGTAGTTGTAGGGAAAGCCAGGTCAGAGTCAGGCCAAGACAAAGGAAAGGGTGAAAGACTGCCCCACAGTGTGAGGGGTGCGGTTTGGAACAACTGTGATTTATGCCACAACACTCTTAGCACACTGGTACTCACAAGCTGAAGTTCACTTTATCTGGCTGATGACAGCTCACCTTCTCTCCCTAGCTGGTATTCTGAGAGGAAGAAACATTCCATTTAACCTCACTCTCATCTCCTTTCAGCCATTTGATGCTTCTAAGGTAACAGGAATTAATGATGATTGCAACCGTTATGAGTCATTGATGCAGCAATTAATAAATTGATCTCTTTCCTCATTCCACAAAGGGTCTGAGGCAGGAGTTACTAGTAACATTTATCATGGACACAGAGAAAATGATGATCGCGTTGCAAGGAACCTGGGCAAATGATAATTGCAATCATGATTGTAATAGCTGTAAGTTAACAGATCGATGCCAAGTGCAATGACTATTTGAAAAAAGAATTTATGTTAACAGATCTGTGAGGAAACAAACTTGGAAGAGTGAATCTGTAAGTGAGCAGGGATTGCATAGGTGGAAAGTTGCCAAGAACTAAGACTGCTTGAATTGACTGTGAAATGGAATTATTATTTGTTGAGTGTTTCAGCTCTGGGAAGGGTGCTGGACACTTCACACAGCACTATCTACCTAGTACACAATATCAGCCTGCACACCCCTGTGGCAGTTTGAGATTATTTTATGAATCCCCAAAAGAGAAAGATTATGTTTGTAAACTAATCTGTTCTTCTGGGTGTGATGCCCTTTGATTGTATTAAATTCAGTTGAGGGGCCTTTGATTAGACTTTTAGGCTTTTTGATTCAACTAAGTCAGTAAGACATGATTCAGGCTGAGTCCCCATCCCCTTGCTGGGTCTGATATAAGTGGACACTCACAAAAATACACAAGAAGAGAGAGCTCTGTCATTTTTGATCCTGCCATGTGACAGAAAGAAGGCGGCTCAAACAGCTGAGTCCCTGGGGAGAGATAAGCCATTTGCCTGATAGCTTACAGCTGAGATTGGGAAAAGAGCAGAACAGCTGAGACTGATACAGGAGGCCTAGAACTAAAACAAGCCCTATAATGAGAGAGAGGACTACAGGATCACTTGAGCATGAAGCCTCAAGAGGCTGGGCCCACGGAGTCAAGAGGAAAGTATGAGCCTGGAGGGGAAGGCAGAGACCAGTCAGAGATCAGCGGCCATCTTGCTTCAACACATGGCATCTGTCTGGTGAGAAAGCACCTCTTATGGTACCTTAAGTTGGACTTTTTTACGGCATTGGAAATGTAAGTCTCCTTTATAAAAGCCAACAGATTTCTGGTACCTTGCTTCGGCAACCCTTTAGCAGACTAATACATCCCTGTTTACAGATGGGGAAACTGAGGCACTTCAAAGTTGTAAATCTATCAAATCACCTTTGGAACTGTGTACAACTCCTCACCATATTGTCTTTTCTTCTCCTTTTGGATCTACTTGCCTCAGAGTCCCAAGCATAAAGTTTTGCTAGTGCTATCTCCAAACCTCTTATGGATATATGGTTACAACTCCATGGAAGGCAGGGACACCAAGTTTAGGATAGATTCCACCGAAGACCTCATGTCACAATGTCAGAGGACATTACCTATCACCTATGTATAACACTTTATCTTCTGCCAAGGACATTTACATTTGTTCCTGTATTTGATATACACACTGAAATGCAAGGGGTGAGTACTAGTATCATCCCTTTTTGTAGTTGAGGACCCTGGTGATCAAAGTGTTAAACTGACTTTCCAAGCCAGTAAGTGCTAAAGAGAGCCTGACAGAATAGAAAGAGCACATGCTTTGGAGTCAGACCTCAGTTTAAATCTTAACTCCAGAACTTGCCAGCTGTGTGACCTTGGGCACTTTACTTACCCTCTCTGAGCCAAAGTTTCCCCATCTGTAAAATGGAGATGATAAACACAGCTCACATTAAACATCTCACCCAGAACTTGGCAGATGGTAGGTGCTCAATAAATGTTTGCTCCTTTCCCCCTCTTTGGCTCTAATGATAGAAAGCTGAGACAGAATAGGCACTAACTACAATTCTCAGAAAAATAGGGGAAAATACTTTCTGGCTCTAATGAGATCTTAAAATTATTTCAGCAGTGGTGTCATACTAGCCAGATGTTGTATCTGTTAGCAATACTTATGGTTCAAGTGTGAGATTTTGTGTAGAAAAGGGTCTATACCTCTAATTGCACAGAAAGTTGTGTTCCATGAACACTGCTAAGCAGAAGAGGGGGAAACTAGCTCTTCTTCAGCTTCTTCTGCAAGGAACACTGAGACGATCTAATTAGCATGCCTGGTGTCTCCAAAATTGAATTCAACCTAAGAGTATGCTATTAAAGGCTCCCACATTAGACAGGAAAGTAATTTGAAATGACTGAGCTATCTGCACAAACACCTTAATGTTACTCTAATGAGTCCAGAAAAAGGATGACATCAAATACAGCTAAAAGGAATTTAAGTTTAATTGCTGCCTAATAAAATTATTAGTACATTTTCCTCACCATAAAGCTATTTCACAGTCATGGGTAAGATTTTTGCAATTTGATAAATGATCAGGCATGGTTTGGTTATTTATAGGTCTTTATTTATTTTGTTATATTCTTCCCTTGCAGAATTCTAAGGTTAGATGCCGAGCAGTTGCTGGTCTCTCAACACCTATGCTCACGTGGGTTCATCAATTGTAACGAATATACTACACTAATGCAAAATGTTAATAATAGGGGAAACAAGGTGTGTTTGGGGAGTATATGGAAATTCTCTGCACTTTCTGTGCAATGTTTCTTTAAACTTAAAATTGCTCTAAAACTAAAGTTTGTTAAAAAACAGGACCACCCCGATCAAGATGGTGGAGTGAGGCACTCCAAGGCTCTGTCCTACAACAGAAACTTTGAATAAACAGCAAGAATTGCCAGAAACATCATTCTCAAAGCTACAGAAAACAAAGGATTGCAGTAACAGGGTGAACAGGATGAATGCTGAATCAAAAAAAAGGCAACTTAAAAATGGTAGGATCTCTGGGAGGTAGATGTGGCTCGGGTGGTTGGGCTCCCACCTACCACATGGGAGGTCCTGGGTTTGGTTCCCGGTGCCTCCTAAGGAGGATGAGCAGGAAAGTGAGCTGATATGATGGGCTGGCGTGGTGAGCTGACACAACAAGATGATGCAACGAGAGACACAAGGAGGAAAACAATGAGAGACACAACAAAGTAGGGAGTAGAGGTGGCTCAAGAGATTGGGTGCCTCTCTCCCACATGGGAGTTCCCAGGTTTGGTTCCTGGTGTCTCCTGAGAGGAAGATGAACACACAATGAACAGACACAGTAAGCACAAACAACGAGGTGGTGGTGGTAGGGAGAAAGAAATAAATAAAATAAATCTTAAAAAAAATGGTAGGATCTCCTATCACCCTTGCTCTAGACCCTCTCCCATTGTCTCACCAGCTCAATGCACAGTCAGCCTGTGCTTCCAGTGCAGGTCCCTAATCCTGGTTCTGGAGAGAGCAGACTAACCCTTGTGCACATATCAGGAGCATGTATATCTGTGACAGTCTGTCTGGGTGACAGCCTGAAAGACTGAACCAGAATGCTCATTGCAGGTTTGCCATCCCAGACCTTACCCTGTGTGTAAAGAAAGCTCATGGAGTCCTCCTAGAGAACTATAGCAGAGTCAAATTGCAGCTGCCTAGGGGCAAAGGTTTGCCAGCTGTGGGGCATACATGTGGTATCTGAGACCATGAAGAAAGAGCATTTCCTAGGGTAAAGGGAAATTTTTGATCTGTGTAAATGGGGGAATTCCTGGGGCCACATGGGCATACCCAGGACCAAATGCATATACAGAAATGACCAGGGAGTACCTTTACTTTTGCTTTGGGCTATTCTCTAAACTCATTTTAGGGCTAAGCTCTGAGCTCTCACACAGGCCAGTCTGCAAAAAATGGAAGAGGTGATTCCTCCTTCCTTCCCTTCCTCCCTCCCTCCCTCCCTCCCTCCTCCCTCCTCCCTCCTTCCCTTCTTCCCTTCCTTCTTTCCTTCCTTCCATCCTTGTTAGATTCTGGAATTCAAGGAAAGCTCTGTCATAACACCAACTAGATACAAGTTGAGGAACAGATGCTGTAGAGTCTACATTCCAATGATAAAACATTAAAATTACAAAATGTCCAGGCCTCAGCAAAGGATTACAAAGCATACACAGAAACAGGAAGTGATGGCTCAAGCAAAGAAGAAGACTAAAGCTTTAGAAACCATCAACAAGGAAGACCAGACCTTGGAAATACCAGACAAATACTTTTTAAAAAATGGTCCTAAATATGCTCAAAGAGCTAAAGAAAAACATGGACAAAGAACTAAGTGACATTAGGAAAATGATGGATGGACACAAAAAGAATACCAATTAAAAAATGGAAATTATGAAAAGGAACTAAATAGAGGTGAAGACCACAAAAACAGAAAATAAAAATTCCTGAGAGGGATTCAACAGCAGATTGGAGCTAGCAGAAGAAAGAATCTTAACTTGATGATAAGACAATTGAAATCACCCAGTCTAAGGAGGAGAAAGAAGAAACAATGAAGAAAAGTGAACAAAGCTTGAGGAACCTTTGGGATACTATCACACATACCAATGTATACATTGTGGGGGTCCCAGAAGGAGAAGGAAAGGAGCAGAGAGAATATTTGAAGAAATAATGGCTGAAAACTTCCCAAAAGTAATGAAAGACATGAATATACACTTCCAGGAAGCTCAATGAACTACAAAGAGGATAAACCCAAATAAGTCCACACTGTGACATATGATAATCCAATGGTTGAATGCCAAAGATAGAGAAATCTGAAAACTGCAAGAGAGAAGTAAGGAAGCCTCAATAAGATTAAATGTCTATTTCTCATCAGAAGCTATGGAGACAAGAAGGCAGAAGGATGACATATTTAAAGTGCTGAAAGCAAAAGTTTGCCAACCAAGTATTATATCTCTAGCAAAACTGTCTTTCAAAACTGAGGGAGAGTTGAAGACATTCCCAGATAAACAAAATCTGAGGGAGTTCATCACCACTAGTCTGGCCCTACAAGAAATGCTAAAGGGAGTTCTGCAAGTTGAAAGGAAAGGACATTAGATGACAGATTGAAGCTGCATGAAGGAAAAAAAATCTCCAGTAAAGGTTATAACATGAGTAAATATAAATGCCACTATTATTGTATTTTTCATTTATAACTCCATTTTTTCCTTCCTACAGAATCTAAAAGGCAAATGCATAAATGTAAATATAAATCAGTAGTTTTGGAATTGTTATGTGTGACAAGAACTACATGAGGGTGGGGGGACAGAGGGACATAGGAATATAGTGTTTGTATGTTCTTGAAGTTAAGGTGGTATCGAACCAAATGAGATTGTTATAGAGTTAGGATGTTAAATTTAAGCCCAATGGTAATAAAAAAATTAATACTGGAGAGTATGCAAACTCACAGAGACAGAAAATAGAACACAGGCTACCTAGGGCCGGGGCCAAAGGGAATGGAGAATTAAGGCAAAATGATGTAGGGTTTCTGCTTGGAGTGATGGGAAGCTCTGGGAATGGGTATGTTGAGGGTACTACCACATGTGATGTGATGAATAACCACTGAATAGTATGCTTGGGAGTAGTTGCAATGTGTAAATTCATGTTGTATATGTCTCCACAATTAAAAAGAAAAAAGATAAAAAAAAAAGAACAACTAAAGAGACAATGAACATTAAATGTAACACATGATCCTGAACAACACCTAATAATGGAGGAGAAAAGGCTCAAAAGGACTGAGACATGTGAAACAATTGGAATACAGACTGTAAGCTTTATATTAATGTTAAATTTCTAGAACTTGATGACTGCACTTAAGATGGTTATATAAGTGAATATCCTTGTTTTTAGAACTGTACATAGAAGTATTATATTTTTTAAGGAACATGATATATACAACCTATTCTCAAATGCTTGGATGTATGGAGAGAGAGAGAGAGAGAGAGAGAGAGAGAATGATAAGGCAGATATGGAAAAATGTTAAAACAGATGAATCTGTTATCTGGGGGTGGGGTGGGGAATATGTTGGAGTTCTCTGTATGGGGCTCATATTATTTTTATAACTATCCTGGAAGTGAAATTATTTCTAAATAAAAAGTTTAAAGAAAAAAAATCACATCAATAATATAAACATTAACTAGTTCTTTAAAAAATGATAACCTCTTAAATTCCTTAAAAAAAAAAAAAAAGACTGGTGAACTTGGAGGTGAATGAGTAACTACCAGAAACTATGGTGTAGGAAATATGGAGTCCAAGGGACAGGTACCAAGGATATATAAGAAAGTTTAAGGGTGCTAGAGATTCCTCTCCATGTGGAAGGCTTATGAAAGCAGACGATAGAGTCAAAGAACATAGGCATATCCAGACCTTTCTAGAGACTCAGAGCAGCTTACAAACTGCTGTTTTTTAACTTTCATGGCTGGCTTATGGATAGAGCCATTACATTCCCCAGATATCCATTAATAGTTCTATTTTATCCTGTTCAATGTACCTTTGTCCTGCTATTGAAAAGTAATTTTTAAAATGCATATCTGAATTTGATTTCATTTTAAACAATCCTTGTGAGAGTTATTATAAAGAAATCCACAATGAGGAGAAAATATCCTTTGTCAGACCAGTAGTGTCTTTTTAGGAAATACAATAGAAATCAAGAGAGGAAAAGAGAGCTAAAATGTACTGAACATATTTTGCGCCAAAGAGGTTTTATTCTTCTTTTAGAGATTAGAAAGCGGAGTCACAGTCAACTGGGGTCAAGCAACTTGTAAGTGGAAGGGCTGGGTTTGGATCCCAGGTCTGTGTGACCATAAGGCCCTTGGACCTTTTCTCACTGTACGCTTATTCCCAGCAACAATCACTCATGTTCCAGTCTTCTCTCACTTTCTCCACCCTGCCAAGGCCCTTGAAGTCTTATTTACTGCTAGGCTTTCTACCCAACTTGCCATAAAACTTTTATAGGGGACAGAGTTAGAGGCTGTTGGCTGGAAAGGTGGTTGAAGGAAACGCATGGACTCTGCCTGCTGCCTGACTTCCTGCTGTCATGCAGTGGAATCTGCATTGTCAAAAAGGGCTCCCAGCTGCGCTACAAAAAGACTAAACCACTACAGAAGTGGAAGTGACACATATTTCATCTCTTTGTAGTGGAAAGGACATCTGGTGTAGCTCTCTTACCATATGCTAGTGGCCTTTATATTCAGTGATGTAGGGAATGTAGTTGAGAATTTCCTTAGATCTGTAACCAGCCTTTGGACAGAAACCTTTTACCTTCTGGAGCTTGTGTCTATAGAAGAGGCCAGTACCCCAGTGACTTCCAGCTGATAATGACCTGGGGACAGCATGGAGCTATGTCTAGGTCTGACAGTCGTGCCTTGTCCACTTCACATGGCTAGGGAAGGGATGAACAGAGGGGAAGTTTACTTCATCCTCCATTGTGTAGCTCATATCTAAAGAAAGATGTATTTATTCAATTATCTATTTATTCATCCAAAATATTTATTTGAGCCCTGCTGTATACCAGGTGCTAGGGGAGAAAATAAAGAAATAAAGACGTTGTGCTTCCTTTCTGCCTTTGAGGAGTTCACATAGTAGTGGGGATGATGGCAAATGCCTACAACTCATTTGTTCATTCATTCAACAATGAGCAGTTACTGTGTGCCAGCTTCTGCAATTACAAAGATAAAGAAGACGTAGTCCCTGTGCTTAAGGACATTCAGTCTATTAGGGTAGACAGACCATAATCATAGTGAAGTGTAACAGCAATCAGGTCAGAGGTAAAAACAGGGTGCTTTGGGGACACAATGGGGAGCATCTATATTAGACAGAGTTCACGGAAGACCTCTTAGTGTAAGAAAGGTGTTAGGATTGGAAAATCGCCACTGCAAGTAGAAGGAACTGCAAGGACAAAGAGAAAAGAGAAGCTGGGAAACAGCATGAAACATCTGTTGAAGTACCAGGAGCCCAGTGTTGACAAGCAAAGGATGTGTGTATTTGCGTGGTGAGTTGGAGGGAATGGTGAAGATGGAGATATCGAGGCAGGCAGGGCTACATTACAAAGGGCTTTGTGTATTGCACTCATTAAGTTTATCTTGGAATCTTTGAGGCACAATTGAGAGCTTTTTAAGCAGGGGACTTAGGGTGACTAAGTCATCCTGATTTGCCCAAGACTGTCCTAGTTTTAAAATGGAAAGTCCTGCACCCGGGAGTGCCTTGGGTCCTGGGCACACCGGGATGGTTTGTCACCCAACGGGGAGGAGACAGGAAAGATCCTTGTGGAAGCCTCCTGATGGGTAAAGAGGCTGCTGCATTAATTGAGGGATGAAGAAACCATGTGTGAGTCAAGGCAGTTGGCAGTGGCATTCCCAGTCAGATATGTCTCCTCTAAGGCCTTCTACTCTTTCAACCACTCCCTACCGCCTCCACTCTCCAGAACAGGGCAGAGGAAGTGGCGATTGAGCTGGGCTTTGAGGGAAGACACTGTTTAGTCAAGTGGAAAAGGGGAGAGAAGGGAATTGCGTGAGCTAGGATCCAAGGGCATGAATGAGTGTGGAGCGTTTTGGAAAGTCCCAAGTAAAGAATGTCTTTGGCTCTGTCTCACCAAGACAGTAAATAAATACATATGCATGTCAGAGTTAATTATTCTTGACTCTTTTATGCAGAACATCTGCAATGCTGGTGAGATCCTGTCTCTTATCTTACCGTGCTCAATGGATTCTAATTGCCCAAGTAAAATAAACAAAAGTAAACTGACATGATTTTTTTTCATGGTTTCTAATGTTCTTGCAATCCCAATGGTTTGCCTATATTTCCCAATACAGTTGACTGAGTTGTGGTGAAATGAACTGAAAAAAGTGGATATGTGCAAGTAGAGACCACTTCACCCTGGATTTTGTTTTCCTTTCAGGAGTTCTTTTGTTTCAGGACAATGAACTGGGAATGAAAGTGCTGCGCTCATGTAGATGTAATTAAAATGGAAGCGGCTTCCCTTTTCCTCAGTGATTCACGTCATAGAATTAATCATCATTGGGCCAGTCTAGCAAGCTGCCACAGTCTCTATAGGAAACGTATCTCAAGGTGTCTGTTGCAGCAGCTGCAATTAAAATCTATTGAGCGATGGGCTAAAATGAATCAGACACTTGACACAATAGCAAAGGCACTGGATAAATCAGGGAAGTGTAATTAACAGATAACTTGAAATGGGGCCGGGGGCTTCATGCATATTGACTCTTGAGTGCTTTTAACGGGAACCATCTGCTGGTGAAAAATTACTTTACCAACTCTAGCTGTGATTTATTTAGGCATTTATTGCATTTATTACTGACTTCTTGTGTATGATGGTTCAAGTCCTGGAAATATCTATTCTCATTTCCTTGCAGAATATGTATCAATTTAATCCAAGGAATGAAAAAGCAAGCTGATTTACATTTTTTCACCCATTTGTGGGGTGGAGGTGGGGATTTGTGGGACGCTAAGGCCAAGTTTGTGTAGGATTCTGTTTAGTTTCTGACTTCTAAACTCTCATATAATGGAATAATTGTATGTAGAATCCAATAATCTATGAGAGCAAATGACTTTTCCCTGCCACTTGAGACCAAGGTCTGTGTGTGTGTTCTGAGACAGTGTAGTAAAGAAAATGAAAGTCAGAGAATCCTCCATCTAAATGTAGTTCAAATGATAATTACCTTGAAAGGGAATAAGAAATGTATCTCAATCTCTGAAACACTTTTGGAATTCCTACTTATGTCAGTTAGGATTAGGTTTGGCTGCATATAATTTAGAAACTCAAAATGTAACATCTTTTTTTTTTAAGATTTTATTTATTTATTCATTTATCCCCCCCTTGCTGCTTGTGCTCACTGGGTCAGCTAGGCGGGCTTGCCTTCACCAGGAGGCCTCGGGAACCGAACCCGGGGCCTCCCATATGGTAAACGGGAGCCCTACTGATTGAGCCACAGGCGCTTCCCAAAATATAGCATCTTAAAAGAAGAGTGAAAGTTTACTTTTATGTAAAAAAGTCTGTAGGTGGACTATGCCCCCTCCCTTTAAGAATTCCTCCAGGAAACGGCACACATTATTTTTCTTATAGCTCATCGGTCAGAATTTAGCTTTCCAAGTGAAACTGGGAAATGTGTAACCATGTATCCAGCTATCATTTGGTGTTCTGGTTACTAAAAAGTGTGGGAGAATGGATATTGGGGTACACATTAGGGGTATTTGGTAGTGGGAGCTTAACCTTATCCTCGGGCTTTCTCTAAGTTTTTGCCTTTTCAGCACAGCCAGGAAATCCGTCCTGGGTGACACTTACTCAGATTAACAAATCTGTTTTCAGAGTTAATGGCTAACAATGGCTGAATCTGTAACCCTCCTGACCTGTCCACCCCATATCTGCTAAGTAAAATACTGACATTTTAAGAGTTTTTCCAGAAGTCAGGATACTTAGCACCAAACAGTGACCATGAGGTATTGCCTAGAGGGGTTATTCCTACTGGGGTGTGTGCGTGTGTGTGTGCGTGTGTGTGTGTGAGAGAGAGATGGGGAGCAGAGTTGCAGGGAAATAGCCCGAAAGACTTAAGAGTACAAGCTAGGGGCCGGATGTGGCTCAAATGGTTGGGCGTCCGTCTTGCCATATGGAGGGACCTGGGTTCGATCCCCAGTACCTCCCGGTAAAAAAAAAAAAAAAAAAAAAAAGAGTACAAGCCGCCCACTGTCAACAAGGACACATCCATACTGGGAAAAGGAGACTTTATAGGGGTGGGGTAACCAGGGCTGCTGCTAAAGGGTGAGGGGGATTGGGGAGCATCTTACTCAGGGAAAAATATTGAGGGCAGCAGCCCAAGGGAGCATTTGGTTCTCAGCATAGCATGGGCACGAAGAATGGTAGCCCAGGAAGCAGAATTCAAGAATGTTGTAAGTTTCTAGAATCTCTGTTGTGTTTCTGCATGTATTTCTCTTATTCTGTGTCTCCATAGTGATGACAGTAAACTCCTTAAATCACAAAGAGCTCACAAAGATGTCTTCAGAGTCAATGAAGAAAGAGGGAGCGCAGGATGCTGGAACTCACACTTAGCCAGGTTTAGGGGGACAATTTGGAGGACTAGAGAGAAGGTGACAACTCTCCAAAAAAAAGGAAGGTGGACTGAGTTTATGGATGCTGAGTGGAGCCAAAAAAGAGGAAAGTGCCCGTTATACTGTATTTATACAATTTAGTAAATTTTTTGAAATTGACAAGATATAATGAAAAAAGGGAAATGTTATTTTATGCCTGCTTTGAAAGGACTCAATGAAAACAAGTCACTGAAAATATTGTTGTATAATTATATGAGAGCAAGATAACTGTAAGAGATTGGCGAAAATTGTAAATATCGATGGTTCTGCACTCAGATTTTTTTGCAAGTATCTTTAAGTTCTAGATCCATTTTCAAGAAGTCCTAGGAATCAAGGATGATGAATTATTGGTATGATTCATAGTTGTGATTGAATGTACACTTTAATGATTTAAGTTAAAATAAAATTTTATATATCTATTAATTTTTATAATAAAGTTTTCTGCTTTAGCAGATTTTTTTCTTAGATTATACTAATCTACCATAATCTACTAAACTATTGTTTCCAAATGAGTTGGATTAGAAGGCATCTGCCGTACTAGACATTCCTACGTGTACATTGGTTGGCTCTTGATATAGAACCACCATACATCATTTTATATTTTCAGCAAAATCATCTTCATTTTTAATGTAATTTCTTTTTAAAGACATCAAAGAAGCCTTCAATAATGCCTGAATCACACATCTCAAAAATTGAGAAAAAGCATCAATTTTATGACATCTTAGAGGTAAGAATCAATTAGAGTCCTACTAGTTGATTTATTTTAGGAGGCCGTTCTGCCAGGTATAATGTTCATTGTCTGGGAATCAATGATTTTTTAAAAATAATTGTTGATTTTTAAATCCATAGAGGGATTTTTTTTTCATTTTTAAGAGTTTGAGTATTTGGAAAAGTCAAAACCCAATTTTCTTAGCATTTACCATGACTTAATTAGCAAGTCTGTCACTTATATGCAATGGGAACCAGTAAATCAGCTAGGCTGAGTTCAAACTCAGGGGCAGGCGATTCCTTTGTAAAGGGGTATACAAGTGAGAAGTTAGACCCAGAAAAAGAGTGTTTTGATTAGTGGAGGAGAGGCTTCCTAGCAGCAGTCAATCCAGAGGAAATTCTGCAAATTCTGCAATCAAAGCACCAGAGCATTATATGCTACTTCCCCACCGCAGAAGATGTTTTTCCAAGGCACTCACATTGAATGGAGCCACACTGGCATAATACTACATTTTCCAGTATGAATTAGAAACAGAAACAAATAGCAAGAAATGTAATTTAAGGGCAGAACATTAAACGATTGCAGACAGAAAGACAATTCTTCACACTTAGCATATTAGGATTGATACCAGAGAATGGAGTTGGGTTGCAGACCCAGGATCAGAATGGTGGTCAGAAACACAGCTTATATGTTAGAGAGACAAAACTCAAATGCTTAAAGAAGAGATTATAGTTCTTTATCCGATGATGATGGACTAGCTCGTATCAGACTAACAACCTGATAAAAATAAGTAGAAAAAGCAGATTAAAGCAAACAAAACAAAATATCTTGGGCAAAAGCATTGAAGAGCTCTCAATGCAACCATGACTTGAAGGCTAAGATTCCGAAGAGAAGGGAAGTACAGCTAGGTGAGTCAGATATTCTGAGCTGCCTTTCCCCTTCAGGCATTTGCTTTTTCACCAGCCGTACAAGCCTAAGAGTCTGAGAAGCTGAGCATAGCTTTTGGCAGTCTCACAGGGCTGAGGAGAGAAAATGCCTTAAACCAAGATCCTGAAGAGGAGGGAAAGGCAGAGAAGTGAGCCCAGTGTTTGGCACTGCTTTTCTGTGTGAAGCAATTGCTGGATTGTAGGAGTCACAGGGCAGAAAGTTTGCAAATCTGAGTAGAAATTAGTGGCTGAGAGTTTAAGCAGAGCTTTCAGCAATCTCAAATGCTGGGAGATGAAAATGGGAAGAGAGACACTGGCAAACACCTCAGGCTTTCAGTTAGGAATCCTGAAGAGATACACCCTTGGAGGTGAACCAAAAATAAATCAGCACCCACAAAGACTGAAATATAATTTCAAAACAGCCAACCCAAGACTTGATTAAGGCGATCTGTCTCTACTCTGTTGGCTGGAAGCAGAAGTAAATCCTCTATGAAAGAAGATAATGTTATCTAGAGCCTCTATACTTTTTCATACATGATGCCTGGCATTCAATAAAAAATTATCAAACATACCAGGAAATTAGATTAAGGGAAAAACAGACAATAGTAACAGACATTGTAGTTATCAGACACAGATTTAAAGAAAAACTGTAATTAAATGTTCAAGGAAACAGAAATCAAGATGGAGAATTTTAGCAACAAACTGGACTCTACTAAAAAATCAATCAGAATTAGGATTCATAGATAAGTTTCATAAGCAGCTTATACCAGCAGGAAAAATGATTAGGAAATATCTAGACTAAAGTATGGAGATGAAAAATAATGGAGAAAATAGAAAAAAGAACATAAGACTCATTGGGAAATGATGACAATATTTAACATGTGTAATTGGAGACCCAGAAGAGGAAGTGAGAGACAAGGGGGACAGAAGCGTGTTTGAAAAGAGTAATGGTCAGAATTTTCCAAAACAGG
The DNA here is from genome assembly GCA_026826555.1 of Tolypeutes matacus. NCBI lineage: Eukaryota > Metazoa > Chordata > Mammalia > Cingulata > Chlamyphoridae > Tolypeutes > Tolypeutes matacus. The sequence goes on from JAKSZT010007815.1 coordinate 35,301,302, forward strand.
TAAAAGACATCAAGCCATGTATTCAAGAAGTGCTACAAACTCCAACAAGAATAAATATAGGGAAACAGATGTGGCTCAAAAGATTGGGCTCCCATCTACCATGTAAGAGGTCCGGGGTTGGATTCCTGGGGCCTCCTGGTGAAGGCAAGCTGGCCCACGCGGAGAGCTGGCCTGAGTGGAGAGCTGGCCTATATGGAATGTTGGCCTATGAGGATGCTGGCCCGCGCAGGAGTGCTGGCTCTCGTGGAGAGCTGGAGCAGCAAGATGATGCAACAACAAAAAAAGAGACACAGAGGAGAGACAATAAGAGGAGCAGCAGACCAGGGAGAGATTGAGCACCTCTCTCCCACTTTGGAGGGCCCCAGAATTGGTTCCCAGTGCTGCCTAAAGAGAAGACAAGCAGACACAGAAGAACACACAAAGAGCAGACAGTGAGCACACAAACAACGGGGTGGGAGAAATAAATAAAATAAATCTTAAAAAAAAAAAAAGAATAAATGCAAATAAAACTATACCTAAGCATATTGTAAAACTGCTTAAAACTAAAAGCAAAGACAAATATATTAAAAACAGCTATAGAAAAAGACACATTTTCATCAAAAGAGCAAGAGTAGGACTGACAGATGACTTTTCAACAGAAACTAAGAAGCCAAAAGACAGCAGAATGTCTTTAAAATACTGAAAGAAATAAACTGCCAACTTAATTACTAAAAATACTCTTCAAAAAATGAAGGCAAAAAAAAAAGTATTTGGTGGAATAATAAAATGAACCTCTAAATCAGGGCAAATCCCTCCAACAAACACTGCTGCTGTCTTATTATGACCCTAGTTTGGAGGGGTTGGCATTTAAACTCAGACTCACTTTGTGGTTATGTTTTTATGTTATATGTACTTGATACACACACACACACATATATACTTGCTTAAGTTTGGAGTCATTAATATGCATGGAGATAATCAAAAGGGGTGAGTTTTCAATTATCAGCAAGTCCACTTGAGAAAGAAAACCCTTTGGACATTGGTATAGGGGAAAGCCTCATCTCAAAAGACCCAACCCATGCTTGTAGTCATGGTCTTGGATCATAAGCCAGAAGAGTAGATCCTTTATTTTTACATTCTTTCTTTTTTTTTTTCCCCCTTCATTTTTTAAATTAGAGAAGTTGTGAGCTTACAAAACAATCATTGCATTGTTTCTTAAAAAAAAAAAAGATTTATTTATTTATTTTCTCCCCCCACTCCCCCGTTGTCTGCTCTGTGTCCATTTGCTGTGTGTTCTTCTGTGTCTGCTTGTCTTCTCTTTAGGTGGCACTGGGAACTGATCCTGGGACCTTCCAGAGCAGGAGAGAGGCACTCAATCTCTTGTGCCACCTCAGCTCCTGGTCTGCTGCGTCTCTTATTGTCTCTCCTCTGTGTCTCTTTTTTTGTTGTTGCATCATCTTGCTGCTCCAGCTCTCTGCGTGGGCCAGCACTCCATGTGGGCCAGCACTCCTGCATGGGCCAGCATTCCACAGGCCAGCACTCTGCGTGGGCCAGCTCTCTGCTCGGGCCAGCTCGCCGTGCAGGCCAGCTTGCCTTCACCAGGAGGCCCCGGGAATCCAACCCGGGACCTCCTATATGGTAGATGGGAGCCCAATCACTTGAGCCACAACCGCTTCCCTGCATTGTTTCTTGAATACCTTCTGCAGGGAGGTCATTGCATGTTGAAGAATGAATTCATTTTGCTCCAGATAACATGTATATAACTGTCAGTACTTCTTTTTTTTTTTTAAAGATTTTATTTATTTATTCATTTATCCCCCCCTTGCTGCTTGTGCTCGCTGGGTCAGCCAACCACGCCGCGCGGGCGGGCCTGCCCTCACCCGGAGGCCCCGGGAACCGAACCCAGGGCCTCCCATATGGTAAACGGGAGCCCCACTGATTGAGCCACAGCCGCTTCCCTGTCAGTACTTCTTAGTTAAATGTATGCACCTATGAAATCCTATGAAATAGTCTCTACACCACATTGCTGACAGTCTTCCCTCCCCTTCTCCCCATCAAAAAATTCCCAGTAATAATCTGATGTGTTTCCAAGCATTTAAAGTCTATTTCAAAATAGATTCCAGGTCCCCCAATGCTACTTCAGAGAGCTGCTCTCAAGAGATGTAGTTACCAATGAACAGGCTACCCATAATGTTCATAGATCAATGCCCTTTGGGATAGCCCTGGCTTGCCAGCTAATAGACTTTTGATTTTCTTTAGTCATTGACTAATGAAGTGGTAATTTTGCTTTTAAACAGGAAAATAAATTAAGAAGTACTGCAATTGGGACCTCTTGGGAACTAGGTTGTAGATTGGATAACTGGTGGTAGCTATGGAGACAAAGGAGGTAGAATGGCTGGCTTTGCTAAAGAAGTCCTTCTGCCAGGGAACTGAGGGCTAATGCAGTCAAGTAAATCCAGCAGACACTTACCAGCAAAGCCCTACTGGGGAGAGGCAGGGATGGGTCCGGGCCAGCTCAGACTGACTCCTACTCCTGTGGCCTTTCTTCCAGAGACAGACACAGACACCCATAATGCAAAGCAGGCAGTGTGACAAATAGGGCTGTGATATGCTCTGGAAGATCCAAGGAGGCAGAAACGATGGCATTTGGAAGGAGCAGGAAAGGCATCATGACAGGAATGAGGCATGAGTGGGCTCTGGAAGACTGGGTGGTATCCTGATGGGTGCAGATGGAGAATGAAAGGTTTTCTGGGGGCTTATATTTCTAGAGCTAATTTCCTATACTGTGAAGTTTCAGAGCAAATTTAATTTCTTTCCTTCTGTGATTCAAGGACTTTAAGTTGTTGCATGGGGTAGAGAGTACATTATAGCTGGGGGGGGGGGGGGGGATGGCGTGATGTGTTTCTCTCCAGCCTGGTGGTGCAGACACTATGCCACTGGGTCTTATAACTGGGCTTTCTGGACCTAGCACAAAGTCTCACTTGGTGCCTTGCACACAGTAGATGTCAATCTACTGTTGAATGAACAAAAGCCCTGGTCTCTGGTCACTTTCCGCCTGGAAACCCTCAAAGGCTTCCTGGGTCCTACTGGTCTATGCATAATCTCCACAGCCCGGTATTCAAGTTGGTTCATGAGATGGCCCCATCTCTGTTTATGGGCCCATCCCTTACCACTTGATACCATTCATCTTTCAGTCCAGGCAAACTGGACTACGGGGGGGATGGGCTCTTGGCTCAAAGCAGGGCATCTTCCATGGTCTGGGAAAAAGGTGTTTGCCTGGAGATTGTCAGGCTTACCTTCAGGGGAGCTCTGCGTTGAGGGAGCTGAAGAACTACATGGACGGGAGGAGGAACGTGCCACAGATGCTCTAACCAGAGGAGGGATGTGAACGATGCATTCTCAAAACAGGCCTGGAGGCCAGATAGCGTGTTGGCAAGGCACACAGCTCTTGGGTCAGCCACCTCATTCAGCCAAAGAGCATATACTGGCTGTATCCCTAATATGCTCAGTTAATGAGTCCATCCTCAGACATGGAGACGGTGACCGTGAAAACTGCTCTCCTGGTGCTGACTGTTTCCAGCAAGAGCAAGACCTGAGGGAACTAATATATACACATTAATTTTTCATATTATGGGAACATTATATATACTTTCCCATTTTAACCACTTTCAAGTATACAATTTAGTGGTATTAATTACATTATGATGTTTGCTACCATCACCACCATCCATTCCCACAACTTTTTCAGTACCCTAAACAGAAACTCTGTACCCATTAAACAATAACTCCCCATTTCCTCACCCCCCCTATCCCGAGTAATGTGTAATCTGCTTTCTGTCTCTAGGAATGTGCATATTCTAGGTATTTCTGGAGCTAATATGTTTTGAGCAACCACTGAGAATTTTAAAAAAGAATCTAATGCCCCTTCTTAGAACTTCAACTTCAAGAAGCAGGGGGAAAGGTCCTGCTCTCTGCTCCTTGTGCCCTGTACTTGACGTTGCTAGCCCTTATTGCACTGTATTGTAAACAGCTGTTTATATTCAAGCTTTCCCATGAGGTCCTGAGCCCTTTAAGAATAAGTGACCTCCCAAATATGGTATTGCTGCATGAATGAGTGAATGAATGAATGAAGTCTATACTAGGTGTGCATACCATTTTACCACTAGATGGCAAATAGCCATTGCAAAGTTCAGCTCTAAACTGTCTCAAATGCAGAATCTGGTGGAAATTAAGTGCATTTTTTGGCACCACTGGGCATCCAAAAGGGTGAAATTTGGGGGGCTATCTATGTCTCCTCTCTGTTTAGCAGAGAGAAGAAAAAGAGCAACAGAATTGAAGTCCAGAAGACCAGGTTCTAGATCTAGTACTGCCATTAGCCACATATATTTTATGAGCCTCAGTTTTCTTATCTAAAACATAAGCAGACTAAGGTAACTTCAGATAAACAGACATTTATTAGCATCTACTATATATGGCAGACCCTGAATCAGTTGCAGGAATTAAAGAGATGACTCAGAAATGGTCCCTGCCCTATTGGACAATGCTTATCAACTCTATTGTAAAAGACTTGTGAAAAAAAAGCAAAAGCATACAAAATCCAAGTCCTGATTTTTTATTATTAGGTTCCTTGGACATTGTCAAATTGCAATAAAAGATTCTAAATGTTTATTCTTGTTTTTGGACTCACTTCATCATAGACTGGTAGCAAATGGTCTGCAGACTGGCACCAGTCCATGCAATGCACTTTGAGGAATGGTGATTTAGGAGCTCACACTCTCACGAGGGAGACTCTGCACAAGCCCCTGCAGGACTTGAGCCCGTAAATGGAGGACAATGCCATAGATGAGGCTCTCTCTTTGGTGAAGTATTAAGCACTTAAAGCCTGGTAGTTTCAAAGGTGGAGAGGGATGGCTGGGAACCTCTGGAGACTTGAAAAGGTTCTGGCCGGTTCTCTCTGATCCTTTAGGACACCAGGCCCTCCTAGACTGACCTCCTAGATCTCCTAGACCAGAATAGGCTCTGGGCACCTTTCAGCCCTTCCCACACTGTCTCCAGCTTCTCTGACTTCTGACTTCCTGTTTGTCAACTCTCCTCTCAGACCGTGGCCAAGCACCTACGCTGATCTTTGCTCTCCTTCTTGGCCATGATTCAGACTCTTTCTCTAAGTAAATTGCTTTTGACCCGGCTAATAAATCTCTAGTCCTGGCAGACCGGTCCCTGGGACCATACTCTTCAGTGGAGGACTTCAGGAGACATTCATCCCAGGTTTGCCAGGCCCGTGAGTGGAGCTGAGACAAGCTCTGCTGGTCACGAGGATGGGAAGTGACCACCAAGACCACACAAGGAGCTTTATTATATGGTGTCTCTTAAAGCTTCCTAGGCTTGAGTGTTGGTTGATTGGTTGGCTTATTTTTTTTTTAAATTTTATTTCAACTATAAAATAATCTCTTTTTTGAAGAGAGAATGCAAAAACATGGCACAACCTTCAAAAGGCACCAAAGGGAATACAGAAAAGGTTAAGGTCCCCTTCCTGTTCCTACACCTTAGTTCCCTGCTCCAGAGGCAACCACTTTTAACATTTTCATTTCAAGAGATGTAAGCATATGTCTTTATAATAACACAAATGGAACACACCATACTCTGCTGCACTTTCTTTTTTAACAAAACGATTTGTCTTGGAAAGGTTTACTATCAAATTCTCATTTTTATATTTGATCTTAGCCAAAAGGCCGAGAAGCGACAAATTCTCATTTAACCAGTCTCCTATTCATAGAAATGTAAGTTGTTCCACTCTTTGCATTACAATGTTTAATAAACAGCTTTGCACCTATGTGAGAGCATATCTGTATAAATTCCTGTGTACGTGTGTACTTTCCTGGATAGGGAGCTGCTGGATCAGAGAAATGTACCCTCCACAAAGGTGTACCAATTACACAGGCACAATCAGTGCATCAGAGCATGTGTTTCCCCGTACCTCCGTCAACTTATCCTTATCAAAAGGTTTGTTTCTTGTTAACCTAGACCCCACATTGTAGCTCCATGGAATTAATTTGCATTTCTATAATCGTAAATAAGGTAGAACATATTTTCAAATATCCAAAAGCCATTTATATTTCCTTTTCTGAGACCTGCATGTTCATGTGCTTTGATCATTTTACTATTAGACTGGCTCTGGCCTCCTGGTGCTTACCACGGGCTGCGTTCTTGTACTGACTGTATAGAAAAAGGAGGCAGAGGGAGCCTACCCCTATACACCTTAGCCCAGGCCTCGTGCCTGGTCTGAATTGTGAATGGGGGGACATGGAAAAAAAAAAAAAAATCAAGCCCTAAGAGCCTTTACTATAGTAAAGAAGTTAGCCCTTTGTTTATCAGATAGGCTATAAATATTTTCCCCCAGATTTTCCTTTATCTTTAAAATGTTTTTGTGTAATGCTACTCCACATTTGAAAAATGTTTTTTAGTTTATTTTTATCAATGTTTTCTTTTATGATCTCTGGGTTTTGTGACATGTTTGGAAGGGATTTTCTTTAGATTATAAAAACAATTTTCTCATGTTTTCTTCTAATGCTTTTGTTTTCATTTTTTAATATTTAAATTTTTGATGTATTTAGAGCTTATTTTGGTTTAACAATTGAGGTATGGGGCAAAAGCTTTTGTTTTTTTTCCCTTCAGATGGCTTCCAGTAGTGCCGTTACTCGTTATTTACATAGTCTGTCTTTTCCCCAACTGATATGAAATTCTACTTTTTTTCATACAATTAATTTGGGTCTATTTTTGAACTTTATATTACATTTAACTGATCTATTTATGCTCTAGCTTCACATGGTTTTACTTTATGCAGTTTTTTAAAAAGTTGTTTTTGTTTTTGTTTTTTTTAGGAGGTACTGGGGATTGAACCCAGGACCTTAAAGCACGCGCTCAACCACTGAGCTACACTTACTCCACAATGTAGTTTTATAATATATTTAATGTGTGTTTTGGCTAGTGCCCCACCCCCAAATATTAATCTTTAAAACATTATCTGGATATTCTTTTTTTTTGTTCTTTAAGTATATTAATAAAATTGACAAATCAGATCAGCAAAAATAAAAATAAACAAAATTATCAAGATCAATACAGATTATATAGATATGAATATGACAATAGGTAATATTATGAACTTTTTTTTTACAAGTTAAATTTTCCCTTTTTTTTATTTTTTATTATCTGGATATTCTTGACTGTTTCCCATTGCCATGGAATCAGCCTGTATAATTTTAAAAATATTTGATGTGGGGGGGGGGACACATTAAATTTACAGATGAAGTTATAGAGTGTTGGTCTTTTTGTAATATTCAGTTTGTCATCAAATGTTTTTTTTTTGGGGGGGTTGCTTTTAAGTATTCTTTTAAAAAGGTGAGTTGTGGGTATGGTAAAATTCAGAGTAAAAAAGGACAGTTGGTAAAATGTGAATGCTCCTTTCAGTCCTGACCCCTACACTCTATTTGCTCTAGAGACAACCAATTTCTGGTATGTCTTTGTAGAGACATTCTATGCCTATAAAAGTATATATATGCATATAATCACTTAACTCTGCCCCACCTGCCTTTCCCCCCAGATGGTAGCAAGCTACACACCCTGTTCTGCTTTTTCCACTTACGAACATACACTGGGGAACATTCTCTATCGGTACATCCAGATCTGCCTTCTGCCTTTGAATACCAACATGGTATTTGACTGCAGAATAATAGACAGAATTTTTAATATGTCCCCTATTGATAAAAAATTAGCTTGTTCCATCTTTCGTTTTTTTTTTATAAACAATGCTGTCATGAATATCTGTCCTCATACACCTTTGTGCGAGAATATTTCTGAAAGATAAATTACTAGCTATAGAATTACTAAGTCAAGGTATAAAGCAGATATACAATATTGATAGATATTATCAAATTACCCTCTAAATCTTCAGGCAATTTACTAATTACCCCCCCCCCCCTTAAATTTCCCTTCTATTTGGAATATTTTGGCTCAGTGACTATAAAAATAGATTTTCAGTGAGTGAAACAATCTGTGAGTTTTGAATAAAGTTGTCCCATATTCTCTAATACAAAGATTCTCAGAAAGACTCCCAGGGATCTGTGATCCTCTTGTGTAAAACTGTAGACATTGGGAGTTGCTGCTAAGAGGCAGGCTCTGTACCTTTCGGGCAAAGCTGCTTGTGCAGGTTTTATTAAAGAACAGGCATTGCTCAATCACTCTGGTTGCTTCTACTATGATTTGGATTTGTTTGAAGACTCAACTGAAAGCAAACAAGAGGTTTCATATGACTCAAACCATAGCTTTTAAGCAATGTTCTGATTTCTGTATCAAGTGTTTGTGACAGAGAATCTTTAGTTAAAGCTTTTCTCCTTCCTACCCTTGGTATCACTTTGTTTCTATCAACCACAAGTACCCACTTATGTACACTACATGGAGTTAAGCACTGAGTGAGGTGGGAGAGAAGGACAAAGGAGGTATATATAATGATCATAATATAACCCAAATAAAATTGGACACCTCTGAGGGCTGTTTTGCAGCGAGATGATGTACTTAAAATATATATATACCCAATTTGACTCCAAGAAATCTTGAAAAGTACTGTAAGTTTTACTGAATGTTGAGGAAGCAGCAAAGGGCAAATGACATGACACAATATTCTGCAAAGTGTATTGCTAAAAATTCTCTTTTGTCATCTCTTTTAGAAAGCAAACTTACTAAAAGTCGTCTTTGGACCTTTCTTTCCCCGATTTCCACTCCAAATGACAGCTGCTCAAATATATCTATTCTCACTCCTTACAACTCCAATACTGTCTTGGCTTCCTGAACTTGCCTCTCCCCTCACTTCTCTCTTCCTGCTTTCTATTCTCTAGTAATTTTATGTGGCACGATTTACCTCTTCTTTCAATTGCATTCCCATGCACGAAACCAAAATGACTTCTTAGAAGAGAGAAGAAAAGGAGGATTTAAAATCCTTCAAATTTAATGTTTTTGTACCAATAATAAGAGCAATAATGGGCTTTTGCTCCATGTCAGGCACTGAACATGTATAAGTAATACATGAAGTACATAGCCAGCATACGCAGATCATATTCTTACTTTTAGCATTTTGCAAATGTGGAATCTCATTACATGACCTACTCAGGGTCAAAGACTTAGGAAGCCATATTAAAGCTCACCTAGTTGTCCTGTGCTGTCTCTACAGGTCTTAAGTAACAATGCAGGGCAGCAGGTGCAAGTGCAAATAAGCGGTCTTGACAGTGCTCCTTCCTCTGATCTCTGCCTTTCCAAATCCTCATAGTGAGGGCTAGTAATGTCTGCTGGTCCCATCTCAATTGCTGAACCAATCTCTAGACCCAGCATTTTGTAGCCCAGTTGGCTCAGCTCTGCCTCCTTGGTTTCTGCTGATCGACCCTCTCCTTTGAGATAAATTTCTGTTCTCTTTAATGCTGCTCCCTCATATAGGACGGCCATCCTGCCTTGAATTCCCAGTCCTTCAGCTGAGGCTCTGGGATGTGTCTAATTCTTGCAAGTCCACTGCTGTCCTGCAATGCCAATTATTATACCTTCACTTTCAATTCTCTTTTCAGTGTAAACTGCCCTACTCAGAGTCCCTTTATGAGGAGATAGCCCGGGTGGCTCTTTACATAGGCGTGGTCACGACTGGACGAGGCACGGGTTTCTGACGCAAGGGCCGCTGATGCACAGGCCATCCAGTGAGCAGTCTTTCTAGGATTTCAACTAAGAGTCACCAAAACTGCTCAGCTGGCTGTGCGAAGCTGAGGTGGGTGGTCATGTGGGAATCATTTGGGGCCATGCACAACATAAGTAAGTAGAGGCAGCAGGTCTACTGAGAAAGGACAGGGGAAGAGATGCACAAGGAGCACAGAAAAGGTCACGTGGCTGTGGGGAGAGGGGGAGAGCAATGGAGACAATGTTTGTCTCAGTCTGATGCCTTCTAGTTCCAGGTCTCATGAGAATTTTCTGTACTCAGTATAAACTTGGATTCTCATGAGTCCTAATCTCTCCCTACAATAAAATTTCTTTTTTTTTTTTTTTTAGTCAGAGTGAGTTCCTGTTATTTACTATCAAAAAAAGACTCCACTAGAACACCTTCTTAGTTTGGGAGCCTTGTTCCCAGTCCTGCCCATTGGCTGGTGTCCTGTTGCATATGGAAAGATCTCCCCTCTTGGCTTCTTTTAGACATTCTTCAGGAGGTGGCACTGAACTAGCTCCTAAGGGCATTGCAGGAAAGGTCCTTCCGAGGACGGGGCACAGCATGAGCACAGGAATAGAGTTGGGAAAGGGCATGGGATTGGCTGTGGCTCCTTTTTTATTTGAGGGCACGATTCTTTTCTTTAAGTTGCTTATGGTCAAGTTTGGGATGGAGAATTAGGGCACACTGGGAGAAAAGGCTATTGAACAGGGGTAAGAGAGGGCAGGCAGAAACACAGCTTGGGGGATAGGGAATGCCAGGTAAAGAGTTGTGGCCTCATGCTCAGGGCATCCTCAAACTGAGGAATGACATGAACTTGAACAACTAGAATCATATTTTCTGTCTCCTGGGAGGACTCTTAGGACAAATTCCTCATTTTACTGATGAGGAAATAGCAACCCAAGGATGAAAATATAGTAATAATGGGTTACATTTAGTGAGCACTTTCTATGGGGCAGGCTCTATTCCAAGCTCTTTATGCATATATACCCATTTAATCTTCATAATTACTCTATGGTGTTGGAATTATTATCATTCTCATCTCATAGAAGAGAAAACTGAGGCACAGAGGGGTTAGGTAACAAGCCCAAAGTCACACAGTATGTGGTAGAACTAGGACTTGAACACAGAAAATGTTGATTCAGAGCCAGTGCTTTTAGCCATTATACCAGGCTACTTCTCACAAGCACTAAAGATCATTGACATTTTATTATTACAAATAAAAGCTGGCAAAATGTGTATGTGTGTGACTTTCTTAACCAGGTATGGCAACATGTTGCGATCCATGGAAAACATCAGAAATTAGGGAAAAGTTTTAATTAGAGGAAAGTGATGAAAAGTTTAGAAAATTAAAAATTAAGACACCCAAAAGTTTAGTAGACATATGTTATGTCTAATGACCTAAAGGAGATGAGAAAAGAAAATTATCAAATTTTTCTACCAGTTCCTGGAGCCTTATTAACTATTTCAACCTCAAAGAAAAAGAACACCTGCTTGTATTTTGATTCACATGCCACAGGTGGTACGATAATCCTGCCAACTAATTTCTGTAATCCTCCAAAGCATGACCTCCTGAAGAAGAAATAATCAATGCTTGTATTAATCAGTCAAAAGGGGTGCTGATGCAAAGTACCAGAAATCTGTTGCCTTTTATAAAAGGTATTTATTTGGGATAAAAGCTTACAGTTACAAAGCCCTAAAGAGTTCAACTCAAGGTTAGTTTCTCACCAAAGTCTGTTGTCATACATGGAAGCAAGATGGCGGGCAACATCTGCGAGGATTCAGCCTTCCTCTTGCCTCTTAAGGCTCCATGGACCCAGCTGCTTCCCATCTCAGCTGTAGGCTGGAGGGCTCATATCTTTCCGGGCCTGCTCAGCTGCTCAGGGCTCTGGTCTCTTCAGCTGCAAACTATCAGGCAAGTGGCTCATCTCTCTTCCTGGGGCCTCTGCTGTGTCAATGGAGTGTCTCTCTTCCTCTGCATATTTTCTCTGTGTTTCCACTACTGTGTGTTTCCTTGATTGGGTGTCCATTTATACAGCCGACAAAGGGGGCAGGGACTCAAATTGAGTCACCCTAATGATGTGGTTGGATCGAAGCCCTAATCTTAACATTATTTAATCAAAGGTATCTCAGCTGAATCTGATACAATCAAAGAGTATCATGCTCAGAGGAACAGACTAGTTTACAAACATAATCTCTCTTTTTGGAATTCATAAATAATCTCAAACTGCCACAATGCTCATATTCAGGTCCATCATTATCTGACGTTTTATGGTCAGGGAAGCCTTGGGTCCAGACAAATTTCAAAGTTGGAATGGTTTTCCTAGTGCATGTTTCATGGATGGGGAGGCATTCAAAGCTCATGGTTTTATGTAAGAGACATTTATGGCTTGTTAATTAGTCAACTCATTGATTCAACATATATTTATTGAACACCACTACATGTGAGACACTGTATTAGATATTGGAGATACTCTGATGAACATCTGAAAACATGGAAGCCTGAGCCAATGCAAACGTTCTACCTGCTGCTACAAACACACAGATTCTGGACAAAATATTACAGAATCAATTTTTAAAATTAAATAACTAAGTTTAGAAAAAGTCCCCAGATGCCAGAAGTGGGGAGGAAAATCTAACCCAGAATAGTAAGCAGGACCTGGTGCATGGTGACCTGTCGGGGCCCTGGCCTGGAATATGTGCCCCAGGAGCTAGAGGTGGGAGGTTTGAACCCCATTCAGGGAGAGGAGAGGAGGTTCTTGAGCCACTGTGAGACACTGTGAGACACTCCTTGCATAAAGCTGGATGTTTGAAGGGCTGCCCTGTTTATGAAAAAGTTCTAAGAAAACCCTCCATCAATCACCTGGGGAGCATGGCAGGGAAGCTTGCCATCTATTCAGGGCTCTAAGTGGAAAAAAGTCACCAAGAAATGGAATCCCAGGCTCTTCCATGTGTAAGCAGAATCCACATTGCACTAGCTGTGTGGGGAACCCTGAGATGAGAAATCACATAACAATATGGGTTGTACCAGGAGAAGAAAATACAAAAACACTCTGAAGAGGCTCCACAACTTGAGCACAGAGGACTTCCAAAGGAAAAACAAAAAAAAAAACAACCCAGCAGAAAATAAACAATCCAAAATCAAACGAGGGAACTAGTGACAGGAGGGGAGAGCAAGTTCAATTAAAATGAAAATTATCCCTAAGACCCTGAGATAATAGAAGATTCTGAAAGAGACATGTTTAAAATTAATGAAGAGATAAAAGTAACATTATGAAGGAGTAGGATAGTATGAAAAGAAGCAGAGGTGGGCTTGAAAAGGAGACACAGGAGTGAGGGAAACCAACAAGGTGCTGCCTTCAAGAGGGCTTACAGGGCCAATAAGGTTTAGGAGAGGGACAGCACAGGGAGCTACAGAAGCCCAGAGAAGGTGGCCCGAGACCCAGCCTTTCCAGAGGAGCTGACTTTTAAACTAAGATGGGACCGACACAGTTATTCCCTGGCAGGATCAGGAGGACAGGTTTTCAGACCAAAGGGAACAGTAGATGTTAAAGTCTGGGGTGATTCAGAGAATGGCACATTCCAGAACTGCCACAGTCCAATGTGAGTGTACATGTCCCCTGCTGATGCAGAGATCCCCCTAAAGAAACTATGGCATCACATGGACATAGTTATTTCCCACCCGATCTGTGATTTTTTTCAGAGTCGGGGTGAAGTGGTCAGCTCTCCAATCTCATTTTGTGCCCCACTCCCTCTCACTCACTCTCCTCTTGCCACATGAGTCTCCTAGTTCTTCAAGTACAATAAGCTCTGTCTTGCATCAGGGCCTTTGTGCATGCTGTTCTTAGCATCTGGAATAATCTTTCCCTCATGCTTTTCTTTTGGGTCTCAGCTTAATGGTCACTCATCAGGGAGGCTTTCCATGACCATGTTATCCAAAGCAGGCAACTCTTTAACACTGTTCTCTATGTCCCCTTGTTTGTTTGTTTCAATTATCGCAGTTTATAATTATTTAACTTCTTTAATTTTTTATTTATTTTCCATGTCTCCTCTATTAGAATGGAGGCCACATGAAGGCAGGGAATTATTTTGATCACTGCTGTATCTCCAATGCCTGTCATATAGTAGGTGTTCAATAAAGTTATTGAATGTATAAATTAATAAATTCAGGTAATATTTATAAAGTTATTGAATGAAAAATTAATATATCAGTGAAACATTTATGAAACTTATGCCAAGCTGAGGGGATATAGTGGCGCAAGGCAGTTGAGTAAAGGAGAGACCTCAAACAAGTCTGTACAGGAAAGTGTGGTGATTGCAATGATAGGGGAGGCACAGGGTGCTGGGCGAGCACCTGGCAAGAGGACCGATTTACTACAGAATCAGGAAAGGCCTCCAGGAAGAAGCAACATCTAAACTGAGACCTGAGGGATTAGTAGTTCTCAGTTAAAGGGGTGATAGAAGATGCTCCAGGCCGAGAGAAGCCCCATGCAAGAGGGGCATGACTCTTTGAGGAAAGTGAAAGAGATTCCGCATTAGTAAAGCTTAGGGTTGCAACAAGAAATGATTGGAGACGTAAGGCAAAGCCTGGTCATGAAGGGTTTTCAAGCAGTGATAAGGTGTTTGGACATTATCCTAGAGCATTGGCCTTTGGGCAGGGTGGAGAATAGGAAGAGCTTTGGAGGAGACGAGGGCGGCTCAGATGGGGTGGTGGCAATGATATAAGAGAGGAGAAAGTTACGGTCGGGGGAGAATCAAGGATGGTGCCTATGCTTCTAGCATGAATAACTGCGTGGATGGGGGGCATCTTTGGGTTGGTATCCAACAGAGAACCACACACCTAGTAAATACCTCGTAAATCTATGCTTACAGAAGTAGAAACTGTCTAAGTGTGGTGTAGTGTTCTCAGAACAATGACTGTGCATCAGCTCACTTTTGGTTCCCATGCCTACCTGCGAGGGTGATAAACCATTTCCTACTGCCTCTGCTGGCCTTCGAGTACCCATTTGTGACCTGCTAGCATAGCCATGGTTCAGTAGTTCTAATTCCCAGTCCCCACTGGCCACCAGGAAGCATTTGCCTCTGTCTCCTTGTTAGAAGTACGCATTGTGGATTGGGGACGGGGTCCTGCCCGGGGGTCTGTGCTGTGCACGCGTGGAGTGAGAGGCTTGGGACATCTATCTGCGCGGATCGGCGGCGTGGACCGAAGGGTGGAGATTCGTGAGTTTTGAGGCTGCTGGTGGAGGTTGGCACAGGAGGCTGAGCCCTGCGGTTAGGGAAAAAAAAAATAAAACGGCCATTTGGAGCCGCGGGCGGGGCGAAAAAGTTTTATTTTCTGGGGATCTGGCTGCCTGGCGCCCCTTGGACCTTGTGTGAACAGAACAAACGAGCTAATCAGCATCCCGTGAACTGGAGAGGGGATTTTGGTCAGGGAACGGAGCTGATTTCCCTAGCCACCCAGGGATAAGACCCGGGCCGCTGCGGAGCCAGGAGGAAGGGACACTTCCCCAAAAAGGGAGGGTTCGGTTGGAAGACAGGGAAGGGTATTTTATATTTTTAGACATTGATCTGGCTGCCTGCACCGCCCCATAGCTTTGGGGAGCAGATAAGCCGACCTGAAGCACCATTAGGCTGAGAGCAGACGCGAATCTGCACTCAAACTGATTTACTGAGCAGCCCGGTGACGCTCGAGCTCGGCGCCATAAGGGGCGGAATCCGCCATCTTTAGCACTCCTCACTGACTAACATCAGAGCTTCAGCTAACCTGGGGAGTCCAGAAAGTGGGACGTGCTTGATTAATTTCCACGGGCCCAGCTAGGGTCCCTTCCGTAAGGAGGTTGGTCTAGAGGAGGAATTATTTTGGGTCCTGCATTTGACTAAAAAAAAAAAAAAAAGTGAGGTCACCTCAACAAATGAAAAATAAATTCTTTTTAATTTAGTTTAATAGCTAAAAGCTGCTTCAGGACCTGCATATAGAACCCTGTGGGGAAATTCATTGATAAACACAAGTAGGCAGGAAGGATCCATGTGGACCCTAGGGGAATCATTGACCCCCTATAGCTCTGTTTGACTGCTTGCCTGTGTGGATCTTTGGTTTCTCTCTGTTACTTTCTGGTCTATTGCTATTATTCCCGTTTTCCTCCCCCCTTCCTTTTTCCTTCTATTTTTTTTTTTTTTTTTAAATAGGTGCTGCCAGCTGGTCGCTTATTTGCTGGGCTTCTTATTCAGTAATTTCCCACTCGCTGTATATATTGATTCTGTATTACAAACTATCGCTTATCCTTCCTGCATCTTTCTGCCTTCTGTTTTCTGTTGTGGCTCTTAGAGACAACATTTTTTCATAGGCCCACAACTTAAGGGTGTCAATTTCTATCCCAACTATTTTGTTTTCTTCTTCTTCTTTTTTCTTTTTTTTTTTTTCTTAGTATTAACTTTTTCCTTTCAGACCTTTCTCTACTATTTCTCTCCCTCCTCATAATTCTAGCCTTCTAAATCACTATATATATATATATATTCCTCCATTTGTTTTCCCAGTCCATTGTAGGAACTCCATATTTTTTCCTAGTACTCTACACTGCCTACTCAAGTTAAATATTTATCTCATTAAGTCTCATTTTGCCCCTCTTCTAACTTTTATCAATATTTCTATTATCCTTCTGCCTTCCTTACATCTTTTGATTCCTCTGGCCCTAACCTTTTGCCTTCAAGGGAACATAGAAAGAAGCAAGGAAATAAAATAAGAAGAAAAACTGCCAAAGAGAAAACTTAACTCACACGCAGAACCAACAGCTAAATAAAATTCTAGAGCATAGAGAAAAGCTAATCAACTGAACAAACCCATCAAGATAATATGATGACCAGAGGGCAACAGAAAAATACAAATGACTCTGAGAAACTGGAAAACATGGACCAGTCCAGTGCACAAAATAAAAACCAGGAAGCAATGCAGTACATCGAACAACTAATCAAAGCTATCCAAACAAATATCATGGACCAACTTAAAGAACTGAAGGAAGAGATTAAGGATATAAAGAAGACTCTGGGAGAACATACTGAAGAAATAGCTAACACACCTAAAAAGGTAATGGATATGATGGCGAACAAAGACACAAGTCAAGAAATGAAAAAGACGCTGGACTCACAAGGCAGCAGAATTGAACAGGCAGAGGAAAGAATTAGTGATATGGAAGACAATACAGTTGAAATCAAAGAGATTGTAGAAAAGATAGACAAAAAGATAGAAAAAATCCAGTATGGTCTCAGGGAATTAACCGATAATGCAAGACGCACAAACATACGCATTATGGGCATCCCAGAAGGAGAAGAGAAGAGAAAGGGAACAGAAGGAGTGTTGAAGGAAGTTATGGCTGAAAACTTCCCAACTCTATTGAGAGAGATGGATGTGCAGATCCAGGAAGCACAGCGCACCCCAAATAGTATAAATCCCAACAGGCCAACTCCAAGACATATACTTGTCAAATTGTCCGATGCTCAAGACAAAGAGAAAATACTCAAGGCAGCAAGAGAAAAGAGAACCATCACATACAAGGGAAACACAATAAGATTAAGTGCTGATTTCTCAGCTGAAACCATGGAGGCAAGAAGACAGTGGTATGACATAGTCAAAACACTAAAAGAAAAAAACTTCCAGCCATGAATTCTCTATCCAGCAAAATTGGCATTCAAAAATGATGGAGAGTTCAAAATATTCACAGATAAATAGCAATTAAGAGAGTATGTCAAGAAGAAACCAGCACTTCAAGAAATACTAAAGGAATCTCTACAAGTTGAAAGGAAAAAACAAAGGAGAGAGAGTTGGAGGAGAGTTTAAAAACAACTGAAAACTCAAAAAGAGAAACAAAACAACATATGACATACATTAACCCAAAGAAAAAATGACTGAAGTAAGAAATTCGTTACGAGTAATAACACTGAATGTTAATGGGTTAAATTCACCAATCAAAAGACACAGATTGGCAGAATGGATAAGAAAATATGATCCATCTATATGCTGTCTACAAGAAACCCACCTTCGGCCCAGGGATTCAAGGAGGCTGAAAGTGAATGGCTGGAAAACCATTTTACAAGCTAACAATAGCCAAAAAAGGGCAGGAGTAGCTATTCTAATATCAGACAAAATAGACTTTAAATGCAAAACTATTGTAAGAGACAAAGATGGACACTACATATTAGTAAAAGGAGTAATCTCTCAAGAAGAGAGAACAATCATCAACATTTACACACCTAATCGAGGTGCCTCAAAATACGTGCGGCAAACTCTGGAAAAACTAAAAGGAGAAATAAATTCCTCTACAATTATAGCAGGGGACTTCAACACACCACTATCATCATTAGACAGAACATCTAGGTAGAGAATTAATAAAGAAACTAAGGCACTCAACAATACATTAGAAGATTTGGACTTAATAGACATATACAGAACCCTACACCCAAATACAGCGGGATTTACATTCTTCTCCAGTGCACATGAAACATACTCCAAAATAGACCACATGCTAGGCCACAAAACAACACTCAATGAATTCAGAAAGATTGAGATTATACAAAGTAATTTCTCTGACCACAACGGAATGAAGTTGGAAATCAATAAGGGCCAGAGAAACAGGTTAGGCACAAGGATATGGAAGTTAAACAACACACTCTTAGACAAACAGTGGGTCAAAGAGGAAATTTCAAAAGAAATCAGTAACTACCTTAAAACTAATGAAAACAACAACACAACATATCAAAACCTATGGGATGCAGTGAAAGCAGTCCTGAGAGGGAAGTTCATAGCCATAAATTCATATATTAAAAAAGAAGAAAGAGCTAAAATTGAAGACCTAACTGCACACTTGGAGGAAATGGAAAAACAACAACAAACTAAACCTAAAGGAAGTAGAAAACAGGAAATAACCAAGATTAGAGCAGAACTAAATGACATAGAGAACAAGAAAGCACTGGAAACAATAAACAAAACCAAAAGCTGGTTCTTCGAGAATATCAACAAAATTGACAAACCCTTAGCCAGACTAACAAAGAAAAAGAGAGAACAGATGCAAATACATAAAATAAGGAATGAGCAAGGTGATATCACTACTGACCCCACAGAAATAAAGAGTATCATAAGAGGATACTTTGAAAAATTATATGCCAACAAGAATGACAATTTAGAGGAAATGGACAAGTTTCTAGAAACCCACAAACAGCCGACATTGATGAAAGAAGAAATAGATGAACTCAACAGCCCAATTACAAGTAAAGAGATAGACTCAGTCATTAAAAACCTCCCAACTAAGAAGAGTCCAGGACCAGATGGCTTCACAGCTGAATTCTACCAAACATTCCAGAAAGAGCTAACACCAATTCTACTTAAGCTCTTCCAAAAAATAGAAGTAGAAGGAATATTACCTAACTCATTCTATGATGCCAACATTACCCTAATACCAAAACCAAATAAAGATACCACAAGAAAGCAAAATTACAGACCAATTTCTCTAATGAACCTAGATGCTAAAATCCTTAACAAAATACTTGCTAATCGCATTCAACAACATATCAAAAGGATTATACACCATGACCAAGTGGGTTTCATCCCAGGTATGCAAGAATGGTTCAATATAAGAAAATCAATCAATGTAATACACCACATAAACAAACTGAAAGAAAAAAATCACATGATCATCTCTATAGATGTCGAAAAAGCATTCGACAAAATACAGCACTCTTTCCTCATAAAAACACTACAAAAGATAGGAATAGATGGAAACTTTCTGAAAATGATAAAGGGTATATATGAAAAACCCAAAGCTAACATCATTTTCAACGGTGAAATCCTAAAAGCCTTCCCTCTGAGATCGGGAACAAGACAAGGATGCCCACTATCACCACTCCTATTTAACATTGTCTTAGAAGTACTTGCATGAGCACTGAGACAAGAAAAGGACATAAAAGGCATCCAGATTGGAAAAGAAGAAGTAAAAATTTCATTATTTGCAGATGACATGATCCTATACATAGAAAGCCCTGAGAAATCGACAAGAAGGCTTCTAGAACTTATAAAGGAGTTCAGTAATGTTGCAGGCTATAAGATCAATGCTCAAAAATCAGTAGCATTTCTGTACACCAATAACCAGCAAACTGAGGAGGAAATCAGGAAAAAAATACCATTTACAATAGTAAACAAAAGAATCAAATACCTAGGAATAAATTTAACTAAAGATGTAAAGGACTTATATACAGAAAACTACACAACACTGTTAAAGGAAATCAAAGAAGACTTAAATAAATGGAAAAATATTCCCTGTTCATGGATGGGAAGACTAAACATCATCAAGATGTCTATCCTACCCAAACTAATCTACAGATTAAATGCAATCCCAATAAAAGTCAACACTATATTTTTTAAGGAACTGGAAAAACTAACCACAAAATATATTTGGAGAGGCAAGAGGCCCCGAATTGCCAAAGTATATTGAAAAAGAAAAATGAAGTTGGAGGTATCACATTACCTGACTTTAAAACATACTACAAAACTACAGTGATCAAAACTGCGTGGTATTGGCACAAGGATAGACCTACTGACCAATGGAACCGGATTGAGAGTTCTGATATAGATCCTCGCATATACAGTCATCTGATATTTGACAAGGCCATGAAACCCACTCAGTTGGGAGAGAGTGGCCTCTTTAACAAGTGGTGCTTGGAGAACTGGATATCCATATCCAAAAGAATGAGAGAAGAATACCATCTCACACCTTATACAAAAATCAACTCAAGATGGATCAAAGATCTAAATGTAAGAGCCAAAACCATAAAAACCTTGGAAGATAATGTAGGGAAGCATCTACAGGACCTTGTAATAGGAAATGGTTTCATGAACTTCACAGCCAAAGCACAAGCAGCAAGAGAAAAAATTGATAAATGGGATCTCCTGAAAATTAAAAACTTCTGCACCTCTAAGGATGTTATTAAGAAAATAAAAAGGCAACCTACCCAATGGGAAAAAATATTCGGCAACCATATATCTGATAGGAGCCTAATATCCTGCATATATAAAGAAATCCTTCACCTCGAAAATAAAAGGACAAACAACCCATATAAAAAATGGGCAAGTGACCTGAAAAGACACTTCTCCAAGGAAGAAATACAAATGGCTAAAAAGCACATGAAAAAATGCTCAACATCACTTGCTATCAGGGAAATGCAAATCAAAACTACAATGAGATACCATCTTACACCCATCAGAATGGCAGCTATTAAAAAAACAGGAGACACTAAATGTTGGAGAGGATGTGGAGGAATAGGAACCCTCATCCACTGCTGGTGGGACTGCGGTATGGTCCAGCCACTGTGGAGGACAGTTTGGCGGTTCCTCAGAAAACTAGCAATAGATCTTCCGTATGATCCAGCAATTCCACTGCTGGGTATATACCCAGAAGAACTGAAAACAAAAATACAAACAGATATATGCACACCAATGTTCATAGCGGCATTGTTCACCATTGCAAAAAGTTGGAATCAGCCCCAGTGCCCATCAACAGACGAATGGATAAGCAAAATGTGGTACATACATACAATGGAATATTACTCAGCTGTAAGAAGGAACAAAGTGCTAACACATGGAATAACGTGGATGAATCTTGAAGACCTTATGTTGAGTGAAGCAAGCCAGGCACTGAAGGATGAACAGTATATGACCTCACTGATCTGAACTGAGGAAAGTGAGCAGTCTCTGAGAACCATTGTCTGAAAGACAGGTTAGCAAAGGAGAGTAAGAGAAGAGCAGGCTTTGAGCCATCACCCATATGGACATAATCTATGGTAAAGGGATAGAGTGTGGTTGCATGTTGGGGGATGGGGCAGATGAATGGTGGTGTTCCTGGGTTTGGTGGTGCAGCACTGGGGGGTGGGTGGATTAGGAAGGGCTGGTTCAAATCCCCAGGGCATGTAACTGTGAATCTTGACATTCCATGGGTTGGGAGAGGGGGGTATCATGGGCCCTGGGAGGCTGGGGAGAAGGGAATAGTCAAGATCTAATGGGTTGTTTGGTGGTCATGGGGAAGGTTTTTCATTACCTTACAGTAATGGACACAGGACATGGTAAATATCATCAAAATTATTAAACTGTATCATTTAAATTGTAAACTATACTGTAAATCACTGACAATGTTTAGTTGCTATATTTTGCTATCTGCATAACAGTTATAATAATGCTAACAACCAAAAAAAAGGGGGGCGGAGTTAATATGGGGTGGGGAAGGGGGTGTGGTTTGGTATCTGGGAGTCTCCGGCACTCCGTGTGTGACTTTGCTGTGACCTAAACTTTTTTGAAAATTAAATGAAAAATTGGGAGACAATGGGGATTGAGAGGAGGAAGGTGTCATGGCACACCAGACATCCGATAACACAGTGATAAAGAGAAGGAAAAAAGGGAAAAAAGAAAAGAGAAAGGAAAAAAAAATGAATATATATATATATATATATATTTTAAAGGCATTTCCTTTGCTTTTTTGCCCATTTTTTGAATGTCCCAATCCACTAATTATATTTTATTTTGTTTTGTTCTTTGTTTGATTATTTGTTTTTTTTTCCTTTTTTCTTTTTTTTTTTCCCCTGAGTTTCCTTATGTTTGTCTCTTGCATGTAAGCTTATCACACTTGTTTCTTTTTCCTAGTAAGTGTATTTGATTATTTTATGGACTAAATGTTCATGGAGGATTTGGATCACAGAAGGGTTACAATGGGTACTGCGGGGGATTATTGGGGGGGTGTCTGGGGGGGGGTTTCGTGGGGATTGGTTCATCCGAATATACATGAAAGATATACAAAATCATTCAAAGGATCGGGGGATGGGGCATGGTCACGATGGGTGGATAATCACACAATAAATGAGGGAATCTGAATTCCTAGCCTGGAGAGCTCTGCCACAGTCTCCAAGGGAGCAGCAATAGTCCTCTGAGTGTAGGGACAGTGCCTGTCAAAATAGGATGACCCACTGATTTATTTTATTTTTTTTTTATTTTTTATTGATGACTACCCTTGTGAGTCTTTGCTCTTGTAAATGAGACTTAGCCTGCAGTTGTGGGGTGCCTAAGGGTTGCCACCTGAGAGCCTCCTTGTTGCTCAAATGTGGCCTCTCTCTAAGCCAAACTCAGCATATGATTGCATTACCTTCCCCCCAACGTGGGACATGACTCCCGGGGATGAGCCTCCCTGGCAATGAGGGATTAATACCAAGTGCCAACTGGCAGCTTTGCACAGTGGCAGTATCGTAGCCAATGAGGTTTATCCGAGGCACGATTATTGCTAATTGAAAACTTTTCCCAAGTGCCAACTGGCAACACAACTGGAAAAAGACCTTGAATAAAAGGGGGACATGGTAAAGACAAATGAGTTCAAGTGGCTAAGAGACTTTAAAGAGAGTTGGGAGGTCATCCCAGAGGTAACTCTTATGCACACCTCAGTAGGAGCTCATAGAACATCTAAGTGCCTATCACCCCACTCAGTGGGGTTCCTGAGAGCTCCGGAGACACCCTGGTCCTATATAAGGGGGGATAGCCCCAGAGACTGATGCCTTATCAGTGGGTTCTATTTTGGAATCTGTGCTCCTGCGAGTGACAGAATTAGACTCAAATAAGTCCTCCCTGCACATGGTTCACCAGTCCCTTCTATTCAAACCTATATGCGATGCTGGAGTTTTTAGGTATACTTCCAGAGACTGGAGCCTCCCACCTACCTATGTGCCAGGTGTGCATGAAATCTAGGTGGAGCTGCAACTCCTACCCTACAGCTCAATGGACTCATCCAAGTCACCTGGTGAGGAGACAACGATGGGAAATGGCCATCCCAGGGAATGGAGAGGGCCTGCATCTGCAGGCAGGATCATCCCACCCACCATTCCATGGGATATAAGCCCTCTCTCACTTGAGTTGGAGTGGACATCACCATCCCAGTCCCCTCAGTATTGGGGGAAGAACTATGGACTAGAGTGGACTTGATGGTATTTTCTTGTTCACATATGGTGATTCTAGCAATGCAAGAAATTATAACAATGAGGTGGAGCCAGTGGCCACTTGACACTTTTGGGGTAGGGAGGGGACGAGCAGTTGAAATACAGTGGCTTCTTTGGGAGTTGGAGGTTGCCCTGAGTACTGTTGTGGCAACGGATGTGGGCCATTTTAAATCAGCACACACCACTCAGAACTGAGTGGGAGAGAGTGTGGTCTACAGTGTGAACTGTGGTCTATGGTTGGTGGCAAGGCTCCAGGATGTGTAAGTTCATTGAGGGTGGTGGGCCACACTGTGGGAGATGTTTGTGTGGGATGTGATGGGAGGTGTGGGAGGTGGGCAACATGGGAATCCCAGTGGGTTCCGAGTAATATTTTGGGTAATCTAAGCACCTCTTAAAATATATGTATATATATATATATAAACAACATTTTTGTAAGCAAATACACATATATGCATATATATTTATATATCATTTTGCAAATGTTTGTATGTATTATGAGAATTTTGATTTTTACCCATAATAAAAAAAAAAAAAAAAAAGAAAGTAAAGTATGTATTACATAGTGAAAAAAAAAAAAAAAAAGAAGTATGCATTGTAACCTCCCCCCACTCTTTCCAGCCACCGTTGTCATGATGGCCAATAACACTGCTGTAATTTTTATTAATTTCCTTGGTATTTTACAGTTTTTGTAACATTAAAATTTATACTCAACAGTATTATTGTAATTTTCCTCTACTAATGGAATTATTACTTTTGTCCATTTGTGTTTGAAAGTCATTAGCATAAACTTTACCTCCAACAATATCTGCTGTGATTTTCAATGCCCTTGAAACTTGCAGTGAGTAATAAGTCTATTCTAAGAGAATTCCAGTAAGAATATAAATATCTTTCTTGGGAAAAGAAAGCTTTTTATTTTCATCATAGTTGGACTCAAGTTCTTTGATGGAGCAATTGGTAGGATAGACAGTATTAAAAGCTGAGAACACCGTGCTCATTTGTAGACGTGTTCAAGCACGTTCCCTGGTTATTCAGAGGACAATTTTATATTCTAGGAGTATGCATATTCTTGGTCCTTTTTATGTTTTTCTTACCTGACTAACAGAAAAATATAATAAATTTCATGTTTGCAAGGAATAATATTTAAAACCGTGAATTATTTGGAAGTGCAAGGACCCTGAAATCACTCAATCCGACTGACTTTCCAAGGAGCCAGGGAGCTCGAGCACAGCTACTGGAGCACTGGAAACCAGGGCTTATTTCAGAGGCTTAACCTGGAGGCTGGCAAGAGGAGTTTCCTCTTGGGGCAGTTTTGTGTGGGGCAGGGAAGGTTCACAGGCAGGCCCAGCTGCATGGGTATGAGACCTGCATGCTGCCCCAGAGCCTGCGTTTAGGTGGACCTCACGCTGGGTTTGATGTTCTGCTATTACTGTTTCTTGTTTTGATCAAGAGGTTCCCACATATTCATTTTGCACTGGGGCTTGCAAATTAATTATCTGGTTCTGTGTTCAGGCCTTGGAGCCAGACAGACTTGGCTTTAAGTCTTGCATCTGATATTCTCTAGCTATTGTCTGTGTCTTGGTTTCCTTAGCTGTAAAACTAGGATAATAACATTGTCCACTCAGGTTAGATGTGAGGGGTAAAAATGGATGCCTGGCATTCAGTGGACCCGAAAGGTAGTGAAAGACCCTGACACTTGCTCAGTGGGAGTCTTAATTTCTATAGGCAGTACTCATAATTAAACTTATTTTTATGACTTTATGTGGGGAACACTGGCCACCTGGGATAGGCAGACAAGTTGTGGCACAGAAGCTAATCCCAGGAATGCTGGTTAGGAACACACCAAGCAAGGAATGTTTTCTAAGAGGGATATTCCTAAGACTGGGGTGGGGTGGGGGTAGGGTCTCACCCAGCAGTTTCAACCCCTTTAGTCCTATGACACCTGAGAGAGAGAATCTTCACCAACACAATGTAGTTCCAGTTTCTATAATCCCTGCATGCTTCCCTTCTCTCTAGAAACCTCTCAAGAAAGCCAGCAAGTGTGACTGGCATTATTTATGAAGATGCTCTGACCTTGATCTAATGTATTTTATTAATTTATTACTTAACATCTTCATTTATTTTAGTTATTATCTGTAACAAATTGTTGTCAACATACCACTCAGCAGATCTCGACAAGCCATCATGTTACAATTCCATGTCAGAGAACAAGGAATGGGATCCCCAGGTTCCCAGACAAGGGTCCTCCCTGCCCCACGACAGGCCAGAGAGAGTAGGATCAATATGGAGACCTCCATGATTTTGAAGATGTATCGTGGTCATGCTGCAGCCCGAATGAGTAATGTCCATTATTAGGTATGGTGGCCAGCATCAGAGAAGCACGAAGTTGTGAGATGGATAAACGTTTGAAGAGCAACATTTATCTTGAAATATCTGGTAGGACATTTTTTCCAAGAAAGGAGAAAAGACTTTAAATCAAATTAATCAGAAACACGTGCTACTTCCTGGGCAGTTTTGACTCTGGTCCACAAAAGATTCCTCAGAGGATTATAGTCGGAGTCAGGATGACCTTTGTTGGACTCAACCAGGGTTTGGGGGCAGTTTGGAGTCCAAATGGTAGGTTGCAAGGGAAGGCACTGGGGCCCTCAGCTGCACTCACCCCTGTGCTGAGCACGTGCACTCTGTGCCAAGGGGGGCAGACCCAGGCCTCTCCTCCAGTCCCCAGGCCACTGAGACACGGGGCCCACTACGTGGTCTCAGGAGATGTGGGACAGGAGCACAGTTTGGGCAATGGCCTCTTGGTGACCGTGTTGTGAAGTGATAACATCCCATGCAGGCATTGCTCTTTCCTAACTTGCTCTCGAGTGCTTGGTGGCAGTGAGACATGGCTGCCCCTGAGCCCTCTCAGACCCGAAAGGCTTTTATGGACAGTGACGGCTAACGCCTATGGTTGCCTCTCAGTGCAGCATGTAAACAGCCATTAAAAAGCCAGGCTCTTCCAAGATCCTTTCATCAACCTCTTTCTAGCGCTAACTGGATCAGGCTTTTGATGAGAAGTAGTGGTATTGTAAGCCTAACAAATCTAGCAGGATTATGGTGATTTCTCCCTTATCTCTCAGTGGCATTAGTGGGTGCCTAGGTAATGCACAGCTGCTGGGCCCACAAGACATGGTACAAAAAGGTGCTTCAGTCTATAATGGTTATGACTAATGACCAACTAATATATCAAACTCCTCAAGACATAGTTGAAAAAGGATGTACCCACACACAAATGTTTATTTTCCAAGGTGGCAATTTTGCCTTAGCTTGAATATCACTCCCCAGATCCTCTCAAGGATTATAGTGAGAAAACTTTCATTCACCACACTGACTCTCAGGAGACCCAAGATGTGACATCCCCATGATGCAGCTGCAGCAGCGGCATTTAGCAGAAGCTGAAGAAAACACTAATGCATTCAGGGAGACCCTGGAGACAACGAGATGTACGTCTACGCCTCCCTCTGTCCTCTACTTAATGTAAAACCCCCAAACTCAGCAAATAGATTTAGCTTTCCTATGGTACCAATTTTCCAGCATATTGTTTTGCAAATAGCAAGTTCCTGGGGAAGAAATCCAAGGACTACTTTAACTACATTTCTGGTTTTTGATCATTCTGTGATTTTTTTTTCCTTACCTGTTGTCGAATTTCTTCTTCCATTTTTACAGGTGAGCCCAATTCTGCCACTTGTTTGACGCCCTCACTTGCATATCCTCCATACTCCCACAGCACGTAATTCTTGGAGTGGGATCCACCGATGATGGCAGACCAGTGATTGGCCCGACCTGGGAAAGCCAACCAGGATGCAGTTGTCAGTGTGCTGTGGTTAAAATGCAAGTCCCTTAAATAATGGGGAGGGCGTGGAGTCAGATCACAGTTCAACCAGCTCTGACTAAGCACTGAATGTGTGCTAAGCCCTGTGCTTTTCAGTGATGAGTAAAACAGGCCCTGTTCTTAAGATGTAGTCAGTCTTGGGAATATGCATACCGGGAGATAGCAGATACATGAACAAGGCACTGAGGAGGCCCAGAACGATGGATTCTGTCTGTGAGGGTCTCAGAGAAGGGCACAGCTTGAAAGAATTGTCAAGGCCAATAACAATTGTAGGGCAGAGTAGAGAGGAAAGGCTATTTTTGACAGACTCAGAACATCAAGTAACATTGTGTGTTGGGGAGCCATAATAATTTAGTATAGTGCTGTGCCACAAACTGTCAAGGGGAGAGGTAGGGAATGATGCTAGGGAGGTAGGAAGGAACCTGCTCATGGATGGCCTTGTACTAAATGCTTTGGGAATTTGGATGTCATTTGTATTTTAGATACAGTATCCGGGCAGCAGGGTGAAGAATGCATTAGAGGGAGTCAAACTGGAGTGTAGAAACAGAGGCAAGCTGGAGCAAAAGGTAAAGGATTTAAGTGGGGCAATAGCCATAGGCAATTCTCAGAAATAAGCACTGTTGATCTCAGCTGGCTATATGTACCTTCCAGGATCACTGGCAGGCAGGCTAGCCACATTTAAAAGACTGAAACAGGCAGTTTGGGGATGTGGAAGTGATCAGTTCCCAGTGGTTTGGTGATGATCATGTATAACACAAGAGCAGGGGAAACAGAATAAGCTTTGAGTAAGACCAAGACAAAACATGACCTGTTGATTTTATCAAAGTCCCTGGAGAAGAGAAGGGGGAATTGATAGTCAACATCAGCAAAACACTGGGTTTATTTTTGCATGTAATGAATATCGAAAAAAATATAATTATTGACTGAATTATATATTGTTCATCATAACGTTGGCCCAGTTCTCAGCCATTCTTTGTTTGGTTTTATAAAGCCTCAAATTAAAGAACATTTTCAAGCATAGCCAAAGAGGAAAACTTGAACTAGGTGGATCCAACTGACATTTGCAGTTGACCACCCAATGGTCCTGAGTATGCAGAACTGATATAATTCTGAACAGGTGTTTACACCTGCCACCTGCTGCTACCCCAGGGACCTCTGCTTCAGGGCCATATCAAGAACATGGGCACAGAGTCAGGTTCCACCTCCTGGCCTGCTGAGCACGGCCATACCCCACCTTGAGCAGATGACATCACTACATGGATCTGTCCAATTTCTTGCTCATCATTTCCTACACTTCCAGGGAAATGGAAACTCCATGTTTATTCCTCATTGCCCAGAGAATACAGATGGGAAATGATGCCAGATGTTTCTGTAACTCATTTCCTGGGTGGGGAGAATGTCTTAGCTGTCATCTAAGCCAAGAGCGCTATTTACCTAGGGACAAGGGCTGGCTGATGAAACTTTGGTTCATTAGACGAACACAGGAAGCCTCATGCCTGTAGTTCTCCCTGCCCTGTTCCACCGTGATATGCCCTTGTTCCAGGCCTCTCCTATCCACAATCCCACACTTCAGTGGCTTGGCTCATGCTGTTTCCTCTGGGCTCTCCTCCTGCTTAGCGTGGCCAACTTTCATTTTCTTTCATTATTTACTTTTGTCCCCTGTCTCCACACAGCACAGATCACACTTATTATCATGGTTACATCAGACTGTAAGCTCCCTGCAGAAACCTGTCTCATCGCTGTATCCTCAGTGCCTGTCACTGTGCTGGATGTTCTGTGAGTTCTCAGGACACATTTACTGAAGTATATCATCCAAACCATAACAAAGGAAGGTGGCAGTATATATGCTGATCCATTTGGGAGCTAACTTGCACAGATTTGATTCAATTTGATTAAATTCAAGTCAATTCAACAGAATTTCTGACACCTTCTAGGATAAAGCATTCAACTATCCTGTATACTGTTAAATATTCAAAACAAAAAAAGAAACCAAAGGCAGTGGTCTTCAAGCAGAAAGACACAGATTCAATACCAGTTTTGCCGCTTAACTAGCTATGTAAACTTAATCAAGTTCCAGTTACTTAGTGTACCTAGCTTTCAGCTCCCTCCTCTGTATTTCAAGTATGATAATGCCTACCTCTTTGATAATGCCTATCTCTCTTAATTTAATTGAGAATTAAATTAAATTATCTTAAACAGGAGATAATATATGTGAAATCACTGGTGGCATACAATAGGCACTCAAGAATTACAGTTTCCACCTCCCTGGTATTAAGGAAACTACAAAAATGTGTAAAACACAAAACCTGCACTTAATTTACTAAAAGAGATAAGAAATATGAATAATATGGGATAAGATAAGTTAGAGAATGGGAGCAAGCACAATCATAGAAGGAAAAGGAGATGGACCCAGATGAGTCTTTCTGATTTATTCACTCCATTTCCATTAGTGATGCAACAAGCACAGTAGGAGGTATCTAACAAAGACGGGAATCAGACTCACAGTCTGGGGGTGCGGAAGAGGAACAGATGGATTAGCAGATTTATTGCAGTCCAGCATGGTCAAGGTTATTATAGAAAAAAGAACAAAGATGATGAACTTGAGGGTCAGAGAAGTTGCAAAACTTTCCTACTCACATCTAGCGAGAGGTAAAGATATGTTTCAAGCCCAGATCCACCTGACTCCAGAGCACATGCCCATTAAACTACATCCCACTGACAGGTCAGGGAACTGAAGAGAACATTTTAGTTACCTGGAAAGGTGAAGGACAAAGAGAAAAAGTGAAAGAGAAATCAGGGCTAGGTTGTGGAGGGTGCTGAGTGTCCATCTGTGATGGTTAAGCTCATGTGTCAACTTGGCCAGGTAATGATGCCCAGTTGTCTGGTCAAGCAATCACTGGCCAAATTGTACTGTGAGGAAATTTCATGGGCTTACATCTTCAGTGAGTTGATTGTATCTGTAGTTGATTACATTTACAGTCAACTGAGGAGATTGCCTTCAGCAATGAGAGACGTCTCATCCAACCAGTTGAAGGCCTTCAAAGGAGAAGTGATTTCAGCAGTCAAGAGAGAGAATTCCCATCTCTACTTCAGACAGCCATCATCTCCTGGGGAACTCATTGAAGCCTTTCATTAGAGTTCCTGGCTTGCAGCCTGCCCTACAGAATTTGGACTCATGTATCCTCATGGTCACATAAGACACTTTTATAAAGTTTCATAATATTTACAGATATCTCCTGTTGGTTCTGTTTCCCTAGAGAACCCTGATTAATACACCATCTATAGTAAAAGGCTCAGGAAAAGGGGATGTATGATGAAAACATCCTTCTGGGAAGAATGATCAACTATACTTACCACTTACTGAGCATTGGTTACATACAAGGCCCATGCCCAGGACCTGACTTACATTATCTCATTAAATACTCAAAAATAAAAGTCTTTTGATACAGATACTATCATTATCTCCATCTCTTATATGAGAAAACTTAGACTTAGAGAGGCTAAATGAGTTAACCCAAGATCACAGAAGCAGGTGAGTGAAGAAACTGAAAATACACCTGAGTCTGTCTGTCACCAGTGTCCAGCTCGTCTCCACCACAATGTGCCATATCTCCAATAGGACATGCACTGTGGTAGGAAAAGGAGAAGGTCCAAGGATGAGGACACTGGATAGGAGGTCCTTCAGCACATTCCCTCATGGGTTGTATAGGGTCTGAGTTGGAGAAATAGCAGAAGTAATGAAAACCAAGGGTTTGAGCCAGTAAAAGGGAAAATTGGAAAGTCCTTGCAAAGTAGTATGGTAAAATAGTTAAAACTTTGGTTTCTAAACTCAAGTCTGCAACTTGTGAACTCAAACAAGTCAGTTAACCACTCTCAAATTCAGTCATTTGATCTGTAAAATGGGGATATTGATATGACCAGCATTTAGTGTTGTTCTGAGGCTGAAGTCCATGAGGTCATGACTAGTGGCTGGCACATAAAATGGACTCAATTAAATAGTAATTGGTTGAATTAAATCTAAATAGGGGTGGGAATATGGCATTGGAGTAAGCAAGCAGGGCTTAACTCTCTCACCAAAACAATGAAGAAAGAGCCAAAAGCTGTCCAAGGAAACTGCTTTGGGGGTCAGCAGAGAAGGACAATGCTACACAATTCCCAGTAGGGTGAGTACAGAGACATGAAGAACCTGAAACAACAAACGTGAGTTATCAAACCCCACAGTGGTTGGGAAGGGCTCCCTTCCCCCATCCCCAAGATATTAAGTTGGGGTAAAACCCCTGGCTCACTGCAACTAACTAAGAGGGGACAAGACATCTTCCTCCCTGAGCTGTTACAAGGAATAAGAGCGTGGGAGTTGGGGGGCTTCTCTTCAGTGAATTCAACCAGCAGAGCCCATTTTAAATTTTTGCTCTGGCCAGATCAAAACACAGGAAATGGAGCTTGAAACACCTCTGTGTAAAAGTGCACAAACAATTGTCATCTTCTGGCTGGCCTAGAAATCACATGGACTAAAACTGCTTTTGGTTTTCTCTGTACCCCAATTCCTGGGAGAAAATCTGTGCCTCAGTGTGTCCCTGGCCTGATTTTGATACCTTAACGTGGGCAATTTTAAAGAGTTAGAATAAGTTGAACCAAATATCAAAGAGGAGTTGTGAGTTCCATCCATCTGCCTCATGTGTTCTAAGCTCCCTCTCAATCAGAAACAGAGTGGGCATCACCATCCATAATCCTCAAGACTGAGGAATGAACAAACATAAGGGGCAAAATGCAACTATGGACTAAAATAGACCTATTATTATTCTAACAATGGAAGAACTTGCATCATTAATATAAAGGCAGTGGCCACCAGAGTTTCAGAAGGGAGGGAAACGGATGAATAGGTGTGACATGGGGGCATTTGGGAGACTTTGGAATTGTCTTCCATGACATTGCAATACAGATACAGGCCATTATAGATTTTGTCAAAAGCTCTAAAATTGTGTGGGACAGAGGGTAAACTACAATGTAAACTATAGTCCATAGTTAGTAGCAATGCTTCAATATGTGTTCATCAACTGTAACAAATGTACCACACTAATGAAAGATGTTGTTAATGGGGGAAAGTGTGGGAGGGGGAAAGGGTGAGGTATATGGGAATCCCCTATATTTTTAATGTAATATTTATATAATATAAATCTTCTTTAAAAATAAAAAATAAAAATATCTGTGGGGAAAGAAGAATAGGCAAGAGAGAAATTGGCCATTAGAGTAAATTCACCAACATATTCAGATGCCTAGACAGAAGCAAAAAATTACAAGCCATACTAGGAAACAGGAAGAGATGGCCCAGCCAAAGGAACAAACCAAATATCCTGAAGAGATAAAGGATTTAAGACAATTAATCAATGATAATCACACAACTCTCCTAAATCAATTCAAAGAATTAAAAGAAAATATGACTAAAGAGATAAAGGATATTAAGAAGACACTGGGTGAGCATAAAGAACAATTTGAAAGACTGCAAAGAAAAGTAACAGACCTGATGGGAATGAAAGACATGATGGATAAGATAAAAAATACATTAGAGGCACATAAGAGCAGATTTGAATTGCTCAAAGACAGAATTAGTGATTTCAAAGACAGAACATCTGCCCCAGAAAAGATAGGAGAACAGAAAGAAAAGAGAATGGAAAAAATGGAACAGGGTCTCAGGGAACTGAATGACAACGCGAAATGTACAAACGTATGCATTATCAGTGTCACAGAAGGAGAAGAGAATGGCAAAGGGGCAGAAAAAATATTTGAGGAAATAATGACTGAAAACTTCCCAACCCTTATGAAAGGCATAAATATCAATACCCAAGAAGGACAATGCACTGCAAATAGAATAAATCCGAATAGCCCTACCCCAAGACACTTACTATTCAGAATGACAAATATTAGAGATAGAGGATTCTGAAAGCAGCAAGAGAAAATCAAAGCATCACTTAAAAGGGAACCTTGATAAGATCAAGTGCCGACCTCTCAGCAGAAACTATGGAGGAAAGAAGAAAGTCGT
This sequence comes from Tolypeutes matacus, assembly GCA_026826555.1. Taxonomy (NCBI): domain Eukaryota; kingdom Metazoa; phylum Chordata; class Mammalia; order Cingulata; family Chlamyphoridae; genus Tolypeutes; species Tolypeutes matacus. The sequence goes on from JAKSZT010007815.1 coordinate 35,334,929, forward strand.
ATGATGTATTTGAGGTACTGAAAGAGAAAAACTGCCAGCTAAGAATTCTGTATCTGGCAAAAATGTCCTTCAAAAATGAGGGTAAGTTCAAAGTCTTCACAGACAAACAAAAACTGATAGAATATGTTACCAAAAGACCAGAATAATAAGAGATATTAAATGAGTGCTGTAGACTGGAAGGAAAAAACAAGGGTGAGAAACTTGTAGAAGAGTGTAGAAATGAACATTATTAGGAAGGGTAAATTAAAGGGTAAAGAGACAGACAATAGTACGATATGATAACAGAAAGCCAAAGGACAAAAAAAAAAATGAAGTAAGTAATGCCTTTACATTAATAACATTGAATGTCAATGGATTGAACTCTTCAATAAAAAGACATAGACTTGGGAAGCAGATGTGGCTCAAGTGACTGGGCTCCCATCTACCATATAGGAGGTCCAGGGTTTGATTCCTGGGGCCTCCTGGTGAAAGGCAAGCTGGCCCAGGCAGTGAGCTGGCCCACGTGGAGAGCTGGCATGGCAAGATGATGCAACAAAAAGAGACACGGAAGAGAGACAATAAGAGATGCAGCAGACCAGGGAGTTGAGGTGGCACAAGAGATTGAGCAGTTCTCTCCATTCTGGAAGGCCCCAGGATTGGTTCCCAGTAGCCGTCTAAAGAGAAGACAAGCAGACACAGAAGAACACCCAAAAAACAGACAGCGAGCACGAAACAACGGGGGGGTGGGGTGAGAGTAATTACTAAATCTTAAAAAAAAAAAGACATAGACTGATAGAATGGATACAAAAATATAAGCCATCTATATGTTGTCTACAAGAGACTCATCTCAGATGTAAGGACACAACCAGGTTAAAAGTGAAAGGTTGGGGGAGCAGATACAGCTTAAGCTGTTGAGCACCTGCTTCCCACATATGAGGTCCCTGGTACCTCCTAAAAACAAAACAAACAAACAAACAAACAAACAAACAAAATCAACTCGGGAAAGCCAATGTAGCCGAGTGGTTGGGCACCAGTTTCCCACATACAAACCTGGGTTCAATCCCCAGCCCCGGTACCTCCAAAAAAAAAAAGGGAAAGGTTGGCAAGGGAGCAGATGTAGCTCAAGTTGGTGAATGCTTGCTTCCCATGTATGAGGTACTGGGCTCAATCCCTAGTACCTCCTAAAAAAATTTTTTTTAAGTGAAAGTTTGGAAAAAGATATTCTATGCAAATAGTAACAACAACAAAAGAAAGAGTTGGAGAAGTGATACTAATATTGCACACAATATATTTTAAATGGAAAACTGTTATAAGGGATTAAGAAAGTCATTACATATTAATAAAAGGAGCAATTCACCAAGAAGAAATACTATACTAAAAACTAAATATTTATGCATCTAACCTGAGTTCCCCAAGATAATGAGGCACATACTGGCAAAACCGAAGGGAGAAATAGATGTCTCTACAATAATAGTTGGAAAATTCAATACACCATTCTCAGTATTGCATAGATCATCTAGACAGAGGTTAAATAAAGAAACAGAGAACTTGAATGATATGATAAATGAACTAGACCTAAGAGACATCTATAGAGCACTGCACCCAAAACAGCAGGATATACATTCTTTTCAAGTGCTCATGGATCCTTCTCCAAGATAGACCATATGTTGGGTCACAAGACAAGTCTTAATAAATTTTAAAAGACTGAAATTATACAAGACACTTTCTCTGATCATAATGGAATGAAGCTGGAAATCAATAATGGATGGAAAAAAGGAAAATTCGTAAATATATGGAGATTAAACAACACTCTTAAATAATCAGTGGGTCAAAGAAGAAATTGCAAGAGATTTCAGCAAATATCTTGAGATCCATAAAAAAAAGAACACAACATATCAAAACCTATGGGACACCACAAAGGCAGTGCTGAGAGGGAAATTTTTAGCCCTTAATGCTTACATTAAAAAAAGAAGAGCTAAAATTGAAGATCTAACTGCACACCTGGAGGAACTAGAAAAAGAACAGCAAACTAGTCCCAAACCAAGCTGAAGAAAAGAAATAGTAAAGATCAGAGCAGAAATAAATGAAATTGAGAACAACAGCAACAATAACAACAAAACAAGACACCGCCTATGTTCTTGTCCCTCTAATTGAGAAAACAATAGGACTCCCCAGGATGGGAGTTTAATATTTTCTTGTTTATTGTGTGGGTCTCCACCCACTGATATACACTATGGCAATATGAACACTTGATATTCAATAGAAGCATACCCCAGGTATGCCTTATCCCATATATCCCCCTACACCTGACGCCTTATACCAGTAACCCTCCACGGATATATTTGCCAAAAAAAATTTCCCAACATTGTAGTTTTAACCACAGACCTGCAAATCCCCAGAGTTCACCTGCTCCTTCCCTGAACCCTCCTCCCATTCCATGGATAGTCTAACCCAACCCCCCACATACACACTCCCCATCACAGACCAGCACCACTGAACTTAATCATTTCACCACACTACTCTCATGCCCATCCACTGCTCAACCATACCCTTCCACACTATCATAGATTTTGCCCATATAGGCATCAGCTCACTACCCTCTACTCCCTTTCTGTCTCTTGTAAACCTATCTTCCCGACTCTAGTTCTGTGAGTCTGCTCAATTTGCTTGTCATATCAGTGAGGTCATGTAGTATTTATCCTTCAGTGCCTGGCTTACTTCACTCAACATAAGATTTTCAAGATTCATCCATGTTATCCTGTGTACTAATATTGCATTCCTTCTTACAGCTGACTAATATTCCATTCTATGTATATACCATAGTTTGCTTATCCATTCATCTGTTGACGGACATTTGGGTAATTGCTTCTAACTTTTGGCAACAGTAGGATCTCATTGAATGCTACAATAAAAAGTGCTTCAAACAGCAGGGCTCCTGAGGGCTCTAGAAATGCCCAGACACTATAAGCCGGACAGACAAGCTCAGGAATTCAGCACCCTGTCAATGGGCCTTACTCTGGAATTTATGCTCCCCAGTGTAACAGAATTAGACTCATTTATAGTTTCCCTACACATGGCTCTTCTGCCCCTTTTATTAGCACTATCCTTGTTAAATATATGTCCTAGAAACTTAAATCTTTGGTCCAGTTGTGCTAGTTGAGCCTTGAATTGCAGCAGAGCTGCAAAACCTACTTTTCAGTTCATTGGACTCACCCAGGACAACTAACAAAGAGATGATGATGGACAACGTCCATCCCAAGGAACAGAGAGTGTCTGCGACTGCAAGCAAGATTGTTCTAGCCACCTGACTCATGGGATCTAAGCTCCCTCTCAATGAGAAGCAGAGTGGGCATCACCATCCCCAAATCCTCAAGATTGGGGAATGAACAATGGACTAAAGTAGACATTATTATTCTACTATAGACTTATTATTATTTTAGCAATGGGAGAACTCTTAGCATTGATATAAAGGCAGTGGCCACAGAGGTTCTGAGGGATGGAGAGGGAAGGATAAGTGTAATATGGGGACATTTTCGGGACCTTGGAATTGTCCTGCATGACATTGCAATGACGGATACAGGCCATTGTATATTTGTCATAACCTACAAAATTGTATGAGACAGAGTGTAAACTGTAATGTAAACTATAGTCCACAGTTAGTAGCAATGCTTCAATATGTTCATCAAGTGTAACAAATGTATCACACTAATGAAAGATGTTGTTAATGTGGGAAAGTGGGGGGAGCAGAGGGGGTGGGGCATATGGGAATCCCCTATATTTTTTATGTAACCTTTATGTATCTAAAGCGTCTTTAAAATTTTTTAAAAAAGAGAGAAAATTAACAAAAGTTGGTTCTTTGAGAAGATCAGCAAAATCAACAAATCCTTAGCTATACTGACAAAGGAAAAAAGAGAGAAGACACAAATAAATAAAATCAGAAATGAGAGGGGGAACATTATCACTGACCCACAGAAATAAAAAAGATCATAAGAGGATACTATGAATAACTGTATGGCAAAAAAAATTACACAATGTAGAGCAGATGGACAAATTCCTAGAAACACACTAATCACCTACATGACCCTAAAGGTCTCAACAAACCAATCACAAGTGAAGAGATTGAAACAGTCATCAAAAACCTCCCAAAGATGAAAAGCCCAGGACCAGATGGCTTCACAGGTCTGCCAATCATTCAAAGATGATCTAATACCAATCTTGCTCACGCTCTTCCAAAAAATTGAACAGGAAAGATCACTACCAAACTCATTCTATGAAGCCAACATCACCCTAAACTAGATAAAGATATTACAAAAAAAGAAAAGAAAATTGCAGACCAATTTCTCTAATGAATATAGATGCAAAAATCCTCAACAAAATACTTGCAAATAGAATCCAAAAACACATTAAAAGAATTATACACTATGATCAAGTGGATTTTATCCCAGGAATGTAAGGGTGGTTCAACACAAGAAAAACAATTAGTGTAATAAACCACATTGATAAACTGGGAAAGAAAAATTACATGATCCTCGACTGATGCAGAGAATGCATTTCATAAAATACAGCACCCTTTCTTGATAAAAACACTCCAAAAGATAGGAATAGAAGGAAGCTTTCTCAATATGGTAAAGTGCATATATGGAAAACGTACAGCTAGCATTGTACTGAATAGTCAACAACTGAAAGCTTTCCTGCTGAGATCAGGAACAAGATAAGGATGCCCACTGTCACCGCTGTTATGCAATATTGTGCTAGCGGTTCTAGCTAGAGCAATTAAGCTAGACAAAGAAATAAAAGGCACCCAAGTAGGAAAGGAAGAAGCAAAACTTGCACTATTCCCTAATGATATGATCCTTTATCTAGAAAATCCTGAAAAATCCACAAAAAAGCTACAGGAATTAATAGATGAGTTTAGCAAAGTGGTGGGCTACAAGATTAATATGAAAAAAATCAATAGTGTTTCTATATACTAATGATGAGCAATTTGAGGAGAAAAAAATTCCATTTATAATAGCAACTGAAAAAATCAAATATTTAGGAATAAACTTTGCCAAGGACATAAAGGACCTGTATTCAGAAAATTACAAAACAGTGCTAAAAGAAACTGAAGAAAACTTAAATAAATGGAAGAACATTCCGTGTTCATGGATTGGAAGACTAAATATCGTTAAGATGTCAATTCTACCCAAATTGATTTACAGATTCAATGCAATCCCAATAAAAATCCCAACAGACATTTTTGCAGAAATGGAAAAGCCAATAATCAAATTTATTTGGAAAGGTAAGGGGTTCCAAATAGCCAAAAATGTCTTAAAAAAGAGGAATGAAATTGGAGGACTCCCACTTCTAGACTTTAAAGCATATTACTTAGCTACAGTGGTAAAAACAGCATGGTACTGGCAGAAAGATGGATGCATTGACCAATAGAACTGAACAGAGAACTCAGAAGTAGACCCTTACATTTACAGTCAAGTGATTTTTGACAAGGCTGTTAAGCCCACACAGCTGGGCCAGAGCAGTCTATTCAACCAACGATGTTGGGAGAACTGGATAGCTATATACAAAAGAAAGAAAGAGGACCCTTATCTCACACCTTGCACAAAAATTAACTCAAAATGGATCAAGTACCTAAATATAAAAGCAACAACTATAAAATTCCTAGAAGAAAATATTGGAAAACTTCTTCAAGGTCTTGTGGTAAGTGGTAGTATCTTAAACCTTACACTCAAATCATGATCAACAAAAGAAAAATTAGATAAATGGGACCTGCTCAAAATTAAACACTTTTGCACCTCAAAGGACTTTGTCAAAAAGGTGAAAAGGCAGCTGACTCAACTGAAAAGCATATTTGGCAATTACATATCTGATAAAAGTTTAATATCCATTATATATAAAGAGATCATATAACTCAACACTAAAAAGACACACTACTCAATTTGAAAATGAGCAAAAGACTTGAAACGAGAATTGTCCAAAGAAGAAATACAAATGGCAAAGAAACACATGAAAAAAAATGTTCAACATCATTAGCAATTAGGGAAATGCAAATCAAAACTACAATGAGATATTATTTCTCACCTATTAGACTGACCACTACTAAAAAGTTGGAAAACTGTAAGTGTTAAAGAGGATGTAGAGAGATAAGAATGCTTATTCACATGTAGAATGGTACAGCCACTGTGGAGGACTGTTTGGCAGTTCCTAAGGAAGTTGAATATAGACTTGCCATGTGACCTGGCAATACCATTACTAGGTATATTCCCAGAAGAACTGAGAGCAGTGACATGAATAGACATCTGTACACTGATGTTCATAGAAGCATTATTCATGATTGCCAAAAGCTGGAAACAACCCAGGTGTCCATCAACAGAAGAATGGATAAACAAATTGTGGTGTATATATATGATGGAATATTATACAGCAGTAAGAAGAAATGAAGCCATGACGCATATGACAACATGAATGAACCTGGAAGACATGATGTTGAGTGAAGCAAGTCAGACATGAAAGAAGAAATACTATATGTTTGTACTATTTTGAACTAAATATATTATGTAAACTATGGAATTAATAATTAGAATATAGGTCACCAGAAAATAGAATGAAGGTAGAGAATGGAAAGCTGAGGGTTAATCTGTGCAGAATTGTTTAAAAGCTTGTTTGTAAATCTTTGGAAATGAATGGAAATGGTGAGAGCACAGCATGGTGGTTGTGACAGGTATGACAGTGGTTGAAAGGGAAAGTCTAAGGACATGTATATTACTAGAAGGAAAGCTAAAAAATGCAACATGTGACTGTATAATATAGTGAAACCTCATGTAAAATATGAATATGGGTGATATTACATATATAAGACTGTTTTTACAAAATATAAATACATATAAATTGGAAATAAGTAAACAGAACAACAGCTATATATGGGAGGGGAAGCATAGAGAGATTGAGAGGTGATGAGTTTTATTTGTTTGTTTGGTTTTTGTTTATTATTATTATGATGATGATGATTACTAGAATAATGAAAATGCTCTAAAATGATTGAAGTGATGAATGCACAACTACGTGATTATACCAAATACCACTGATTGTACACTTTCGATGGATTTATGCTTCATTAATATGTATCAATAAAATTGATTCGTTAAAAAAAATTCTATATAGGGACAGGGCAAATCCAGACAAGTTTTAGCAAGGCATGGGAACCAAGGGGAATCTAATGAGGTGGTTGGGTGGCAGTTTGACTTAAAACGGGTGGGTGGAGATGACAGGAATATCAGATGCAAGGATATGAATCTGAAAGTCTGAACCTGCAGAATGAGGCCCCAGTTAGAGAAGTTTTCCCTAGGGCCCCATCGCCTTCGGGAAATAGGGGAGGAAAGAAAGAGAAGCCCAAGGTATTAGAAGGCCTGGGGGGTGGGGGGGACGGAGGAGGTGGCTAGGCTAATGCTTGTGGCTTTCCCAAAGGAATACTCAGGTAGGCTACCTCTGGAGTCCTTGGTGTAACACTGGGCCTTCAGCCCTAGTTTGGCAGGGGCAGAGGAGCAAAGGCTATTGACAACTCCTTCAGCTCTCAGGTAAGAACCACTGGTTATTGGTTTAGCATACCCCTCACTGGTTAGGGCAGTATTCAAGTCACTTATATATATATCTGGGTCTAGATGTTTATTTCCAATAACTCGGATAAGGCTTAGATGGGACAGAGGCAGATGGAACACTAGGATGAACAAAGGATTAGATATGTGAGTTTGAGATACGGATGGACTAACCAAGTGAGTTTGTCCAAAAAGCCACTCCAGAATGATATCCTGAATACATGTGCAGTGAGCACCTTTTTGACACCTTTTCTGTTGTCAGAACTGGTGCCAAAGCTCCAATGTTCACAATGATGCTTGAAAGACCAGTGCCAATCAAAGAAGAATCAGCTGTGTCTGGTAGTTTGTTTGGCATTGTGTTGGAGGAGGCATGTTGCATGGTCAATGAATTCTCTGAGGTGTTCTGTACATGGCAGATGTTCAGTGACAGCCCAAGTTTTCTGTCCTCCTTTGATAGTGACTGCATTCCCCTGCCAATCCCAATCTTGCAGAAAGGCAAGGAAACATTCATTTCCTTGACACCCATTCACAGCACTTCCTGGAGAATGTCCTACAACCTTGGTGAATGAGTGTATTACAACCTTCTCTTACCTAACCTTAGTCTCACTCTTAAGTGAGCAATCCTTTGTTTTGAGCCCCAGTTGTGTACTCATAGAATGTGCTATAGTAAGTACACCAGAATTCTCCCAATCTCGAAGTCCCAGATTCCTCCTTGCCTTTTTATCTCTCAGTAGAAGACCCTATCACTTAACTCCTCTGAGAAGACCAAAGTCAATCCATCCATGGACTCATCGGTGTACCATAGGGTCAGTGACCAGTAGAGAAATTCTGTGGACCTGCCAGCTCTATTGACAAGAGATGTTTTAGATTTCATTTCCCTATTGCCCTTGATATTTTTACTCTAGGCACAGTTCCAGAATCTACCTGGTTTCTGATGCTTTGGAGTTGGCCACAGAACTTGGCTCCTCTGGGTCTGCGCCTGGGTACTGCCCAGGACACAGCCTGTACTTGCTCTTTGGCTCTTCTTGCTCTTGGCTGCTTCAGGAATTCATTCTGACAAATCCATTTGGGTTTGGGGGATCTCATCCCAGTATGAACTACTGGCAAAAACCCTGCATAGGGAGGTCTATCAGTTAGGCCAGAAATTCCTCAACTTTGTATCTTTCTGCCTTCTTCACTCAGCTAATCTTTTTTATTTCCTTAAGGTCTCAAGAGAAGTGCCCCTTCCCTATTTCAGTGATGACTCTTGCATTTATATAACTTATTAAATCCTTTTCCATTTCCTCTGAAGCCTCCAACAATACTATTCTATTCTATTCATTCATTCATTCAATACAAATTTACTGGGAATCTACTATGGGCTAGGCTGGGGATCAGCGAACATTGACCCTTGGGCCAACTCCTGCCTACCACCTGTTTTTGTTCCAATATAGGTTTATTAGAATACAACCATGCCCATTTGTTTACATACTGTTATGGCTGCTTTCATCTACAACAGCAAAGCTGAGTAAATGCAACAGAGACTAAATGGTCCACAAAGCCTAAAATACTTACTATCTAGCTGCTTACACAGTTTGCCAAAACCTGTGCCAAGCCATGGAGACTCTGAGATGATTCAGACTTAGTCCCTGTCTTTGTGATGTTCAGTCTTGAGGATGAAGTGGAGGGCATGAGGGTTAGAGCAAAAGAGGCAATTACAATAAAGTGTGATACAGCTTTGAGAAAGACAAATATAGAATGATATAAAAGCATAAGAAGTGGACACAACCCAGACTGTACCAGAGAAAGCTTCCTAAAGGAGATGGCAGCTGAGACAAATTCTGAAGGAGAAGTAAGAATTCTCAAGGCAAATTGGGGATTGGGGGTAAAGTATCTTTGCAGAAGGAACAGTATATGCAAAAGCAGAGGTATAAGAAAAATCTTGAGGTATGTGGAAAACAAGTAGATCAAGGTTATGTGTGTATGTGTCTGTTTGTGTGTGTGTTTGTAAGGAAGGGATAATCCAAAATGTGGCCATTCAACCTCATGAAGAGATGTGACTGTTTTAATGTACTAATATGACTTCTGTTTCTGACTCTGGGAGCAAATGGCACTGGACTAGCACTCTAGCTATAAGTAATTATAAAATTGAGCAAAATATATGAAGCACCAGTTACAGCTGTTAGAAAACAGACAGCAAAAGACTACGATCCCTGAAAGAAGGGCAACACAAGGAGTGAGTCTCATGTTTGTCCTGACTTTCTGCCTGGGACACTTTCTGGTCTGTGATACAGGAAGGTGGGGTATAAGCAGAGCAGAGCAATCTGGTTGAGCTGAGGAGGTTGAGAAAGGAGTCAGGGCTGCTGAGGTGGATGGATTTACTGGTAAGAATTCCAGAGAGGAGGGAGATGCACAGTGGAAGAGCATAAAAAATATGCATGGGTTCCCCTTAAGTCTCTGACCAAATACTAAGCTGCATATGTACAGGGTGAGACCCCACAAGGCCTGGCAGAGAATAGTTACTGGGGAGCTATGAGCCAAATGGAGATTCCTGAGATCATACAATGCTGGAGATATAGGAGTTCCAACCATCCAGATTACAGAAACTTTGCTGACTACTCTGGGTATTCACTTGAGACCCTAGAAAGGCCACAACTTAGGAATAGAGTTATTTTAGTGCTAAAGTAAGGATTACTCTAGATCCACCCTAACGAAACTTTAAAAATAAGCCCCGAAAGGGAATCAAGCAAATCCACTAATATATTAACCACCTGCCAGATCTGGGCACTTCACAATGTAGCATCTATAATGCCTATTTTGCAATCAAAAGTTGTGTAGAAAACAAACAAACAATAAATAAATAAAATTAAAAAATTGTGTAGAAGCAAGAAATTGTGAACCATAACTAGGATAGAGACAGTTCCTGAGATGACTAAGATGTTAAGATTACCATACAAGGACTTTAAAACAGCTATTACAAGTATGTTCAAGGATTTAAAGGAAAAGATGGACATAATGATAAACAGATGGGAGAATCTTAGTAGAGAGATAGAAACTGCTTAAAAAACCCAAATGGATATTCTAGAACTGAAAAACATAATATTTGTATTAGGGCACAGCAAAGGAAAATACCAGTAAGCTGAAAGATAGGTCAATAGAAACAATTAAAAATGAAGCACACACCCCCCCCCCAAAAAAAAAAAAAAAAAAAAAGACTGAAAAAAATGAACTGAGTCGCAAGGACTTGTAGGATTCTAATAAGTGGTTTAACACATGGGTAATTGAAATCCCAGAAGAAGTGAGAGAGATTGCATTCGAAAAACATTTGAGAAATAATGTCTAAAAATTCTCCAAATTGGATGAAAAATATCAACCTACAGATCCAAGAAGCTTAACAAGCCCCAAGCAAGGAAAACACAAATAAAATGACACCAGGCACATCATAATCAATTGCTTATAACCAGAGATAAAGAGAAAATCTTAAAAGCAGTCAGAGGGAGAAAGAGACCTTTACAATCAAGGAAATACAGACGAGAATGACTTCAAAACAAGGCTTCAAAAACAAGGCAAACCAGAATGAAACCTCTGAAAAGAAAAATAAATCCTGTCAACCTAGATTTCTGTATCCTGCAAAAATATTCCTCAAAAATGAATGAAATAAAATATTTTTAATAAATGCAAGCTGAGTGAATTTATTAACAGCACACCTATACTTTATGAAATATTAAAGGAAGTTCTTCAGGGTGGAGAAAAATGCAAACTTATGGCAACCTAGGTCTGCATGAAGGAAGAATGCTGGAAATGGCAAATATATGGTAAAGGTACACTTTCAATTTGTTCTTCACTGAAGAGTTTCTCCCTTGAGACAAAGAGGCTCTAGTTTTTCCATTCTAGTTTTTAAAAATCTATCATCAATGCTCTCTTCTTACAAAAGTCTACCTTTTGTCTTTCCTGCACCTTCAGACTTTTCAGGAATGTCAGACTGAGCTCACTGTTTCCACTTCCTCTCCTTGAACTCTTTTCTTGAATCTTTGCAATCTGATCCTGAGCTTCCTCAAAGTCTTTGAAAATTTGACTTTGCTCTCATCTATTCCCACAGTTGGACAATTGCTGGATGCAATCAGGGGGAAATTACTATTTGCTTTTTTCCTATTTTAAAATAAAAGTATAAATTAAATTCAATAAAATTCATTCTTTTTATCATGTGAGTTTTGACAAATGCATATAGTCATATAACCTCCATCACAACAAAGGTATAGAATCGGTCCATTATGCCCCCCAATTCTCCTTTGTGTAGCAATCTTCTCCCTCCACCCTGAGCCCCTGACAATCTCTCATCTGATTTTTGAAAAGTTTTGCCTTTTCCAGAATATCATATAAATGGAATCATCCCATTTGTATCCTTTTGAGTCTGTTTTCTTTTCACTTATCATAATGTATTTGAGATCCACCCATATTGTTTTATCAGGTCATCCTTCTTTTCAATGGTCTCCAAAGAAAGAAGGGGCTTCCCACTGGTTGAAGGTCATCACGATTTTCCTATTTCCACCATTTACTAGTTGTATGACCTTGAGAAAGTTGCTTAAATTCTCTATGAGAAGTCAGTCCTCCTGTCTCTCTTCTAAGGTTTTTATGGGTATTACAGAAGGGAATCCATAGAAGAACATTTAGCACAGTTCCCAGTACATAATAAATGTTCAATGAATGGTTATCTTTAAATATTAATATTCCATTTCTTCAAGGAAGGTAGGGGTTGGGAGAAAACTGGGACATGCACAGGACTTGTCCATTAGGATAGAGCAAGTTCTTAGAGGATAGCTGGATGGTCCAATTGGTGTGATCAGCTTAGTTGTAGTTCAGGCAACAGTCAGCATTGGGGAATATAGTATCCCATTGAGTGCGTGGAGCAATTAGTGGGGAAATGGCAGCAGATTGTCCGAGACCTGGGGGCACATGGACAGGGAGACCTTGAACATGAGACAATTTAGGATCCCAGAGATGAGCAGCAAGGGACTCAGGGCCTGGATCTGGGAGCTGGAAGCTCTTTCAGAATTGCCTGTCTCACATAAGAATTGCCCTGGGAACTGGGATATAATAAAAAAATAATCATTAACACTTAGTGAGACTTTACTGTGTGCTTTACATATCATTACTAATTTAATCCTCAAGACAAGCCCATTTTACAGATTAGGAAGTTAAAGCACAGAAAGATAAAATAACTTTCCCAAGGTTACCCAGAGAGTAAGTGGCAGAGCCAGGATTTGGGTCCAGACAGTCTCATGCTAGGGCTGTCTCACTGAGCTTTCTGTGAAGAGGGCAGTATTCTATATCGCCCTGTTCAGTGTAGTAGCCATTTGCCATAGGTGGCTATTGAGCCTTGAAATATGGCCAGCATGACTAAGGAACTGAATTTTTTTTTTTATTTCATTTTAGTCAATTTAAATTTAAACAGCCACATGTATAAAGTGGCTCTCATGTTGAACAGCACAGCTTTAGTGTTTGGGGTAGGTCTGAGTATTGCTAAGTTAAGGACCAACTGTGCAGGTAGCCCATTCTGGGAATATGGGGAGGGAGAGTCTAGAGCCTACTGGGGACTGGGGTCTCTCACAGTTGTTATGAATTGCATGTGGTAAGTAGACAGCTTAGGGAGTAGCTTGCACTTGAACTGAGAGTTGGCCTGTAGTGATAGCATTTGGCGTCCTGTGTCACAACCCTCCAACCACCTCTGATTTCAGTCACAAGAATAGAAGGCAGGTGTGACACATGCTGTCAGTGAGTGTCCACCTCAAGAGTACTGTGCTTCTTTTAATTTCCAAGTACATTTCCAAGTGTACTGTGCTTCCTTCCTCATAGCCTTTTCTGAAGCTTCAAGAGCCTTCTTAGCCAACAAGCAAGTGTCTGGGAGTGAGGGGAAGTTAGTGTTCCTGGAGATAATCCTCAATTTGTGGGATGTTGGAGGGTGTCCTTGTGGACGATTCTGGAAGGCCTTCTGTACACTTCTCAGAAGCTGTAGATTCGAGCCTACCAATGCCTAGAGCAATGACCATTGTTAAGAAAAATTGTGGCAAAAGCATATATAGCATAAATATCACCATTTTAACCCTTTGTAAGTGTACAGTCCTGTGGCATTAATCACATTCCCATGCTATGCAACCACCACCACTATCCATTCCCAAAGCCTTTCATCACCCCAAACACAAACTCTGTACCCATTAAGCAATAATTGCCCATACCACCTTTCCCATAGCTCCTGGTAACCTCTAACCTGCTTTCTGTCTCTGTGAATTTGCCTCTTCTAGGTATTTCACGTAAGAATAATGCTCTCTTATACTGACTCCTCCTCCTCCCTTGTGACTCGCTCCCTACTCCTGCTTCATGGATCACCTTCAACATAAACTGCCTGTACCAAGTCCTTGCGTTAGGCTCTGCTTTTGAGGGAAATCAAATGGGATACATGGCTCATCCAACTAAGATCATATGTCTGGGCCCAGGGATCCCTAAAATAACAGTGTGAGGATTAGACAAGTGCCAACTAGGGTTGCTCCTCCTGTTTCTGTAAGCAGAGTGGTCCTGGAGAATACGGATGGTCCTTCACCACCCCTCCACCCAAAGCTAGGGATGTTGTCTGCATGTCACTGTCATCACCACTGTCACCTGTTTCCATCATTGGCAATATCATTATTATCACAATCGTTACCAATTCTCGAGCATATTCCCCAGCATCATGCACTCTGTAGACTTTAGCTAATCTCTTCCGTCCTCACAGTGATCCTGCTAGCTGGGTCAGTTACCATCTGCCTGCAGTGGATGAGGGAACTGAGCTGCTAGTAAGTAGCAGAGCTGAGATCTGGCATCCGATCTGCCAAAGTAAGATCATGCTCTTTCTCCTCCACTGGGGATCTGCCTGAGGTAGTTCCAGATACAGTTAGGGGGTCATTCTGATGTCACTCACAGCTGTCACCAGAATCAGCACTTGAGGAGGATAGGAGGGGAGAAGAAGGACAGTGCCTATCCAGTGCCCCTGACAACACTGGGGACACTGACCTTTTGATGGTTTAAAATTTTGGTCTCCTTTGGACTCAGCCTTCCTGGCCCAATTTTCCTGAACTTCTGGATTACCGATTTATTTAGATATCTCTAAAGCCTAGCCAATCACCTCCTGATTCTCAACTCAGAAGCAAAGAATACAATCTCAGTCCCCCCATCCACCCCCAAATCCCCAAACCCAATGCTAATGTGGAAGCTGGTTAAAGGTTTTTTTGTGCACTGACAAGTAGTGCTGGGGTTGTATTTTTAGAAAGGAAAACTTTATTTAAAAGTGTCCTTTCAAGCTGACTTTTCCACATAAACATTGTTACATATGGGAGCGAGGTTATATTCCTGGGCAACTTCCAAATACTTAATATACCATTAACACCTAAGCTTGAAGCCCCAGGGAAGGAACTATAGCACTTTGGATAAAAATTCTAGCAATGTTTATATGCCTTTAATTAATATAATTTTAGGAGCTTGTATTTGAAAACTCAGCAGGAGCAGTAAATAACTTCTCTTTGTTTTTTAAGGTATAACAAAAAGAATTGACTTCTCCCACCCTCAATACTGCATTTTTCATGTTTGACTCTTAACTCTGTCAGCTAAACCCTGTAAATAAGTAAGCACTTTTCTGCATTTGAAAAGTTTTTAAGCAGCAGAGAGGAGTATTAGTGAGAAATAGGATTTACTGAGTGCCTACTTGTATCAAGTGCTTTCATATGTAATATCTAATTTTTGTTTAAACAAGAAAACATTAAAAAAAGCAAAAAGGAGAATAAAATTAAAACACTGTTTTAAAAAAAAAAAAAAATTACTTAATCTCATTTCACAGATGAGGAAACAGATCCAGAGAAGGTTTGTAACATGCCGGTAGATACATTGGCCAGTGGGTGGTTGAGCCAGGAATTGCATCATGATTGGTTGTCCTGGGAAGCCTTTTTGTTTTGCCAATGAGAGAGGAGTTTGAGGCTCTGGAGAAATTTTGTTAAGCTAATAATAGAAGCTTAGTCTACCAAATAATAGAACAAAAGGGGGAATCAGTCTGGAGTAAGAAATTCCATCTCAAATTTGAAGGTAAAAGTGAAGGTAGAAGCCCAATCTCTTTCATGTCCATATATTCAAAATCTCCAAACAAATTATTAGCAAAACCTACATGCAGTTATTTAGAAAAAGCATACTATATCACAACCATGTAGAATTTATTCCAAAAATACAAGAGTGGTTTAACATTCAAAATTCAGTGTAATTCATCACATTAACAGAAAAAAGAAAAAATATAAGAATATCTTCTTGAGATACAGAAGAAGTATTTGATTATATTCAATACCCATTCACAAAAAAAAAAAATTATCAACAAGTTAAGAATAGAAGGGATCTTAAAAATATCTACAAAAAGCTACAGCAAAATCAAGCTTAATGAAATGTTAAAAGCTTTCCCCATAGACCGGGAATAAGGCAAAGATGCCCACCATCACTACCTCATTTCAACATTGTACTCGAGGTTCTAACCAGTGCCATAAGGCAAGAAAAAGAAATAGAAAGCACAAGATTTGGAAGGGAATTATTGGTAGAAGACATAATTGTATATGTAAAAGTTCCAAAAGAATCTCTATATAACTAATAGAATTAATAAGTGAGTTTAGCAAGGTCTTTGATTCTAAGTCAATATACAAAAATCAATTTCATTTCTATATACCAGTGAATATCCAAATTACAATAGTATAACACATATAGTATAATGCCTAGGAATAATTCTAGTGAAAAATGAACAAGATGTCTCCACTATAAAACATCATGGAAGTGGGAGGTCAGAGGTTAACTTCACACATTTTAGAGTGCAGAGGTCAGGTGCTCTCTGCCAGGAGCTCATCCCACATGGAGCCATTAGCTAGAAATTGCAAAGTCGGTATCTTTATTCTGTGATTTGACGTGTCAGGGGGGCAGCTTGGTAGAGAGAGATTTGGTTCATCTTAATTCAACAAATACTCACTAATCACTTGTTATACTCTAAGTCCTACACCGGGACCTGGGGATTCAGAGCCAAACCCTGACAAGGTCCTGCCCCTGAGGATCTCTCAGCGTAGTAGAGGATTCAGACACGTGAACAGGCAATTACAAAGCAACATGGAAAGCATTCCAAAGCTCAGGCGAAAAAGGGGAGGGCTGCTAATCCAGACTGAGGCAGTGAGGTTTATGCTGAGAGTGAAAGGATGGGCAGCAATCAGCCAGATGAAGGGCAGATTGGACTATGTGTTGCAAGCACACGAAATAGCATGTACAAAAGCCTGAAGGTCACCTTGTATGATGATATGCCTGTTTGTTTTGTTTATTATTTATGAATGTTCATCTATGAATGACATACCTCAATACAACTTTATATATTAAAAATTTTGAATAAAAAGCCTGATGGTCAAAATAAGCAGGGTGCTGTCTGGGAACCTAAATATGGATGTGGAGGCACGAGTGCAAGTTGCACAGGAGAAAAGGTAAAGCTGGGCCAGCCCAGGTCCTAGTGAACTCAGTGAACACTGTTGGATTTTGTATTTAACCCAGGGTGATGCAATTGAATCCTGAACCTGCCCCTTCTGAACTCTGTGACCTTGAGCAAGTCCCTTCTGCTTTGGTAGTACCAGAACTTTACTAGTTTTGCCTTGAGTATTAGCTTTCCCTCCAATATTTTTAAAGGCACATAAGGATGTGATGTGCTTTCTAAAGACCTGCACGTGGTAGGTGCACCCAGCAAAGTTGGATGATGGATGAGTGTTCCAGGGCTCTGGAGTTAAGGAGGACAGCAACTCAGCCTTATTATTTAGGAACACAAAAGCTGGCTCAAACCCACACAAACCACCATGCACTGGCAGCACAGGAATTAATCGGGTTAGAAAAATTTCCCTTTCCAAGTTCCTGAAACCTGCAGCCAAGGTGGCAGCTGGTGGCCTATTATTTCCTGGAGCTCTGGTGAAACGGAAGAGTTTTATTTATACAATTCTAGGCAGGAAAGGCCTGCTTTCTCTCAATGAAGGACAGTTCACCATCGGAGGGATATTGCCTTAGTGTTTGCTTGAGTTTCTTAAGAGATTAGATTATTGCAGTAAAGGGGAAGCAGGAATTCCTCTGACTTGATAAAGTCTGGCTTCCTAGTTCTTCCTTGGAGGGAAATAAAGAGTTGAATAATTTATTCATTGCTTGAACAAATGTCAAGGGTACTGTCAGAATCAAGACCAGACAGCTGAGCAGAGAAAATGACTGGTGGTGGTGGTGAGCAGGCAGGCAGGAAGCTACCAGTGTTAGGTGAGAATGGGGATGAAGAGCAGATGGCATCAGAGAGACACTGAGCACCAGGCAGGCTTGGCAGCGAGAAGAGGCAGAATTCTAGGGTTTGGAAGGACTGGTAAGAGCAAAGGAGGTACTTCATCCCTGAAGTGTTCAAGACAGGGCTCCTACACGGGTCACTGGGGAGCAGGCAACATTTAAGGGTGGCTGGAGAGCAGTCAGTCCCTAAATACCTATGGAATCAACCAATGCATGAAGACTGAGACCAATTATGAGAACTTAGATCCAAGGCAAGAACTGCATCATGAAAAAATGAGTTAAAATAATCCTAACAATTAACAATTATATTAACACTTGCTATATGCCAGGTACTCGTCTAAGCCGTTAACAAAGTAATTCATTTCATTGTCACAAGAGTCCTGTGAAGGCAGTATTGCTATCATCCCCATTTTTATAGATGAGAAAACCAGGTACAGAGAGGTTAAGTGACTTGTCTAACATCCCATTGATGCTAAATGGCGGAGGCAGGGTTCAGTCTGGCTCTAGAGTCCACAGGCTTCACCATTATGTGTGATGACCTTGTTAGAGCTGGAACAATGCTTGGTCTTTAAGCATCTTCAACATTCTTCCAAAGGAGGAAAATTGCTGGCCCTAGGACCTGGGAACTAGTCTGGGTCCCCAGCAGGTTCACTTTTCAGGAGCAGTTTTGTTGGTAATAGCTACTTGTCATGCATTATTTTCTAAGCATATAATCTCTAATAGCTGTGATTAGCATATCTAAGACCTTGGCCTTCCTGGTTTATGCCTTTTCTTTTTTTTTCCTGCAAGCTTGGCCTGGCAGCCAGGAGGTCCAGGAAGGGGAGCTGTTTTCTTGCTTTCCCTGATAGAAATATCTGACTGACAACCTCCCAGGTTCCCAGTGCCTCTGGCACAAAAGGTACTGTGTGTTCTATTTTTCAAGAGCCGAACTGACATCACAATTCTATTAACTTGTTTCCATGCCCTTTGGTTAAAAATCCATGCCACTTTGTCAACCAAAATAAGCATTTCAAAACAGAGTTAAGATGTTGCTCAAATCAGTATGGCTTAAGTAACTACTAATGAAGTATAAGACCCACATACGTTGGGTGCAAGAGGCATTTCACTGCTTTATTTCCAATGTGAAACACAAGGAATCTTGCAAATTTGGAGGATGTTTGGCAAGAATGAAGTGGCTGGCACAAAACATGCAGCAATTCTATTCATGATCATGAATAGTCGGCCTTATTTGGCATAAACAATTCTTTGGGGTATATTTTCAACTCATTTGGAAAACTTAAGCACATAAAATACTGTTAGCTGCAGCAGAGTTTTGTATGTACCATACTGAGTAACCTTATTATGACTACTAGAACATACACTTTCTCTCTCCCTACCATTGCTTTTTAAGTAATTAAAATGTTTTCTTAAAGGTGGAGAAGACTTTCACAGCAAGTAAATTGAACAGTGTGTATTGAGCAATGACTCTATATCAGATACTCTGCTGGAGCTGGGGATACAGTGATGATCCCACCCAACTCTAATGCTTTCTTCATGGTCTGCCCTAAAACCATTTTAGAATGTGAGGGGGGAAAAAAAGAGGACATAGGAAATTGAAGGGGAAAAAAAAGGATGTATTGATCATTTAGGAAGGTTTTCCAAGGTTTTTTAGGGGGGGGGCACTGGGGATTGAACTTGGGACCTCATATGCAGTAGGCTGGTGCTCAAACACTGAGCCACATCAGCTCCCCTGAGTTGGCTCCTTTGTCTGTTTGCTCATTGTTTTTGCTCATTATTTGCTCATTTTTTTGCTTGTCGTTTGTTTTCTTTAGGAGGCACCGAGAACCCAACTTGGAACCTCCCACGTGGGAAGCAGGAACTCAACTGCTTTAGCCACATCTGCTCCCAGCCAAAGTTATTTCTAATATACATGTTACCCTGAAGATACTAATTATAATTACATGTCCCACAGTTGAGGGTAATATGAGAAGTTTTTTTCAGGCCTGAAAGATTAAAGGAACCAGGATGAATTTAACTAAGGTAGATTTAGAGAGGGTTTAGATTCTGCCCCATGAGACACTTCCTTGCTGTCATTACTAGGGATGACTGGACCCCAGAAGCCCAGTTCATCCATCCATCCTTTCACCCCCCAACTATCTGATACTCATGAGTGTCTATTCTGTTTTGCAGAGGCTGGTGGTGATATAGTCACTGTGAAAATGATACAGATACATCAGATACATGAACAAGACATGCTTCCTGCCTTCAGGCAGTTAATAGTCTAATGCAGTTAGCATCTATACTATGATGTAGGATTACACAGGATGTGACGGGGACCAGAGGAAGTGGAAACTCTCTCCTGGGTCTTTGAGATGGAAGCAATACCCGTCCTTCCTGTCCACGAACAAAAGAAAACTACTCCTCTTTTTGGATTCTCAGAAGATGTCAGTTTCTACCCTCCTCAGTCCCTTCTGGTTTTCTTGAGTGTTTACTGTGCACCAGAGTTTTAATGGGCATTGGTAGTACCGCAATGAACAATGGGTTAGTTTCTGGAAATTATCCTTTGGAGGGGAAGGCAGCTAACTTAATTAAAAAACAATTTCAGAGAAGTCTCCTTTTATGTGGATGTGAATCATGGGGTGTAGAAATATATGAAAAAATATTAGTAAAGACATATAAAAAGAGACAAAAAATATTAACAAAGTCCCTCTGTGCACAAAATGTAAAACAATGTAACTCCTCCAAATTAAGAAAAAATTGTCAAGAATCACAATTTCAAAGCTGGCAACTGAGTGAATATTAAGCTATATCACATCATAGCTAGTTAAAACACACACACACACACACACATACTTTCAATCCTTTCTCAGGATTAATCTTGAATTTTGGAAGGTTTAAATTATATGGATATCCTTAGGAATAACCCTAGGGAAGCCTAAAAAAGCTGAACTGAACAATAGTTACAAGGGTATGAAGGGCTGTAGAGGGGCTTTGAGAACCAGCCCCCATCCAGTGTGGGGTGTCAGAGAAGGCCTCCCAAAGGAGTGATGATTTAGGCTGAAATAAGAAAGCTGATTAAGATCTGGCTAGAGGGGAGCAGATATAGCCCAAGCAGTTGAGGGCCAGCCTCCCACATGGGAGGTCCTGGGTTCAGTTTCAGATGCCTCCTAAAGAAAACAAGCAGACAACGAGCAGACAACAAGCAAAGACAAAGAGCAGGCAACAAACATATAATGAGCAAAAACAAAAATGAGCAGACAACAAGCAAAACAACAAGCAAAAAACAAACAAGCAAACAAGCAAACAGATGAGGGGGCCAATTCAGGGGAGCTGATGTGGCTCAGTGGTTGAGTGCCAGCCTCCTGCATATGAGGTCCCAGGTTCAATTCCCAGTCCCAGTACCTAAAAACAAAACAAAACAAACAAAAAACAACGAGATCTGGCTAGGCAGAGAAGGGCATCGCTGAGACATAGCTCAGCAATTAGATTGACTTCCTTACCTCATCCCAGGCTGGCTTCTTCTCTAATTGGTTGGTATTCAGTTCCTAGTATACCTCAAGGCAGATCCCACCTAAGAATTGCTTATGTGGATTTGGGGTGGTGGGTGGAGAAACAGGGAAAAGAAACCACGTAAAACTGATCATGGCCAAGAGAAATCGCAGAACACATAAATTCCAAACTCTGTTTACTTCCCTTAGCTTATTTAAAAAAAAAACAAAAAATACGAGTAAGTAAATACTAACTTGTAATTAAATTAGCTGACTAGTTCCATGTGTTTGGCTGATTATGAAATGTATATTGTATTTGTTATTAAATTCCTTTCTAAGGGGGAAATCACAAATGCAGGCCTTTTATAGAATGTGAGCTTTTGTACAGTGTTTTTTAATTTAATATTCAGGGCTGGTCAACTTCAGAGGTATTTGTAAAGTTACGGATGATGAAATATACCTGAAAATCAGCCCTCTCTCCATTAGGGACTATAGAGATAATTCAGGAGCTAGGTCAGAATTTCAGCAAATTCTCACAGGATGACAGAAACCAATCCCATGAGAGGACTTGTCTGACATATGAATAGGAGATCTGAGCTAAATCCTTATTTAAAGGCTGAGAATTCAAGTGAATATAAGGATAGGCAGGAAATAAGGACATTGCGGCCATAGCTAACACAGCACTCTCTGTGAGTCTGATACTGTGCCAAAAACTTTTGCTGCATTAGCTCATTTTATAGCAATAAAGACCAACACCTCCGTGGGCTCTTATTAGAGCCCAAGCCTGTTCCAAGGGCTGTAAGAATATTGACTCATTTAATCCTACGATAAGCCAATGATGAGATTCTGGTTCTACTGAGAGGTAACTGAATCTCAGAGAGCTGTGAAGGCATCTCTCCCAAGGTCCTACAGCTAGTATATGGTAGAGCCTAACTATGAACTCAGGAAAGGTTCAAAACAGTCTCATGAAGTAGCTGCTTTTATTATCCCTGCTTTTCAGATGAGGAAACCAAGGCATGGAGAGGTTAAGTAATTTTTATAACGTCCTCTAAGTGTCAGCTTCAAGAGTCCACATTGGATTTGATTCCCAAATCCATGATGGTGCCCACTATCCAGTATATACTACCGCTCAGCAGAGTGATGGCCACTGGCTACCCTTTTTTCTTCAGGGAAGAGAAATCTGGATTACAGTTTCTCTCACCTCAGAAATGCTCTCTCAGCACTCTCATTGCTCTGAAATTTGATGTTGAAATTCAGTATTCCAGCAAGAGGCTGCTGCCTCCTGCTTTGTAGCTTTAGTTTATTTCTCAGGCTCTCAGCCTCCTTGCTAAAGGCTGGCCTTCTTTCACTTTTTCTGATGAGTTTGCTTTCAGAATGCAGATCAAAGTTTAAGAGGGAGGCAGAGTTAGCTCAGGTGCTGGGGAGCCACTCAGGTCTGAATGCAAGAAATGTTTACCTGAAAATTCAATCAATAGACGGAAGATGGAACCAGAAACTTGAAAAGCAAAGCCAAATGAATCCACGTCGGCTGAAGCAGGGACAGCCAGACATATGTACAGCAGCTCTCTTCAAAGGTTGCTTAGGGACCCAATAAACCCGAAAAGACTGTGCCCTGAATCTCAATGTGGGTGGGCGGATAAAGAAACTTTATTCTTCTTCTTCCTCTTGGTTTTCCCAGGGTGTGCACAACAAAGAAAAGGCAATTTGCATTCAATGACTGAAAGCCACTCACATCTGTAAACACTAACTGTCCCGGCCAGCAAAACTCTCCAGAAAGCCTCTTAGCCCCATTTGGAGGAGCCAGATGTGAAGAGAAAGCCTTCTGCTTTCCATTGTTCTTTCCATTTGAGCTTCAGGATCCTGGGAAACTCCATGTGCAGGGAAAGCGTGGTACATTTTGCTCTTAAATCGAACCAAGCTTATTTTGTTAGAGAAAGTTTAATTAAACTCTTGCTGTCTGCTGTGAAAAAGGTTTCACTTCCTCCCATTCCTTTCTTCATGGGTTCCCTGCAGGTAGTCGCACTTTTCCCTTCCAATGGAAGGTCATTAGGACCATATGAATATGCCCAGCTTGGGAAGTTTCCAAGAAGCTCTGGAGGCATTTGACTCATAACTTGCAATTTAATCAATCAACTCAGTGGTACAGTAAAGGGATTACAACTGTGGAACTCCCTTATCACAGGAGACCTGGTTTACTGCAGGGCCACCAGTACTAATCCTTTTCACTAAAAATAAGGCAGGGCCGCCTGCTCTGTGATTTCTTATATCCTTTGCCTTTTACATGTTTGTTCTTTCACTTTGAATTTAACTGAGGTTAGGAAAAAGCTGCAAGTATTTCTTAGGACTCATGCTTCACTTCCAACCCCAAACAGTAGAGTCTTGCAAATTGGGAGGAATGTTTTCCAGGACTATAGTGCCTGGCACAGATTTTTGCAGAAACCCCACTTGTGATTATAAATAGTTGGCTTTTCTGGGCACAAACAATTCTTGGGGGGTATATTTTTCAACTCATTGTTTGGAACACTTAAATGCCATCAGCTTTAGCAGAGCTTTGTGTGCAAATTCCTAAGTAACCATACATAACACTGTTGCTTAAGGAATTTTGTATAGTTTCCTTCCCACAATTTCACAACGTTTTTTGGCGTTTAGAATATTTTCTTGTAAAGGCAAGGCTAAGTCTTTATTGTTAAAGCATGCATTTCTTGGAATCACAACACAGGAAGGGGCAAATAGGACTGAAGGAGATAGAAAATGAAAAATGCATGGGTCGGTGTCATACTTAAATGTTAATTACATCTACTTTTCTAGGAAAACTGGTAGCATTAGAGCTTACAGAATAACTGATCCATGACTTGCCAATGAATTCGATCTTCTTCTGCCCAAATCAGTTCAAAACAGATGACTATTTAAGCTACATAAATGAGATGCAGGAGCCATGTGCTCTTTAAACTGTCAACCAACAGGAGTAAATGGCAAGCGAGTTATCAATAAATTAACTTACCACCATCAGTGGTAATGGGACTTTACCTTGATAGATATGTGGAAAAATACTTTATATAATATATAATTTTGAATGAATGGTCAATTCAATACAGGTATATCTTACTTAAGAAAGGATAATCTCCAGAAATAGAGTTCATGGGCTTATAGAAGGGCAGAGTGTGAGGCTGTGAGCTTTCTGATTTCAAGTCCCATTAAAATTGGTAAAATGTGGAATTGGATGCTATAGGAAACAAAACAGAGAAAGGGAAAATGAGCTAGGGAAAATATGAAGAGTAAAGAAAGACAGAGATATGAAAAAGAATGCAAAAGAGGATGGGTCTAGAGAATGGAGCATTCTGGAAGCAATAGGAGTTCCTAAAGAAAGAGAAAGAATAAACGGAGCACACTGCCTAGTACACAACAGATGCTCTGAAGAGGTTTGTGGAATGAATGAACAGACAATAAAGAAAAAAAAAAAAAACACGAAAATTAAGAGAAAATGATCCAGCAGAAGAAAAAATGTCACAACTAATAGTGTACATAAAGCCTGATTTAGGATCTCATTTTAAATGACTGAGTTCAACATGCATCATCAGATATTTTAATTCCAAGACAAAAATAAAGCATTCTGCAAGGAGCTAAGCTACAGATAACACATAAAGGAATATAGCTCATAAGTGAATAAGGAGTGTCATTGTTTTCTTTCATTGTAATGGAAAATCAGGTACAAACCATTATCCGAGGAAAAAACTGTATAATTTGAGTTTTTATACAGTCACATTGTTATTCAAATGCAAAGACTTTCACAGGTTTTCAAAGTCTTAAGAAATTTGTTAAATTTAAAGTAGGTTAAACCCACTTAATGGACAAGTATGGACTTCAAAAAGAAAACTGGTCTTAAAAGACAGACCTGAGAAAAGTTGATGCTGTTAAAAATAGTAAGAAATCTCTGAGTTAGTATCAGTTGAAGAGGTAAGTAACTATAAACAATAACACGTAAGAATTGTTTGTGACTGAAGTTGGGGATTAGGAAAATTGCTAGAGTAAAAGTAGATCAAATAAATAAATTGAGCAGCAATTTAAATCAATGGAGAATGGAAGGAAGAAGAGGGCGAGAAAAATGAAAAAGAGCAAACTTTTCCCATAAATGTGAAGCAAAAGATACTATTCTGATAAGGTATGTATGTATAGATAAAATAGCAACAGAATCTTTGTTGTTTATTTTAAATTGACAGCTAATTAAATGAAAAAGACAATAGTCATCAAAGGGACTTAAAAGCAAGCAAAACCAAAAGCAAACAGAAGCATTGTTTATACATTACCAAAGAAAGCTTAGGAAAAAAGAAAACAAGTTAACTCTGAAAATTTGAGAGGTAAAAATTAAAAAGGCATAAAAATAAACTGACCAAGACTGAAGTTAAAGTGTTTGTTTAATTAACCATGTAGGAGGCAAAAATAAATAAATAAAAAGAATTCCAGTTGGATTAATGCAAGAATTTTCTGGGAAATCTTTAAAAAGGCTTGGAAAATCTAAAACTACTAAAAAAATAAATTGCAGAAACATTACAAGATAAATTAATTAAGTGTCAATAAAATACAAGGTGGAATTTAAGGCAAAATATATTAAAGCAAGCTAATTATGTTAATTATGTGATAATAAAAGTCAGAGTTAATAATAAGAACATGATGATATGTTTAAAAGTCTAGAGTACATAGCAACAAGTATAGAGGGCAACCACTTTCAAAAATCAAAGAGAAATTAATAACTAAGCAATTTTAGAGCAAAGTATTAATAACCCATCATCAGAATATGCTAAATCAAGAAGAAAATGATAAAATGATAAGGAGCCTGAAAAGCATAATTAAATGTACCAGGATACAGAAGATGGGTAGATATTGCTAAGAATTAAATGGACTGAACAAAAAAGAAAATTATTTCCAATAGTCTTCTGAAAGTCTATTGTTGGCTCCTGATGAGATGGGGAAGTAACACGCACTCCTAGTCTAAATTCCACCCTGGGGAAACTTCAGAAGCAGAGGGAAACACAGATCCAAGGAACTAATAGAGAAACTGATATAAAGGAAATATCAAAAGCTGTCCTGAAGTGGGGGTTGGAATAGGGTAGAGGCAGCTTGAGGTGGAAGGTGGCCAGGCCAGCAGTGGGTGAAGGAAGACAGATGAGTTCTCCTCTCTCCTGTGACCCAGCAGTGAGAGGATGGATGTGGGAGACTGTTGGAGGACCCAGATGTCTGCAGGACCAGCCCATTCCCATTCCCATCCCCACACAGAGTAACATCAAGGCAGCAGAAAAGCCCTCCTGCGGGGAGGAAGGGAGGAAGGCAGACCAGCAGCTTTAGGGTGTGCACTCCTCTATCCTTTCCTGCTCTAAGCTTACAGGTCAGAACCTAAGGAGATCACATCCTCCTAGTCCTACTTTATCCTAAGGGTGTCTGAAAGAATCAGTGAAGGGAGGCTGATATTCTCCACTGTTTGGGTTCTTATGGTTCTTATGATTTTTGTTTATAATAAATAAAAAGAATTATTCCAATTGGATTAATGCAAGAATTTTCTGGGAAATCTTTAAAGAGGCTTAGAAAATCTAAAAATATTTATAATGGTTTTCAAATGGAAGCAAATGGAGGGAATTGATAGCAGTGATGTGATGTCTGGGGCTCTCTGCCTTGGGTCTTGTCACCTTCCTTTTCCTTAAACACACCAAAGAAGACAACAACTAGGAGTTGGTCCTACCCCAATATGCATTACCAGGCGTGATATGTTTCTCTATAGTTATATCACTAGAGAAACATGAGATCACCTGCCACAGTATGTAGCTACCAAGGAATACAACCAGTAAAAGAGAAAGCAAACTGAACAGGAAGCAGCTTTATTGCAACAGATGACCCCAAAATGTAACACAAGCTCAATACATTTCCTCAGAAACATAAAGGAGGATATTAGTGATACAAAGCAAGAACAAGAAGTAAGGACAAAGTACCACATGTAAATTAGTTGCTAAACAAATATTTATAATGGCTGTGGTACTCCTGCCAAAGATGTACAGCCTGAATCTAATCATGAGGAAACATCAGACAAATCCAAATGGAGAGAGAGTCTACAAGATAATACCCGGCACTCTTCAAAAATGACAACCCATGGTTTAAAAAGGAAATCTTAAGGGAAATTATAAAATTCTTAGAAATGAATGACAATTTATGCCCTTTATCTCAGTTGGTTATAGTGGGATGGAGCTAAAGCAGTCCTTAAAGGAAAAAATTATAGTTTTAAAAACATTGATTAGGAAACATCAAAGATTTGTGAAAATAAGCAAGCTAATATTCAAATTAAGAAATTGGAAAAAGAGTCACAGAATAAACTTAAAAACAATAAGGAAGGAAATAAAGTTTAGCATAGGTTTCAATCAAATGTAGAGCAAAAACCAGTAGAACCAAAACAGTAGAGAATATCAAAAACTAAATGCTGGGTTTATTGACTAATGACATAAACATGTCTAGCAAGTATGATTAAGAAAAAGAGAAAATTTGCAAACACACAAAGCACAGAATGAAAAAGGAAAAATAGCCATCGTTATAATAGAGAATAAAATAATAAAAACGATTATGAACATGCATTCATAAATTTGAAAATTTAGGAGAAAAAAATACACTTCTTAAATAATATAAGGTGCTTAAACTGGTGCAATAAGAAATTCAAAACTTTCATAGACCAAGAAACTTTAACAAATTGAAATAGCAATGAAAGACGTCTCATTCCTAAAACTCCAAACCCAGATTACTGGTTAGTGAGTTCTAACCAAACTTTCAAAGAATGCTTAATTCATGTCTTATACAAGTTGATCCAGAAAAAAGGAAAAGAGCAAAAGCTTTCCAGATCATTTTATGGGCTCAGAGTAATCTTCAAAAAATCATATAATAACAATATAAGAAAAATATCTAGGTCCATTTTGCTCATTAATGTAAATTCCAAAATCCCTATAAAATATTAATTAACCACATCCAGCAATGTACTTAAAATAATATATCATGATCATGGAAGATTTGTCTTAGGAATGTGAAGATATTTAACATCAGAAAAATCTATCAATGAAATTCACCACACGAATAAACAAAAGAAGAAAAAGAAAATGAATATCTGAATAGATGCAAAAAATAATTTGATAAAGTTCAATATTTCATGATTAAAAAATAAAACCAAACACCCCTTTTAGCAAATTAGGATTAGAAAAATACTTCCTTAACTTGATAGAGGCTGTTTTATCCCCAAGCCTATGGCAAACATAAGAGAACTTTAGATGCATGCCCTTAAGATACAAAACAAGACAAAGATGTACACTGTGATACTATTATTCAACATAGTAACCTAGCCAATGCTATATGGACAAAAAACATAATCATTTGAAGACAGATGTACAACTGTTATTTGCAGATTGCATTATTATCTGTAAAACCAATAGAATATTTAGACAAACCACTGGTACTAATAAGATGGTTGAGCAAAATTGTTAGATATGAGATCAAATTATAAAAACCAATAGTATTTTTCTACACCAGAAACAAACTAATTGGACAATATCATACAAAATAATACACCAGTAACTGTAGCAACACCAGCTATATTGCATCTTGGAAGTAAAGAGTATGTATGACCTCTATGGAGAAAAATTTCAAAATTTAGTAAAAGACAAAAATAATCAGAAACAATGGAGATATTACATACTCTTGAATGGGATGATTCAGTTTTATAAAGACTCCAATTTTTTCCTTATGTATCTATAAATTCAGAGAGGTTCTAAATTAAATAGCAGCTGGAATTTTTATTTTAAAAGCTCTACAGACTTTGAAAAAGAAGAGTAAAAAAGCAGAAGGTACTTGCCCTACCAAATATTAAAACTTCTAAGAGAAGTAGGACAGACATCTACTATGAGTAGTATATACAACTAATAGCTATAGTAATAAAAATAGTAGAAGATTGGTGCAAGTACAGACAAGGTGAGATCACTTTATGCCAAGCAGATCAACAAAACTTAGAATGCTGGGTAATGTCAAGTGTTGTCAGTGATGTGAGTAGTAGGAACCCCCCTGCATTTTTTGATCAGTATTCTAAAATATTTAGGTCTTCTGTTGTTCATTGACAACAACCTGGAGAGGAATCAGAAGTACTTAGTCAAAATAAGCACATGTAATCCCTATGATCTAATAATTTCTTTTCTCAATAGATCTATCATCTATCTCACAAGAATCGCTATGTTGCTCAATAAAGGAACATGGAAATGTGTTTGTCTCAGCATTTTTTTGTGGAGGAGAGGGTTGGAGGCAACCTAGGTGTCCATCTCTGGGGGTGTGCATTATGGGATAATATGCACAATTAAAAGCAATGAACTAGATGTATCCACAGCAACATAAGTAGCTCTTAAAAAAATATAATGCTACATGAAAAAAGCAAGGAACAGAATGATATTTTAGCACAATACCACTTCTATAAAATAAAATACATGAAAACAAAGTAAACAAGATATATCTAAATATCTAACAAGAACAGATACAAATGCAAGAATATACATTAAGTATGGGACAGGAAGGTGATGGGAGTGGAGAATGGCGATAAATGGAATAGAGCAAAAAGCAAAGCCAGGGGTGCCTTGTGTAGACCAATGATGTGAGTGTGCCATGAAGTGATATGAATGAGTAACGTATGTCTTGGTTCCCAAAGTGGAATATACTAGGCTATAAAAAAAAAAAAAAAAACAACTCAGCAAGTACAAAAAAGCAGAAATTATATATAACATTCTCCTGGTAAAACAAAGTAAGAAACAAATTTAAGAATAAAAATATAAACCCCAAATCCCTGACTGCTTGAAAATTTTAAAACACTCTGCTAATTAACAAATATGTCAAGGAGATAAAGTGCCCAAAAGCAGACTATTAAGAAAATAATGAAAATGAGAACTTCATATTAAAATCCCTACAAGGGGGAAGCGGCTGTGGCTCAATCAGTGGGGCTCCCGTTTGCCATATGGGAGGCCCTGGGTTCGGTTCCCGGGGTCTCCTGGTGAGGGCAGGCCCGCCCGCACGGCGTGGTTGGCTGACCCAGCGAGCACAAGCAGCAAGGGGGGGATAAATGAATAAATGGATAAAATCTTTAAAAAAAATAAAAATAAAAATAAAAAATAAATAAAATAAAATCCCTACAAGGAGCTCAGAGCTCTACTAGGAAGAAAATACAGTTTTAAGTGTATTTATTATCAATAAAAGAAAAATGGGGAAATCAATATACTAACAGAATAAAAAGTAAACAATATAAAATTTTACCAAAGGGGGGCACAGATGTGGCTCAAGCAGTTGAGCACCTGCTTCCTCCATAGGAGGTCCCACGTTCTGTTCCCCCTGCCTCCTAAAAACAAGAATGAATGAAAAGTGCAAATATTCTCGCTGTCCTGATTTTGTGATAATTAGGGTAGGTTAAACATTCGCTATATTAGAAACCACGCATGTGTCCCCAGACCTGGTTTTTCTCCCTAGGTCTGGTTTTTAGAATGCTGGTGATAATCTAAGGCTGATTTATTATATGACCATCCTGTATGGGGAATGACTGTAACTCTAGGTATCTTTGGTTGGCCTTAAGAGATATAGCAGGGGGATGGATGTGGCTCAAATGGTTGGGCGTCCGTCTCTCATATGGAAGGACCTGAGTTCGATCCCTGGGACTTCCCGGTAAAAATTAAAAAAAAGAAATAAAAATACAGAAGGCCCATGGGTGGCCAGGCCCCGTGCATGGGTGAGCCCCCCAGGGCCCACGCGCAGGTACGTTGCCAGGCCCTGCGAGCCATGAAGCAAAATAATGATGTAACAGGAGAGTGACAAAAGGGAGAGCCAAGACGAGACGTGTCAAAAAAGTAGGAACTAAGGTGACGTAGGCGGTAGGACGCCTCTCTCCCACAGCGGAGGTTCCAAGGACTGAATCCCAGTGAAGACAGGAGGAGAAGGATGAGAAGAGGGCAGGAAACAGGCACAGAGAGTTGCCCAGCGAATGGGGGTGGAGAATGAGGGGATTCTGAGTGAGTCAAAGACAGTGGTGATGTAGTGGGGTATAGGCAACAACCTATAGTAACAACTGACTTCATTGTATTTTTTAAAATTTTGCCTGTTCTTTTATCAAATTAACACATGTACAGAGTCTACAAATGAATCTCTGAAAACATGGCTGTGTTGGTCAGGGTCCCACAGGGAACAGATGGCATAATCAAAAGGGACAATTGAGGAGCATTTGACAAAGGGACAATTTACAAGGGGATGGCAGGGTTCAAGGAAAGCAATAAGAGAAGGTGAAGCTCCCAGAGTCATGACCACCTCTAAGCGTGAAGTATCTCTCTAGGGGAGGGAGCGTTTTCAGGATCTAGGAGAGAGATCTAGCTGAAGAGAAGGGCAGCACAGAAGCTGTGACCTCTGGAAGACAAGCACAGCGACTGCCACCCTGCAGCCTCAGTAGGGAGGGAGTCTGGGAGTAAAGATTCTGACCTCACTCTTCCTGCCCTGGGCCTCACACTGGCCAAATATAACAGGAAACCTGACAGCAACAGAGCCCAGGTGATGAGGCAGAGAAGGGTAGAGAGTGGATCTGGGGTCAGAAGAGAAATCCTGAAAAATCCTTGTGCAAAATAACTAGAAGTGCTGGCAAAAGCAAGAGAAATCTCCGGGGGTCTTACCAAAGAGGGAAGCAACAACTGAACTGCAATTTTGGACAGATGCTGTGGCTGCCCTGGAGCTTAGGTTTCAAGGGGCACACAGGGATAGGACCAGATCTCGTGTCCCCTTAAAACCTGAGCCCTTGTAGAGCCACACTTTCGATGAAGGAAATCCAACAAGCACGTGCAAAAGCTTATCTATCTCAGCCTGGGCTCTGGGCTGAACAAAAACTGTCTCCTCTGAGAATTTATACCACTGGTTTGGAGTTTGGAATTTGACATGACTCCAAGGGCTTGTAGCTTTTGTGTTGCTCTAGAGAAATCTGATGCCATTCCGTTTCTGATCCTTCATTAATACCTGTTTTCTGGATGCTTTAAGGTTTGTCCCTATCCCTATTATTCTAAAATTCCCTATCTCAGCATTGGTGGTGGACCAGTCAGACCAGTTAGATAGAAGCATGGGAGGCTCTGAAGGGCGAATTACTCAGCTTGATGAGGGATTTCCCAGGGATGGAGGAGGGAGTGGGATTGTTATGTGTTGAATATTTGATTTTGTTTCTGAAATCAAATTTAGAGAGGAGGCCTGTGGTCCACATGTGTCTCATCACTGTTCTGGACACTGGACCAATGAAACCCACAAATGGTCTTATTCATAAGTGGAAAGAAATTGAATGAGCTAAATATGTTAAAGCTGACAATTCTTTCCAAGGTAATTCTGGGATTTAATGTAATCCCACTTAAAAAGTCTGACACAGGGGGAGCGGATGCGGCTAAAGCAATTGGACGCCCGCCTCCCACATGGGAGGTCCCGGGTTCGGTTTCCTGTGCCTCTTAAAGATGACAATATTTTGTTTTAATTCACTACAATACATCTATATTTTGTACTCAGAGGGAAGTAGCTTCAAAATGGACTTTATGGAAAAGTTCCACTTTTGTTGTTAAATTGTGATGTTGATAACTATTACTTCAAGAAAATCTTAAATTGTTCAGAATTCCTTGGGAATTCTTATAGGAAATAATATAAATGTATTTTAATGGCAAACTTGAAAAAAAAAAAAAAAAAAAAAAAAGATGAGCTGCAACGAGCCGCAGTAAGCCACAATGAGCAGAAGTGGCTCAAGGGGTTGGGCACTCACCTCCCACGTGGGAGGTTCCAGGTTTGGTTCCCGGTGCCTCCTGAGGAAGACGAACAGACAGACAAGGGAGCCATCTTGGGGGGGGGGTGGGGGATAAAAATTTTTTAAAAATTTGACACAATTCTTTATAGAACTTGATGAAATAATTTTGAAATCATTTTTAAAAATAGAAAACAAATAATATCGAAGAATATTTTAAAAAGGAAAAGCACCTCCATTTCCAAGCCAGAAGACTGGTTGTCAGCTTTGTCTCTTTCTCATTCCTCCACATCCAATCTATAATAGAATTTATCCCTAAGAGATATCTTAAATCCATCCATTCCCTCCATCACCACTTCCACCATAGTCCAAAGCCACCTCCATCTCTTGCTAAATCATTGCAATATTTTCCTAACCTGTCTTCCCACATACCTCTAGCCACATCCATTCTGCTCTCCACTCTCCTGGTCTAACCTTTCCAGTCACTTCTCCTTGCTCATCTTGCTCCACTCTCATCCTTGCTTATTTTGTTAACTGCCTCTCAATCATTCATTAATTCATTCAACAACAATTATTGAATGCTTTCAATATGCCGGACAATGAGC
Source organism: Tolypeutes matacus (assembly GCA_026826555.1). Lineage (NCBI taxonomy): Eukaryota > Metazoa > Chordata > Mammalia > Cingulata > Chlamyphoridae > Tolypeutes > Tolypeutes matacus. The sequence goes on from JAKSZT010007815.1 coordinate 35,368,689, forward strand.
TAAGCCCTGGGGAGATAATGAGCAAAATCAAACTTGCTTCCTGCCTGAATGATTTTAAAGGCAAAGGATAATAGTTGAATAAATATTTAAAAAGGTTTGAGTGTGTTAGTAATTAAAGCAATGTCAATTTAAAATAAGAGTAATATTTTTATAACCATTAAATTGGCAAAACCAAAAACAAAATGGCTAAATCAAATGCTGAGGAGGCTGGAAAACAGATTTATATATTCATTCCTGGTAACATGGTGAATTGACACAAATGTTTCAGAGAATACTTTGGCAAGAGGTCTCAAGAGCGAAAAAAAATGTCATATTCTTTGATCTAACAGTCTTAGTCCTGGGAAATGATTTCAAGAAAATAATTCAAAGGAAGGGGGAGGAGGGAAGGAATTCTTTACCTGTAAATTTTTGTAGCGGTACTTTCTATGATAGAAAAATAGCTGATACTGCCTAAATGTTCAACTAGAAAAGTTGTTTAGAGCAAGCTGATGTAAAATTATGCAATGATTTTAAAATTATAACTATGGAAACAAAATCAAATGTAAAAGGTAGGATACAATATGATCAAATGTGATGTGAAAACTCTGAATATGGATGAAGTTTGGGTTGACCACGAAAAAATGAAAACAGTTGTCAAGTTAGAGTGAAGGTCTTTCATGTGATTAGATTTAAAAATTAATAATTTTTTAGATTAAGTGACCCAATGAAAACACTGGCTGAATTTCATTGTGAGATTAATTTTGATTAGTCGAGCATATTTCCCAATGGTCATTTTTATATTACAGGCAATGTGCTATCAAGGAAAAAAAAAAAGGCTCCTTGAGAAAATGGTGTTTTTGTCAATATGTGTTTGTTAAATGGTATTAAAACTGATAACATACCAAAAATGGGGAAAGTTAGGTAGCTTACATTGTCAAGAGAGATTATAGGTTCTCTACTGGGTAGAACCATTTGCCAAAAACCCAGGAGTTGTAGTCAGAGCTAGAAAGTACAGGGATACAGCATCTGTTGGGCAAGTCCCAATCCACTGGCAAGGCCTGGGCATGACTCCAAGCCCCAGAACATCCCTATGTGTTAACACTGCCGGGTCACTGTGTTCCTGTAAAGCAGCTGCTCCTGGCCCATTCTGGGCACTTATAAACCCACAATTTAGAGGACAGACATTGGGGGGCTTAGACTTCTAAATACTTCAGGGGTTCAAGAACTCTCTCTAGTTCATCAAATCCAGGCCTTCTCTTTCTTACTTCTAAGTTGGTATCTCTGCAGGGTAGGTCTCTGACAATGGGACAAAGCTGTTCAGTATGGAATAGATTTTGGTATAAGTTGAGTCCATGTTAGTGCAGCAGGGTCTTATTAAAAGAAGCTCTGCACATAAGATATTTCATTTTACTACAGAGAAAAGAAATGACAGTCCCCAGAGGAAGGCAAAAGGGAAGCAGGAGACCTGAATTCTAGTTTTGGTTCCAACACTATCCAGCTACGTGATCTGAGTCTGCAACTTCTTTGTGCTTTAGGTTTTTTCATTTATTAAAAAAAGGAGGCAAAACTGGTATGATACAAGTTTAAAATGGACTTGCAGAGGCTACTTGGTTTTAAGGCAATTTCACTATTTTCAGATGGCCAGCAGAGATTTATGGCATTATACTTCTTGGAGAGAAGGAGGCCATGAATGCAAAGAGTACTCTGTACTTCAAGCCCAGAAATTGAATTTGGAACAAACCATTTTGATAATAGTTGAGAAGAGCCACTTACAGAGTCATGGCCCATCAGAAGAGATGCCTGAAAGTACAGGGGTGTTGCCCAATCTTCCATGTAGAACCCAATGTGAATTCTCAGAGGCAAATTATACAAAGAGAACTGAAGGACAGATACCTTAGCTTGCCACCTTACCTGTATTAGTTTCCTAGGGCTGCCATAACCAGGTACCACTAACTGGGTGGCTTAAAACAACAGAAACTTACTGTCTCACAGTTCTGGAATCTAGAGATCTGAAAGCAAGGTGTCAGCAGGGCCATGCTCCCTTTGAAACCCATAGGGGAGAATTCTTCCTTCCCTCTTGTAGCTTCTGGTGGTTTTCCAGCAATCCCTGGTGTTTCTTGGCTTACAGCTGCTGCATCAGTCATCACTTGGCTCTTTCCCCTAAGTCTGTCTCTTCCCTTCTTTCTTACAAATGACACCTGTTTAAGGGCCTGCCTTAATTCCATGTGCAATGGCCCTATTTCCAAATAAAGTCCCATTCTGAGGTACTGGGAGTTAGGGGTTCAACATATCTTTTTGGGGGGGACACAATTTAACCCATAATATTACCCTAAAGCAGATATTCTCAAAGTGTGGTCCACAGACCCATGGGTACCCTGAGACACTTTCAGTGGGTATGTGAGGTCAAAACTATTTTCATAATACAAGACATTATTTTCTTTTCTCAATGTGTTGACATTTACACTGACGGTGCAAAAGCAATGGTGAGTAAAACTGCTGTTGTCTTATCACAAATCAAAGCAGTGACCCCCAAGTGTAATTGCCTCACACTTGCAGTAAACAGCACCAAAAATGTCAAGTTTCAATTAAGACAGCCTTTGATGAAACAATAAAAATTATTAACTTTATTAAATCCCCACCTTTGACGACATATCTTTTCATTATTAAGTGTGACTAACTGGGAAAAAAATGCATAAAGTACTTCTGCTACATACTAAAGTACTATGATTGTCTGGAAGAAAACACTTGTTAGGTTGTTTGAGATACAAGCTGGACTAGTCACTTTTTAATTTTCATAAAATATTATTTTTTTTACTTGAAAGAACAAATGACAGAAAAATTGTGGCTATTCAGACTTGGGAATTTGGCAGACATTTTCTCAAAAATGAAGTGAGCCTGTCACTTCAAGGAAAACAACTGACAGTATTTGTTGCCCATGGTAAAATTCAAGCTTTCTAACAAAAATTAGAAGTTTGGAAAACTTGTGTCCATTACCAAGAACTCGGCAGCTTTCAAATAATTAAAGACTTTTCTGATGAGATTGGGAGAGATATTAGTGAACATGATATTTGATAATGTATAATGAAATGTCTCAATATTTGGATGAGCTGTATAACTCAGTAAACCAATATTTCCCAAATGACCAATGTACAGCAATTCAAAATCATGCATTGGTAAAAGATCCATTCAAAGTGCAAGGTAAAGCAAAGCATTTTAATATAGCAGAGTACAAGTTCATTGATGCAGTTTTATATTCTGCATTGCAACTAACCTTTAACCATTTGTAGAGTTTTGGTGTAGTATCAAAGAAGATTATCCATAATTATCTGAGAAGATTGTTAAAATACTTCTCCCTTTTCCAATGACATTTCTGTGTGAGATGGAATTTTATTTTTATATTTCAAACAAAAAAAGATATTGCAATAGATTGAATGCAGAAGCAAATATGAAAGAATCCAGCTGCCTTCTAGTAAGCCAGATATTAAAGAGATTTGCAAAATTATAAAACAACAACATTCTTCTCTAAGTTTCTTCTCTTTGGACAAAGTAATCACTTTCATAAGATATGTTATTTATGTTAGAATAATGGGTTTTTTATTAATTTATTATTATTATTTTTTAAATTAATTAGTAATATTTTTTAATCTCTCAGTTTTAATTTTAATATAGTGAATATTGATATATATAACCCAAATAAACAAAAGTGTGTCAAGTCCTCAATAATTTTTAAGCATATAAAAGGGTACTGAAATAAAAAAGCTTGATTTCTAAGATCCTGGGGGCAAAAAATGGAGTTGAATGACTAATTAATAAAGGAGAAAGGGAATCACCATTTGTCAGTTTGCACTGCTGTGGGGAATCATCCCTGGGTTTAATGACAAGGACTGGTTAACTAGACAACATCATCCCTGAAGAGGCAAAAAGAAATTCATCTATTACCTAAGATTGGTAGAAACCACTCTTGAGAGCATTAATTTTCAAGTTCCTGATTGGTTCTTCCTTGTACTCTTCCAAATGGCTCTCATCCCCTGAAACATCTCTTTCCCTCCAAGGAAGGGCTTGGTCCATACTTCCTGCCCAATATTGGCCACCATGACTTGCTGTATGCTAGAAATCTGCCTCCCAGGTTGTAACTAATGTCATTCTGAGTTCAACATCTAGTACATAGTAATTCTAGATGCTAAGAATCAAAGACAAGCATGTCAGGTTTTGTCTAGGAGGACTTAGTCTGATGGGAAAGAAAGACTCTTGAAGAAATAATCACAGTATAATGTGATAAATTCTATTCTGCACATAGTGATCAAAGTTTAAAAAAAAAAAATTACAAGACAGTCTGACAATGCAACATAGCTATCTGACAATGGGTTGATCCTGGGGGATCCGGAACAAGTCTGTTATATTTTGAAGAAATGCCCAACAACTCCACAGAAATTCTATGTAGATTTGTACTTGAGTTGGCTCAAGGGCCCAGCAACAATGGTTTTAAACCTTTTCTTTTCTTTCTTTTTTTTAATTCTGGGAAATGACAGTGGCAGAGTAGAAAAAAGCAACAAGGTCCTTAATGTTACAAAAGATGAGTAATGAGCCCCTAACATTTTATTTCCTCAGGGTAAGTGGGTGGAAGGCACTGGAAGAAATTGTTTCCATCATCCTTCTTCCAAGTGGGTTTTTTTTTCCTAGATAGAGAATCCAAGTTTGCTTACGCAGGTCTCCCACACCAGCTTAAGCAGATCAGGCTGAATCCCAGCGTAAGAAAACTAAACGACTAAGAGGCTTCAAAGATCCCAAGCTTTGCTACATGTGGGCAAAATTAAATAATAAGGTTCTTGATCTGCCAAGGAATGTTGGAGTCTCCCCCGGTTGGACTGTTTGAGGGCCATGGAGGGTTCTGGTCTGGTCTGGGTCTTCTGAGGCCCCAAGCTGGTGCCCTTCTCTCCTCTTTCCTTTGGGGCCTACTAAATTTCTCTTTTTAATCTTTTTATCCCAGTTATACTCTTTTCTTCCAGCTATGGCAATTCCCAGGTGAAATGAACAAGGACAAAATAGACAATGTACAGAACTAGCATGCTTATGTCACACACAGGCAGCCTGCCACACAGATTGAGAGAGAATGAGTAAGGCAATCCAAACTCAAGGCAAGACAAGAAGCCGGGAGTTTTGAAACTGACAATCAGGATTTGAATCTTGTATGCACTACTAGACTATGGATAAATTATGAGATCTCTCTGATGCTCAGTGTGTCCATTCATGTAAATAGGTGATTTTGAGTATTAAATGATATAACACATGTAAAAATGCTTGTCGCACAGTAAGCCCACTATTCATATTTATATTTCACGTCTTTTTGTGTAATTATGTGCAATGTCTATCTCTCCTGTAGCCTCTGAGTGGCATGCGGATATGGGCCATGTCCACTATTATATACTCAGTGCACAGCATAATGCCTGGCACATGTTAGGCATTTGGTGAGAAAATTGTATGATAAAAGGGAGTTGGTAGGGTCCTGATTGAGGCTCTACCGCAAAATAGCAGCTTCAGAATCCCTGACAACTCTCATTGATTGGCATTAGCTGTGTGGAGCATGGTGTAATGAAGGATTCTAAGGTGACACTGGAAATCAGCCGGGAAAGGGCGTGCTGACTGATTACCAATGCCTGCCATGGGTGAGGATGTTGAGTATTTGTTGACCTTGGTCTATGGAGCCAAGAACAGACTCCTTCACCAGCTATATCCAGCATAAATAGGTCTGTTGTGTAATTCATGGATCGCGCCATTTCGCCATTTCAGAAGGATTGAGGTTATCAGATGCCTGACTTGAAGATAAGCAGCATGACTTCAGGAACATTTTTTAAAATCATAGATAAGAAAATACTTAGCCCAAAGTTATGCAAAGAAGATAAAAGTATAGCATTATCATGTCTGCTTCACGTCTGAATTTGCTTACTTGGAATGTGCGTTTCATGAACGACCGATAAGAGGGAGCATACCTAATACTGTTATCAGCAAGTATTTCCCACAATCTGACAGAACTTTGCAACGTGCTTTCCCCCCAACCCATCAAGTAGTTATGTTACTCACGAGGGTAATCCTTTGGGTGCATCTTCTCAGACCAATTCCCATAAAATGTGAGCCTGTACTTGGCGGTTCCACAGGCACAGCAGTCTAAGATTGGCTTGTCAGTCACCCCATCAAGGGTGGAATCTGAAAAAGAGGCAGGAAGGTCACCAAGTTAAGAGCAAATATGGGCTGTTTATAAGGCAGCATTCTCTCAGTTTCATCCTTAACCCTTGAGTAAGAAGACCCAGGACCTTACCCCAATCAAGATGACAGAGGGAGATGCTTCAGGGCTCTGTCCCTGCAATGAAACTTTGAACAACCATCAAGAACTGGTAGAAACATCTTTCTCAAGCTCCAGAAACAAAAGACTGCTGGAATAAGGCAGGCACCAAATCAAGAAAAATGTTACTAAAAGTGTAGTATCTTTTCACATACTGGCAGGCCCCTCCCCCACTTGTCAGCAGCTTGGCACAGAGCTGGCCCAAGCTCCCAGTGCAGATCCCTGGTCCCAGCTGCAGAAGGAACAGAGTAACCATCCTGCACGTACTGGGAGAACGTATATCTGGCTCAATCTGTCTGGTGGTGGCCTGAGGGACTTGCCATCCCAGAACTTGCCCTGCATGTCAAAGGCAGATCTCAGAACTCTCCTACAGAACAGCTGTGGGAGAGCAGTCAAGTGGCTGCCGGGGCAAGGGATTTCTGGCTGTAGGGCATATATTGCAGAGCCTGGGACTGTGAGGAAATTTTTTCCTAGAAAAGAGGGTGACATTCATATCAGTGTAAACTGAAGAATTCCTTTGGGCCACATGTACATGCCTGAGACAAAATATATTCACAGAAGGGATCAGGGCAGCCTCTACACTTTGGCCTCAAGCTATTCTCAAAACTCATTGTATGGATAAGCTCTGAAGGAGAGCACTGCACAGATTAATCTACAAAGACTGGAAAGGGTGTTTTCTTTTTTCCTTTTTTCTTTTTGTTAGTTCCTGGCATTCAAGGAAAGCTCTGTCATAAAACTAGACTAATACAACCTTAAGGAACAGATGCCTCCAGCATCTAATTCCAGCAATAACACATTAAAATATCAAAATATCCAGGTTTCAACAAAAGATTGCAAAATATACAGAGAAACAGGAGTGATGGCCTAGGCAAAGGAGAAAATTTAAGCTTTAGAAACCTTTAATGAGGAGAACCAGACTTGGGACATACCAGACAGAGAATTTTTAAAAATTGTTCTAAATAGGCTCAAAGTGCGAAAGGAAAACATGGACAAAGAAGTAAGAGCAATAGGTAAACACAAAGAGAATATCAATAGAGAGATGGTAATTATGAAAAGGAACCAAACAGAGTTGAAGAGCACAGTAACAAAAATTTAAAATTCCCTAGAGGAATTCAACAGCAGTTGGAGCTGGCAGAAGAATCAGTAAATGCAAAGATAAGACAACTGAAACTATTCAATCTGAGGAGCAGAAAGAAGAAAGAATTAAGAAAAGTGAACAGAGCCTGAGGAACCTGTGGGACACCATCAAGCAAGCATACCAATATATATATTGTGGGAGTCCCAGAAGAAGAGGAAAGAGAAAAAGGCGTAGAAAGAATATTCAAAGAAATGATGGCTTTAAACTTCCTGAATTTAAAGGAATACATGAATATATATACATCCAAGAAATTCAAAGAACTCCAAACAGAATAAACCAAAATATATCCATACCATGACATATAATCAAACTGTCAATGCCAAAGATAAAGAGAGAATTCTGAAAGCTGCAAGAGAGAAGCACTGTGCCACAGACAAAGGAGTTTCAATGAGATTAAGTGCCAATTTCTCATCAGAAACCATGGAGTCAAGACAGCAGGGGGATGGCATATTTAAAGTGCTGAAAGAAAAACATTGTCAACCAAGAATTCTTTATCTGGCAAAACTGTCTTTCAAAACTGAGGGAGAAATGAAGACATTCCCAGATAAACAAAAGCTGAGAGAGTTTGTCACCACTAGACCAGCCTTATAAGAGAAGCTAAAGAGAGTTCTGCAGGTTGAAAGTAAAGGATATTAGACAATGGATCGAAGCTGCATGAAGAAATAAGGATCTTTGGTAAGGGTAAATATAAATGCCAATATTATTGTATTTTTGGTTTGTAACTATACTTTTTACTTCCTGCAGGACTTAAAAGGCAAATGCACAGGGTGGGCTAAACATTCGCTATATTAGAAACCATACATGTGTCCCCAGACCTCGTTTTCCTCCCTAGGTCTGGTTTTTAGAATGCTGGTGATAAACTAAGCCTGATTTATTATATGACCATCCTGTATGGGAAAAGACTGTAACTCTAGGTATCTCTGGTCAACCTTAAGAGATATAGCAGGGGGCTATATCTGGTTGGCATCCATCTCCCATATGGAGGGACCTGGGTTCGTTCCCCGGGACCTCCTGATAAAAACTTAAAAAATATATAGAAGGTGCGTGGGCCGCCTGGCCCTGTGCGCGGGCGCACCACCAGTTCCCGCGAGCCACACAGCAAGATGATGACATAATAGGAGAGTGACACAAGGGAGAGGCAAGATGAGACGCACCGAAAAACCAGCAACTAAGGTTGCGCGGGCAGGATGCCGCTCTCCTACATCAGAGATTCCAAGGATTGAATCCCAGTGAAGACAGGAGGAGAAGGATGAGAAGAGAGGGCAGAAAATGGACACAGAGTTGCCCAGCGAATGGACACAGAAACAGAAAAAACAAGCGGGGGGAGGGGAAGGGGTGTAAAAATGGATAAAAGTAAATAAATCAATCAATCCTTTAAAAAAAAAAGGCAAATGCATAAAATGCAAGGATAAATCAGTGACTTTGAACTCATAATATATAAATGTGAAATTGTGATAAGTACTACGTAAAGGTGAGGGGACAGAGAAGAATAGGAACATAGTTTGTGTATACCATTGAAGTTAAGTTGGTATCTAAGCAAACAAAATTATTATAGATATGGGATATTGAATTTAAGCCCCAAGGTAACGACAAAGAAAATATTAGAGAATATGCAAGCTCATAGATGTAGAAATTATTAGAGTACAGGTTGCCAGGAGCAGGGTGCAGAGGGAATGGGGAGTTAATGCATAGGAGTAGGGTTTTCTGTATGGGGAGATGGGAAGGTTTTAATAATGGAAGGTGGTGAGGGAACTGCAACATTGTAAATATGAGTAATTCCACTGAATGGTATGCTTGGAAGTGGTTGAGTTGGGAAAGTTTATGATATATATATATATATATATTTCCATAATTTGGAAAAAGGGAGAAAAAGTAGTAACAGAGACAATGACAACTAAATGCAATACATTATCCTGGACAGGATCTACCATGGGAAAAGAAAAGGCTCAAAAGGACTTTATTGGGACATATGAAAAAATTGGAATATAGACTGCAAGCTTTATATCAGTATAAAATTTCTTGAACTTTATAACTGCACTTAAGGTGGTTACTTAAGTGAACATCGTCGTTCTTAGTAAATTGTACAGGGTGGTATTAAGCATTCAAGGAGCATGATGTACCCAACCTACACTCAAGTGTTCAGAAAATGAATTGATACATAGATAGATGAACAGATAGATAGATGGATTAATATGTTGATGGATATGGTAGAAGGATATGGCAGATGTGGCTAAATGTTAAAATTGGTAGATACAGCTATCTGGAGGAATAGGGGTATGCTGGAGTTCTTAGCTTGGGGTTTGTATTATTTTTATAAGTTGTCTTGTAAGTTTGAAAGTATTTCAAAATAAAAAGCTTAAAATTAAAAAAAAAAAAAAAAGGTAGAGAACTTTTCCTAGCTGTGGTCAGGGAAAGAGATATGATGAAGGAAGCAGGGTCAGACAGATGCAACTTTCCTGGAGGAAGGGGGCTTTGGGCCAGGGAGTGCAGGTGGCCTCTGGAAGCCAGGAAAAGACAGGCAAGGAAATGGATTCTCCCTCAGAGCTTCCAGAAAGGAATGCATCCTGCCAACACCTTGATTTTAGCCCAGACTTCTGACCCATGGAACTGAAAGATAATGAATGTGTGCTGTTTTAATTCCCCTACCACACATAAAAAACAAAACAAGACCCAGAACCTGGTCAGTACTTTGGTCAGTAAGGGATTTTGTACACCTCTAAGTTTGGTAACTATATTTTACAAATTAAAAAACCAGCAGAACTTTTGCTCTAATAACTTGAGGATATCTTTGGGACCAATAAGGCAAAATATGTGAGATGGAGACTACCTTGGGAAATCAGGGGTAAAATTTACCCTTAGGCTCCTCACCACCACCACCATCACCACAGGATTTCTCCACCAGATTTTAAGAATAATATGCATATGTGTGTTTTCTCTAAGAAATAATCTCTGGGTCTAAATTGTTGGTACAGAAGTAGCTGCTTTGAAGGAGAGCAGCAAGGACAAGCACAGAGAAATAAATGACTGCTGAAAAGTAAAAAAAAAAAAAAAAAGAAAAAAAGGTATGTATATATAGTCACATTGCTTCTTATCAAGCTTTTAGAGATTTTTACTAGGAGGAGTGGAGTTGTGGGAATATGTTCCTAAATTCGGATTTCCTTCTGGGCATAGAAGCTGCCAGCAAAAATTTAACAAGATTCCCTCTCCACTCCCATTTTTAGCTGTGAATAGCTGATAAATAGGGAAAGAGAGATTGCATGAATAAATTCAGTATGCCTGATTGTCAAGCCCACATCCCTAACTGTGCATTGTTGCTTTTAATCTGTTCTGCTTCCTGTAAGATGAAAACAATGACTACAGACGCAACTTCCTTCGAATGCTTTTTCTTCAATTACCCTAACAGTATTTTTTGCAAGTTGGACATTTATTCTTAAATATTATACATAGAGCAAGAAAAAAGAGTATGAAAATCTTTTTGAGTGTTGGGAAGAACATTGTACAAGTTTTCCTTTTGGCATTCACTGGGTTCGTTTGGTTTGAATATGCAAAATCAGTGGAGGAAAGAAGTGAATTCTGGGTTCCAGGATGCAGACAAAAGTGAGACATTGTAAATAATAACTACACTGTATTGAGTCCTTATATGTGCCAATCCCTTTCCATTTATTGTTTCATTTACTCCTAACCATCCTAGGAGGTAGGCAGTTTGATTATCTCCATTTTAAAGATCAGTAAACTGAGGTGGATTAGTAAACTTGCCCTAGGTGAAAGGGTTAGGGAGTGGTGCAGGCAGAACATTTAGAGCCCACAGCCCGTGTTGTCAATCTCTGTACCCTATTGCCTCCGGGAAAAACATTCTCTGGCTAGGTCTGCATAAACACTAATGAGCACTAAGACTTTTTTTTGTTGTTGTTCTATGTTTCCTTTTTAAATGAAGAACGGATCATTTCAATAGCTCCCTATATAGCTCCAGGATTTCTAAACAGCTCCCAAAGAAGAAGTCTGAAATCACCCAAAGTAGAAACCATTGTTTGACTACATTTTCTATACTTGGGGGAGACCAGAGTATTGTCTGTGTTTAGGGACAGGCTACCAGCTTTCCTTACTGGGTGAGCCACTTTGATGGTTAAAGGGACAAGGCCTGTTGAATGCATTTCAGGAAAGGTAGCATAAATCAATCACTCCTGAGGAGTTCATTGTTTGCATTCCTATTATGATCAACTATGATGTTAAGAAAAAACTTCAGTTTTGAAAAAGGGATTCAAAACTAAGAGATACATGCTGGGGTTTCCATTGTAACTACAAGGCATAGTTAAATGAGGCAACAATAATCTCTCAAAGAACCAAAATAAGGCAAACTTATAGTTTTACCTTACTAAAAGGGCTTTATAGGTAGTAAACTTAAAGATATTTCCAAAGGTTTAAGGGAAGACACTTACAATAAACCTTCTGGAATTCCAAAGAAAAATAAGCTTCTATTTACAAAAGAAACTTTTAAGTTTAAAAATAAAAACAGACATACTGTTTCCTATTGAGGAAAAGCCTATTAGGAAATGAATCAGGTTTTCAAAGGACATTGATCACAAGTGTTAACTTACTGCTCTTCTCCCAAGAACAGCAGGGTCTGAGGTAACCTGCCCTGAGCTTCCCTGCTCCCATTTCTAGTCTTAATCCACTAACTTCCGTTCCACTTTCTTCCTTTATTCTTTGTTTTCATCTCTTTTTCTTTCTTTTCTCATTATCCTTTCTCTGCTTTTCCTTTCATATTTGCCTTTCTTTGTCTCTCTGCCTTAATTTTATGTGACATGGTATCAAAGTATGTATGCATATGCATGCATTTATTATTCATCACATTTGGAAATATATTTTATTATTATTTATTTTATGTTTCTTTGATCTTAATTGTGAGTTAATGTATTATGTTTCTTTTTTAAAATCACAGAATGAAAACAAAAACCATAGAATGCCGTTGTTTTTTATCTGTGCAGCTTTTAATTCTTCCCCATGTGGATTGGTGATTTCAATTGGGAAAAAAAATAGGTATATGTTACTCTCTCCTCTTCCTTGGTAGATTTGATTTGAGTTAACAGGAAGCAAAGAGCACAAAGACCTTAAGGAAAAAGCTGGAGATAATTAATTGGGTATGCACATTAAAAACAAAACAAAAAAACCTTTGCCCTATGTTTATATCTTACAGACTTTCTTAAATGTGATCTGTTTTGCTTATTGATGGATTTCTATAACTGCACCTAATGATTCCAGGTCCTGCTGGGCCTTTTGTTGCTCGTCAAGTTGCCATTGAAAGCAGTCTTTCTGTACAGAGGCTTACTGGTCATTTTGATAGGATCTCTACCTCCGAAGTGATAACTAAGATTTGGCATATCATCTACTGACACCATATCTGCAGAATTTTAGCATATTCAAGCTTAGGTAAGGCCTCAAATAGCCACGTCAGGATTGAGGCTTGGGAAAATGCACTTTAATAATTATTGTCAGCACATGGGGACATCAGTGAAGTGTCTTCTAAGAATCCTCAAATCCAGGAAATAAGGTTGTCCTCTGGCAGGCAAACTCACAAAACCATGCCACTCTGTTTCGACTCTGTTCAGCTGTTTGCAGGCATAGACCAAAAGATGGTTTTTAAATGTGCTAACCCAGAACACCCAAAAATAACCGATGGGGTCTGGATGGCATCTCATGGAGGGTAGGGCAGAGATGTGATTGCCATTTAAGAACAAGAGCCTCATCAGTTGAGATGGTTGAGATGCCCCATTTTTGGAGAAAGCCTGAGTGAACCTAAGGATCAAATGAATACACGAAAGGAAAGCTTCAAAAGCCACGAGTGGGGGCGCCCACTCAGAAGTTGACCAGGGCCCTGGTCTGCAGGCTGTGGCTCTCTGGCCCTAATGCAGGCCACCCAGCTCTTCCCTCTCTCTGTTTCCATGTTCACCAAGCAATCCTACACAGGACCTAGTTTCCACTGTAGCTCATCTTTCGGGAGACAGTATATTGTTCTGCCAAAGGCAACAGCACAAGCTACTGAATTGGCAGGCAATCCCTTTGATAGAAGTGGTTAAGGGCACTGGCTCTGGAGATAGCCTGGGTTCAAACCTTACTCTCTGCATTAGCCATATAAGTGAGCCATTTATGTTTTTATGTTGCTGTAAAATAGGGATGATATAATAGTCTCTATCAAATCGGGCTGTTGTGCACATTGCATGGTTAATATACGTGAAGTGCTTAGAATAGTGTGTAGCAAGAATTTAAAAAATATTAGCTATTATTATTTTCCCAGAAGACCTTTATCAACCTTTCCTTTCCTTAGCTTATAATATACTAGAGTTGGAGAGAATTATTTGTTCTAAAAACACTAATCACTCCAAATGCAAATAAAAACTCTTCACAAATGAATAGAAATGAGATCGTTAAGATGTATAATGATAGACCTCTTTCTATTTTTATTTAGTTCTCTAATGACTTCTAAATAAATTCAGATTTTTAGGGTCTTAATTTTTCATGGTAGATTAATAAGCTTTCTGATAGAGATAATAATAGTGAACACTTATATATGCTCCAAGGAGGCAGGGTACTATTTTTTTTTAATATATTAAACCACAAGGTCACACAGCTAGGAAAGGCAGAGGCCTGATCTGAGTCCATGCCCTTGCTCTCAGCTCTCCACTCCACTTGGAGTTTATGAGGTTTGTTAAAATGCCTTCAACCCAAGGAGAGGGAGTTGATGAGCTTACAAATCTAAGGACCAGATCCTGGATTACAGTGAAATCCCAAGGTCAATACTCCCTTTGTATTCCACTGGTCTTTCCTGGAGAAAATCCCCCCATATTGCCTGGGAACCACACAAGTTCCTGCTGCAGTGATTATTCTGGAGAACCACACAGACTTTTTAAAGGTACACAATTGTGCATTCCTTAATTAAATTCTGTGAATTATTACAAGGAACCTCTTTAGAATAATCACTGCTTCACAAAAATAAGAAGACGACACCAATATAAGGTACATTATCTTCTACCCAAGGAATCAAGCTGAATAATTAGAGTTTAAGGCAGATCCAATGATCAAGACCATACAGCCAGATTAAAAATCAGAGCTAGGTGAGGAAGCAGAACCCAGAGGAACTCAGTCCACGTGCCTTAATTCCTGAGGCCCAGTGCTTGTACTGAAAGACCCACCTTCCATATACCTGCCCCATTTGGCTCCAGCCCCTTCTTACCTTGTTCACAAAGTTTCTTGGTGAGAGAGCCCTCATCTTGAAAGTAAATGATGCGTTTCTGTACAATGCTGGCCCTGTGGGGAAAGAAGACACAGTACAGTGGTGAGGAGGGCAGGTTTGGGGGTCAGTCAGACCTGGTCCTTGTGTGGCCACTTTTAGGTGAGTCACCCCAACTATTTGTGCCTCAATTTCTTCTTTGACAAATTGGCACAGTAACTATTCCTACCTCATAGGGTTGCTGTGCAGATTAAATAAGAAAACGAGTATCAAGAGCTTAGGGCATACCTAGAAATCACTCAATAACTTAATTATTGTGTTGTTGGTGATGATGGTAAGATTATTATTAAGGTATGAAAATGAATTAACAGCATTTTCAACAAATTTTTCAATGGTTCATTTTGCTCTATTTTTTTTTTTCTATCAAACTATTGAGGCCATTTATAGATCGACTAAATTCAAATTGTAGAAGCCTGTCAAACCCTTTTCCTGAAGGGGAAAAAAAGGGATTTAAAAATATATTTTGATTTGTTCTGAAAATGTCATTCTACATCTTTCCTGAGAGTCTAGACGAAACTGTCTCCTACATTCTGAACAAAGACAACTTCAGCTGTTAGCTCTCTCTCTTAAACATGTCAAACACAGAATCTTAGAATTTGGAAAGAATATTTTGAGGTTGAAAAATGACTTACTTTTTGGCCAGTACATATTTTCTCTTTAATCTGTGACTGCATAGCTAAGCTGCTTCTCCTTCAACCCTGTCTGCTGTTTAATTTCATCTGACGTCGCAGAGGTTGAATCCTAAGGTTGGTCCAGTCATTTGAAACTCTACTACATTTAAAATGGAGGCAGTGCCAATGTATCTTGGACCATTTCTATTGATTTTCTTCATCAATGTTACTCAATCAGAAGGTAATTTTCACTTTCATTTGCCCTAACAGATAAAGGGAGCCCTCGACTTCATGACAGCTGACCACACTGAACAAGTGACGACATATGTGCCTTGTGTCACATCATCTCAGATCCAGGAATGGGCCCATGTGTACATGGATCTGCTGAGGAAAAAGGTAATTTTCTCCATGGTCTGGGCTTAAGCCAAGTTGACTTTCCAAAGAAATGTCTACATCCAGTATTGCCCAAAAGAATACAACTTAGACTAGCCTACAGATGTCTTTTACAGTCTTTCCCCACCCAAGAGAGCAGAGGTGTTGAAATAAATGAATGAAATATGCTTCCTGTCTACACAAAGCTACTTTGATCATTTATCCTTTCTGTAAGCCATTAAAGAAAAAGTTTCCTGAGGCAGAGAATAGTGCTTACCCCCACCCTAAAGCCAAATAACAAAACCCTTTGTAAGTTAGAACATCCCATCATTTACAACAATGTTTTTAAAAGTGTTCCCAACCAGAAGTGCCTGGAGGACCCGTGAGAAGCACAAGGAGTAGGTCTAGTAGAAGCATCCCAAACCCACATGTTTGCTTCAATTTGAGACTGGGCTCATTTCAACCAAAGCAGCCTCCCCCCCCCCCCCATTTGTGTTCCTGTTGTATTTACTGGTGTATCTGCAACAAATAGCTGGTGGGAGTCCTAGTAGTGCCCAGACACTGAAGGAGGTGCCAGGGACACTGTAAGGAAAAAGACAGATGGGGTCACTTCCAATTTTCAAAGTTTATAGCACAGTGAGGGAAAAGCATCAAAGGATTAAACTCATAGCTAAACATTTTTTTTAAATTAGAGAAGTGGGTTTACAGAAAAACCATGAACAAAACAGAGTTCCTGGTTCCCATATATCATTCTATTGTGAACACCTTGCATTGGTGTGATACATTTGTTGCAAATGATGAAAGCACATTTTAATAATTGTTCAATGAACTATAGTCCATGGTTTAACTTAGGGTTCACTATGATGTGCAATTCAGTATATCATGAGTTAAAATTTTTAAAATTTTAGTGCCATGTATATAACCTAACATTCCCCCTTTTAGCCACATTCAAATGTATAATTCAGTACGGTTAATTACATTCACAATGTTGTGCTGCCCTCACCACCATCCACTACCAAAACTCTTTCCATCATCTCCAATAGAAATGCTGTACATTTTAAGCCTTAACTCCCTATTCCTTACATGCAGCCCCTTCCCTGGTAACCCATATTCTGGATTCTGCTTCATATGAGTTTGCTTATTCTAATTATTTCATTTCACTGAGGTCATATAATATTTGTTCTTTTGTTTTTGGCTTATTTCATTCAACATGGTGTCTTCAAGGTTCATCCACATTGTTGCATGTATCAGAATTTCATTCCTTTTTACGGCTGAATAATATACCATTGTGTGTTATACACCATTTCCATTTTTTATCCAGTAATCAGTTGATGGAAGTTTGGGTTGCTTCCATCTTTTGGCAATTGTGAATAATGCTGCTATGAACATTGGTGTGTTTGAGTCTCTGCTTTCAATTCTTTTGGGTATATACCTGGAAGTAGGATTGCCAGGTCATACGGTAATTCTATACTTAACTTTCTGAGGAACTGCCAAACTGTCTACCACAGCAGCTGCTCCATTTTGCATTTCCACTAGCAATGAATGAATGTTCCTATTTCTCCACATCCTCTCCAACACTTGTAATTTTCCACTTTAAAAAAAAAGAGTAACCATTCTAGTGGTTGTGAAATTATATCCCATTGTGGTTTTGATTTGCATTTCCATAATGGATAATGATGCAGAACATCTTTTCATGTGCTTTTTTGGCCATTTGCATATCTTCTTTGGAGAATTGTCTGTGAAGGTCCTTTGTCCAATATTTAAGGTTGTTTGTCTTTTCATTGTTAAGTTGAAGGATTTCTTTATATATTCTAGATATTAAACCTTTATTAGATATCTGGTTTCCAAACGTTTTCTCCAGTTGTGTAGGTTGTCATTTTATTTTCATGATAAAGTACTTTGAAGCTCAAAAGTTTTCAATTTTGATAGGTCACAGAGATATTTTTCTTTTGTTACATGTGCTTAGAGTATAAAGTCTAAGAAAACATTGCTTAATGCAAGGTCCTGAAGATGCTTCCCTAAATTCTTATCTAGGAGTTTTATAGTTTTGGTGCATATATTTAGGTCTTTTATTTACTTTGAGTTGATTTTCTATATGGTATGAGGTAAGGGTCAACTTTCAT
This sequence comes from Tolypeutes matacus, assembly GCA_026826555.1. Lineage (NCBI taxonomy): Eukaryota > Metazoa > Chordata > Mammalia > Cingulata > Chlamyphoridae > Tolypeutes > Tolypeutes matacus. The sequence goes on from JAKSZT010007815.1 coordinate 35,386,534, forward strand.
TGTTTTGCAAATGGAGATCCAGTTGTTCCAACACCATTTATTGAGAGACTATTCTTTCCCCATTGCCTTTGCCATGTGCCAAAAATCAATTGGGGACTTCAGGGAAGATGGCAAATTAGAAAGACATGAGACTCTATTCTCTCCCAGAAAAAGAGCTAGAGGACAGGCAGAAACAGCCTGGAAAAAGATCTGCTAGGGTTTAGGACAACAGGGGAAGGCTGGACACTGCCCAGAAGGGAGAGGGGCAAAGGAAAAAAATCACAATGGCAAAACTGTGAGTGAAAAACTTCAGCTGCAATTGCCAGCATCCTCCCCTACCCTATAGACACTTTTGAATTCTTAAGCGTAGGGGCTGGCAGCTACAAAGAGAACCCCAGGGATCTACTCCTCAGGAAAGAGGAGAGAGAGACACAGCCTAAGGCTGGCTCAACTTTTGACCTACAAATTTGGTCTGCTGTGTCCCACAAGCCCTTCCAGGCCAGGGGGGTGCATGCCATTGTTTACTTTGGAAGTCGGCAATGGACTAAAGAGGTCAACCCTCTCAATCTCCTTCTCTACTGACTGGGACTGGTTGTTGAGGAAGCAGAGGGGAGAGGAATTATTTCCTACTCAGGAAAAGGGAGGGGACTGCCAGCAAAGGTTGGAGAACTGCATCTGAGAAAGTTTGAATTATGAGGCTTTTAGCCTCCAGACAGGATCCTCTAGCACACTGATCCAGTCCCTGTTGCAGCAATCTTGCAGCAATCATACACCCACCAAGCATTGAACTGAGAGGTCTGCTAAAGAGTGACATCTGCTGGCAGGCCAAGGAAGTGCATGTGAGGAAAGTAAAACTAAGTAAGAGAGGATTTTTCAGGTCTATACAGTCTCCCTTCCCAAGGCCCTAGGAAGGAGATCTGCAAACCATTACTGGATCTAGGGCCCAGATTTGAGCAACTAACAGGGACAATCCTAAAGACCCTGAACAGGTTTAACCAAATCAAAGAAGAGCAGTAACAGCCAGCCTCCTTCCACTAAATCCCTATGAAAGAGAGAGAAATTGAAAACTTGAGTAATCTCACCATCCTAATCAGATGCATAAATATCAGTAAAAAATTACAAGCCATATTAAGAAAATGGAAGAAATGTCCCAAGAAAAGGAATATATCAAAACCCTAGAAGAGACACAGGATTTGAGACAATTAATCAAAGAGATGCACACAAATTTCTAAAATCAAAGTAATGAGTTGAAATTCAATATGGCTAAAAAGATAAAGGACATCCAGAAGACACTGAACGAGGGCAAAGAATAACTTGAAAACCTGAATAGAAAAGTTACAGAGCTCATGGGAATGAAACACATGATAGGTGAGATAAAAAACACAATAGTGGCATACCAGAGCAGATGTGAAATGATAGAAGAATAAGTGATAAAGAAGACAGAAGAGCTGAAACAGAAGAGAGAAAAGAATGGAAAAAATTGGGCAGGGGGCTTAAAATATTCACAAACAAAACTAAGAGAGTTTGTGAAAAAGAATACAAAGCTGCAGGAATTATTAAAGGAAGCCTTACAACTTGAAAGAAAAAGACAGGAGAGAAGCTTGGAGGAGAGTAGAGAAGAAAGAATAGCAGACAGGATAACCAAAAGAGTAAAAAGACTGATGAAAATAAGATATGTCATATGAAAATCAAAGAATAAAATGGTGGAAGTAAATAATGTAATTACAATAATATCATTGAATGTGAATAGATTAAATTCCCTAATCAAAAGATATAGCCTGACAAAATGGATTAAAAAACATGAGCTGTCCATATGCTGCCTACAAGAGACTCACTTTAGATTCAGGGATATAAACCAGCTGAAAGTGAAAGGTTGGAAAAAGATACTCCACACAAACAGTAACAAAAAAGAGCAGGGGTAGCTACACTAATATCAGACAAAACAGACCTTAAATGCAAGAAAGTTATAAGAGATACAGAAGGCCAATATATATTAATAAAAGGGACAATCCACCAGGAGGACACAACAGTCATAAATATCTATGCACCCAACCAGGGTGCCCCAAAATACATGAGGCAAACTCTGGCAAAACTGAAGGGAGAATTAGACAACTCTAAAATAATAGTCGGAGACTTCAAAACACCACTGACATCATTATATAGAACAACTAGACAGAAGACCAACAAGGAAATAGAGAACTTGAACAATATGGTAAACGAGCCTTACCTAACAGACATATACAGAGTATTGCACCCAAACTCAGAGAGCTATACATTTTTCTCAGGTGCTCATGGATCTTTCTCCAGGATAGATCACCATGCTAGGTTACAATGTAGGTCTCAATAAATAAAAAAGATTGAAATTATACAAAGTACCTTCGCATCTCATATTGGAATAAACTGGAAATCAATAATAGATGGGAAAAAGGTAAATTCACAAATGTGTGGAGGCTGAAAAACACACTCCTAAATAATCAGTGGATCACAGAAGAAATTTTAAGTGATATTAGTAAATAAATGAAATGAATGAAAATGAGAACACAGCTTATCAAAACTTACAGGGAAAAGAAAAACAAAAGACAAAAAATAAAAGTAACACCCCTCCCAAAAAAAAAAAAAAAAAAAAACTTATGGGATACAGGAAAGGCAGTTTTGAGAGGGAACTCTATAGCACTAAATACCTATATTAAAAAAAAGAAAGAGCTAAAATAAAAGCTCTAATTGAACGATGAGAGAAACTAGAAAAAGAACAAGAAATCACTCTCAAAGCAAGCAGAAGGAAAGAAATAATAAAGATTAGAGAAGAAATAAATGAAATTGAGAACAACAACAACAAAAAAAATCAAGAAAATCAACAAAACCAGAAGCTGGTTCTTTGAGAAGATTAATAAAATTAACAACCCCCTACCTAGACTAACAAAGAAATAAAAAAATAATAATTAAAAAAAAAAAAAAAAAAAGACTCAAATACCTAGCAATCAATTTAACCAAAGAAGTACAGGACCTATATGCAGAAGCCTATAAAACAATGCTGAAAGAAATCAATGAAGACCTAAACAAATGGAAAGACATTCCATGTTCATGGATTGGAAGACTAAATATTGTGAAGTTGTCAATCCTACCAAAACTGATTTATAGATTCAGTGCAATATCAATCAAAATTCCAACAGCCTACTTTATAGAAATAGAAAAGACAATTACCAAATTCATCTGGAAGGGAGAGTGCATCAAATAGCCAAAAACATTCTAAAAAAGAAGAGTGATGTGGGAGGAATTTCACTGCCTGACCTTGAAACATATTACAAAGCTACAGTAATCAAAACAGCATAGTATTGGCATAAAGATAGATATATAGAGGGAGCAGATATGGCTCAAGCAGTTGAGTGCCCACCTCCCACATGAGAGTCCCAGGTTCGGTTTCTGGTGCCTCCTAAAGAAGACAAACAACCAATGAGCAGACATTGAGCAGACATGAGCAAAAACAACAAGCAGACAATGAGGAAAAAACAAGCAGACAAGGACCAAAATCAAATGAGCAGGGAGCAGATATGGCTCAAGCACTTGAGCACCTGCCTCCCAAATGGGAAGTCCTGGGTTCAGTTCTTGGTGCTTCCTAAAAGAAACAAACAAACAGACAGTGAGCAGACAAAAAACAAAAAAAAAAAAAAAAAAAAAAAAAAAAAGAAAGAAAAGAAAAGAAAAACAATGTGCAGACAACAAGTGCAAACAATGAGCACAAAGAATGAGCAAACAGATGAGGAAGCCACCTTGGGGGCAGGGGGAGAGAGAAATGCACCAATCAATGGAATAGAATTGAAAGTCCAGAAATAAACCCTCACCCCTATGGTCAACTGGTTTTCGACAAACCTACCAAGGCCATGATAGTGGGACAAAGCAGTCTCTTCAACAAATGGTGCTGGGAGAACTGGATATCCATAACCAAAAGAATGAAAGAGGACCCCTATCTCACTCCCTATACAAGAATCAACTGAAAATGGATCAAAGACCTAAATATAAAAGCCAGGACCATAAAACTCCTAGAAGAAAATATAGGGAAACATCTTAAAGACCTTGTGGTAGGTGGTGGTTTCTTGGACCTTACACCCAAAATTAAACACTTATGTACCTCACAGGACTTTGTCAAAAAAGTGAAAAGGAAGCTGACTCAGTGGGAGAAAATATTTAGCAACTACATATCCAATAAGGGTTTAATATCCATGATACATAAAGAGATTGTATAACTCAACAATAAAAAGACAAACAACCCGATTAAAAAATGGGCAAAAGGCTTGAATGAAGATTTGCCCAGAGAAGAAATACAAATAGCAAACAAATATGAAAAAATATTCATCTTCACTAGCAATTAGAGAAATGCAAATCAAAGCTACAATGAGATATCATTTCACATCTATGGCCACCTCTCTCTAAGCCAAACTCAGCATGTAAATGCATTACCTTCCCCACAGTGTGGGGCATGTCTCCTGGGGATGAGCCTCCCAGGCACTGAGGGATTACTACCAAGCACCAACCAGCAATGCAACTGGAAAAAGGCCTCGAATAAAAGGGGAAAAAGGTAAAGACAAATGAGTTTATATGGCTAAGAGACTTCAAACTGAGTTGGGAGGTCATCCCAGAGGTAACGCTTATGCACATCTCAGCAGGATCTCATAGACTGCCAAAGTGGATACTACCCCAAATAGTGGGGGTCCTGAGGGCTCTGGAGACACCCAGGTCCTATGGTCAGGGCAGATAGCTCTGGAGTTTGGTGCCTTGCCAGTGGGCCCCACTTTGGAGTATGTGCTCCTGAGAGTGACAGAGTTGGACTCAATTATGGCTTCCCAACACATGGCTCATCTGTCCCTTCTATTTAAACCTACACTTGGTGCTGGAGTCTGTAGGTGTACATCCAAGAGACTGGAATCTTTGGGCTATCCATGTGCCAGCTGGGCCCTGAGCCTCAGTGGATTTGCAACACCTACTCTCCAGTTCATTGGACTCACCCAGGACAACTAACAAGGAGGCGAGGATTGACAACCACCATACCAAAGAAATGAGAGAGCCTACAACTGCAAGCAAGAAAGTCCCATCCATTGGCTGCATGGGATCAAAGCCCCATCAATTAGAGGTGGGGTGGACATCACCACCCCAGAATCCTCAGGATTGGAGAATGAACTATGGACTAGAGTGGACTTACTGGTATTTTACTACAGACATATTGTGATTCTAGCAATGGAAGAAATTACAATATTGATGTTGATGTGGAGAAAGTGACCACAGGAGGCTCTGGGGACAGGGAGAGGGAAAAACAGTTGTAATACAGGGGCTTTTTCGGGACTTAGGAATTGTCCCGAATGATATTGCAACAACAGATATAGGCTACTTTATATTGTCCCATACATGCAGAACTCTGTAGGAGAGAGTGTAGACTACAATGTGAACTATGGTCCATGCTCAGTGGCAAAGTCCCAGGATGCATTAATCAATTGCAATTAATGTGCCACACTAATGAAGGATGGTGTTTATGTGGGAGGGTGTGGGAGGTGGGGGGAGTGGGGCATATGGAAATCCCTATATTTTTTGCGTAACATTTATGTAATCTAAGTATCTTTTAAAAAATAAAAATAAATAAAAAATTATATTAAAAAAGCTACTATGCAGAGGACCTAAAATATTTAAAAAAACAAACAAACAAAAAGAATGGCCACTATTAAAAAGACAGAGAACCACAAGTGTTAGAGAGGATATGGCAAGATAGGAACATTTCTTCACGGTTGGTGGGAATGTAGAATGGTACAGCCATAGTGGAAGACTGCTTGGCAGTTCCTAAATAAGTTGAACATAGATTTGCCACATGACCTGACAATACCACTAGTGGGTATACACCTGAAAGAACTGAGAGCAGTTACACAAACAGACATGTGTACACCGATGATGATGATTACCAAAAGTTGGAAACAACCCAGGTGTCCACCAACCAATGAGTGGATAAACAAACTATGGTATATTCATATCATGGGATATTATGTAGCTGTAAGAAGAAATGAAGTCATAAATCATATAACAACATGGATGAGCTTAGAGGACATTATGGTGAGTGAAGCAAGCCAGACACAAAAGGACAAATACTATATGCTTGCACTACTATGAACTAAATATTTTGTGTAATCTCATGAAGTTAGTAACTTGAATATGGGTCACCAGAAAATAGAATGAGGTTAGAGAATGGAAAGCTGAGGGTTAACTTGTCCAGAACTGGTAAAAAGGATGTATCTTAATCTTTGGAAATGAATAGAAAAGATAAAAGCACAACATAATGTTGTAACTAGCAGTACTATTATGTGAGTATGAAAGTGGTTTAAAGGGAAAGTCTAAGGTCATGCATGCTACTAAAAGGAAAGCTAAAAACTGTAACTTGGGACTATATAGCATAGTAAAACCTCATGTGAAATATGAATATGGATAAAACTGCATAAAAAAGACCATCTTTCTCTGAAACTGAACAAATGTATGTTAATACTACAAGATATTAATATCAAACAAAAAAGAAACCAGATACAAAGTACTATATATTGTATGATAATATTCATATAAAATATAAATATAAATCAATTTATAAAGATGAAATTAGATTAATGGGTATGTAGGGCTGGGGAAGGACTGCTAAGAGGTGTGGAGTTTTTCTTTTTGGAGTAACGAAATTGTTCTAAATATTTTTGTGGTAATGAATACACAACATTGTGATTATACTAAAAGCCAATGATTACACACTTTGGATAGATTGTATGGTATGTGAACATATCTCAATAAAACTGCTTAATAAATAAATCATTGTGCAAGAATAGCCAGAAATAGCAGATATGTACAGCAGGGGAAGCATAGAGAGATTGAGAGGTGAAGAATTTTCTTGTTTTTCTGTTTTTTGTTTATTATTATTATTATTGAAATAATGAAAATGCTCTAATAATGACTGACGTGATGAATGCACAACTATGTAATTATATGAAATACCACTGATTGTAAACTTTGGATTAATTGTATATTTTATTAATATGTATCAATAAAATTGATTTGTTTAAAAAAAAAACAGTTGGCCATAAATATGAGGGTTGATTTCTGAACTCTCAATTTGATTCCATTGGTCTGTACGTCTGTCCTTGTACCATGCTGTTTTCATTACTGTGACTTTGTAATACATTTTAAGCTCAGGAAATGTGAATCCTCCAACTTTGTTCTTCTTTTTCAAGAGAGTTTTGGCTATTTGGTGCCCCTTACCCATCCATACAAATTTGATGATTGGCTTTTCCATTTCTTCAAAGAAACTTGCTGGAATTTTGATTCGTATTGCGTTGAATCTGTAAATTGCTTTGGGTAGAATTGGCATCTTAACAATATTTAGTCTTCCAATCTATGAACATGGAATGTCTTTCCATTTATTTAGGTCTTCTTTGATTTCTTTTAGCAAAGTTTTATAGTGTTCTACGTACAAGTCCTTTGCATTCTGGTTAGATTTATTCCTAGATATTTGATTCTTTTAGTTGCTATTGTAAATGGAGTTTATTTCTTGATTTCTTTTTCTGATTGTTCACTACTAGTATAGAGAAACACTACTGATTATGGGGTGTTGCTCTTAATACTCCGTCACTTTGCTGAATTCATTTAATAGTTCCAGGAGCTTTGTCATGGATTTTTCAGGATTTCCTGTATATAAGATCATCTGCAAATAGGGAAGGTTTTACTTCTTCCTTTACAATTTGTATCTCTTTTATTTCTTTTTCTTGCCTAACTATTCTGAGTAGAACCTTCCAGTACAGTTTTGAATAACAGTGGCAACAGTAGACATCCTTGTCTTGTCCTGATTTTAGAGGGAAAGCTTTCAGTCTTTCACTATTAAGTATGCTATCAGCTGTGGGTTTTTCATATATGCTCTTCATCATGTTGAGGAAGTTTCCCTCTATTCTTAGTTTTCCAATTTTTATCAAGAAGGGGTGCAGGATTTAGTCAAATGCCTTTTTTGCATCAGTTGAGATGACATGTTTCCCCCCCTTCATTCTGTTAATGTGATATTTTGCATTAATTGATTTTCTTATGGGGAATCACCCTTGAATACCTGGGATAAATCCCACTTGATCATGCTGTATAATTCTCTGAATGAGTTGTTGGATTTTATTCACAAGTACTTTGTTGAGGATTTTTGCATCTATATTCATAAGAGATATTGGTCTGTAATTTTGCCTTCTTGTGGTCTCTTTGTCTGGCTTTGGTAGGAGAGTGATGTTGGCCTTATAGAATAAATCAGGAAGACCTCCCTGCTCTTCAATGTTTTGGGAAGATTTTGAGCAGGGTTGGTGTTAACTCTTTTTGGAATATTTGGCAAAATTTTGCTTTGAAGCCATCTGACCCTTGGGTTTTCTTTGTTAGGAGAGTTTTTAATACTGATTCAATATCTTTACTAGTTATTTGTTTGTTGAGTTCTTCTATTTCTTCTTGAGTCAGTGTAGGTTGTTTGTGTGTTTCTAGGAACTTGTCCATTTCATCTACTTTGTCTAATTTGTTGGCATACAGGTGTTCACAGTATCCTCTTATATTCTTTTTATTTCAGTGGGGTCTGTAGTAATGCCCTACTTTTCATTTGTGATTTTAGTTATTTGTATTCTCTCTCATATTTTGTCAGTCTAGCTAAAGGTTTGTCAATTTTATTGATCTTGTCAGAATTACTTTTGACTTTGTTGATTCTCTCTCCCTCTGTTTTTTAATTCTCTATTTCATTTTTCTCCACTCTAATATTTATCACCTTCCTTCTCATTGATCTGGGTTTAGTTTGCTCTTTCTTTCCTAGTTCTTCCAGTTTTGAGGTTAGGTCTCTGATTTGAAATCATTCTTTTTAATGTAAGCATTTAGATCTATAAATTTCTCTCTCATCACTGCCTTTGCTGCATCCTTTAAGTTTTGGAATGTTGTGTTCTTGTTTTCATTTGTCTCAAGATATTTACTGGTCTCCTTTGTAATTTCTGCTTTAATCCATGGATTGTTTAAGACTATGTTGTTTAATTTCCATATATTTATGAATTTCTCATTTCTCCCTCTGTTACTGATTTCTAGCTTCATTCCATTATGGTAGGTAAAGACATATTGTATGATCTCAAATGTTTGAATTTATTGAGTCTTGTTTTGTGACTATATATATGGTCTATCCTGGAGAATCATCCATCTGCACTCAAGAAGAATGTGTGTTCTGTTGTTGTTGGGTGAAGTGTTCTATATATGTCCATTAGGTCTAGTTGGTTTTAGAGTATCTTTCAAGTCTTGTACTTCCTTATTGATTTTCTGTGACATGCTCTATTATTGAAAATGGCATATTAAAGTCTCCTGCTATTAATATAGAATCATCTATTTCACCCTTCAACCTGTCAGTATTTGCTTCATATATTTTGGCACTCTGATGTTAGGTGCATATATATTTATAATTTTTATGTCTTCTTTTTTGAATGGACCACTTTATCAGTATAGAATGACTGTCTTTGTCCCTTTGTCCCTCATGCTAGTTTATTTTTGGTGTTGTTGTTTGTTTGTTTGTTTGTGATACCATGGACCAGGGATTGAAACCAGGACCTTGTGTGTGGGAAGCCAGTGCTCAACCACTGAGCCACATCAGCTTCCCTGAGTTGGTTTTTTCATTTGTGTGCTTGTTTTTTTTGTTTGTTTGTTTGTATTTTTGTTTTTAGGAGGCACCAGGAACTGAACCCAGGACGTCCCATGTGGGAGGTGGGCACTCAACTGTTTGAGCCACATCTGCTCCCCCATCACAACAGTTTTTGACTTAAAGTCTATTTTATCTGATATTAGTATAGCCACCCAACTCTCTTTTTGTTACTACTTGCAAACTACCTACTTTGCCTTTGAATTTAAGGTGAGTCTCTTGTAAACAGCATAAAGTGGGGTAATGTTTTTTCATCCACTCTTCCAATCTCTGCCTTTTGACTAGAGAGTTTAATCCACTTACAGTTAAAGTCACTAGTGATAAGGTAGGACTTTCTTCTGCCATTTTGCTCTTTAGTCTTGTATATTGTAACTTTTTGTCTCAATTATTCTCTTAATGTGTACTTTCATATGTTTTATTTTTCTTTTGTACTATATTGAGTCCCTTCTCATTTCTATTTAGATACATTTTTCATACAATTTCCTTGTAGTTACCATGTGGTTAAAATATATAAGAATCATATTTGATTTGATACCAACTTGACTTCAGTAACATACACATACACTGTTCCTATATCCCTCAGCCTCCTTTTTTGTACTTGTTATGAGTTAAATCTTTTGTGTTAGTCAGGGTTCTCTAGGGAAAAAGAACTGATCGGAGATAACAGTAAATAGTACGAGATTTTATAAAATTGTCTCAAGCGATCGTGGGGATGCACAAGTCCAAATTCTGTAGGGCAGGCTGCAAGATAGGGACTCTGATTAAAGTTCTAGATGAGTTTCCCAGGAGATGCTGGCTGAAGTACAGATGAGAATTATTTCTCTGAATGCTGAAATAATTTCTCCTTTTAAAGCCTTCAACTGTTTGGATGAGATGTTACTCATTGCTGACAGCAATCTTCTCAGATGATTGTAGATGTAATCAGCCATATATGTAATTAACTCACTGATGATTAAAGTCCATGAAGTGCCGTTGTATTGCAGTTAGCCCAGTGCTTGCTTGACCAAACAACTGGGTACCATTACCTGACTGAGCTGACCTTAAACCATACTTAAACCATACTTAATCTCTAAATAAAAACAATAACAGGTATATAAATATACATGGGGCTGAGTGTGGGTTTCTGTGACTGGCAGATTGGGCATACAGCAGTGGTTGTAGCCAGGTTGGACTTGGTAATGAGAAGCATAGTGCCAAGCCCATGCATAACCTCCGTTCCTACCACCATGTCCACTTTGTTCATGAGGCCATTGGGCAATGATAGGCATGGCTGGAGAAAGAAAGAAGCTGAGTGTTATCCACAGAATGGGTCATCTTTTCCAACTGATTATTAAAATATTCCTCTGCCAAAGTCACCTCTGGTGAGCATTCACATGGAACACAAATATTTTTATGCTTTTTGCCCACTCAGAAAAGTCTATCTACATACCTCTTCCCAAGACCTCTTTGTCACCAATTTTCTAATTATGTTCCTTCCAAGTCCCTGACCATCCAGATAAACCATTGGCAACAGCGTGTGAATCAGTGTACAAAGGCACCACCGGCCATTTCTTCTTCCAAGCAAAATGAACTATTTGAAGTTCTGCCCAGGGAGGACTTCCCCTCAATACTGTCCTTCAGGGACATCCCAGAAAGGGGCTGCAGTGCTGCAGCTGTCCACTTTCTGGTGGCACCTGCATATCGTGCAGAACCATGTGTAAACCAGGCATGAGGTATCTCTTCCTCAGTTAGATGATTGTAAGGAACTCCCCAAAAGGCCATAGCTATGGTCTGGGAAAGAGAAGGTAATGTCACAGATATGATGATCATGGGCATTTGGGCCATTTCCTCATCTAACTTACTTGTACCTTCAGGACCCACTCGAAATCTATCTCGTATATACCACTTCCGCTTTATGATGGAGTGCTGTTGTGCACACCCATCTTTATGGTTTGGCGGGCCAGACAATACCCAGTTCATAATCGGCAACTCAGGTCTCATGGTAACTTGGTGGTGCATGGTTAAGTGTTCAGTCTCTACTAAGGTTCAGTAGCAGGCCAAAAGCTCTTTCTCAAAAGGAGAGTAGCTATCTGCAAAGGATGGCAGAGATTTGCTCCAAGATCCTAAGGACCTGGGTTGTGATTCTCCTATAGGGGCCTGCCAAAGGCTCCAGACAGCATCTCTGTTTGCCAGTGACACTTGCAGCACCATTATGTCTGTTGGATCATATGGCCCAAGTGGCAGTGCAGCTTGCACAGCAGCCTGGACCTGTCACAGCGTCTCCTCTTGTTCCAGTCCCCACTTAAAACTAGCAGCTTTTCTAGTCACTCGGTAAATTCGTTAGATTAGCACACCCAGATGAGAAGACAGCTCTCTAAAATCCAAGGCCAACTAGGCATTGTACCTCTTTTGTTGGTCATAGATGGGGCCAGATGCAATAGCTTATCTTTCAATTCAGAAGGGATATCTTGACATGGCCCACACCACTGGATACCTAGAAATTTCACTGAAGTGGAAGGTCCCTATGTTTTGTTGGATTTATTTCCTATCCTCTCTCATGCAAATGCCTTACCAATACATTTAGAGTAATTGCTACTTCTTGGTCACTTGGACCAAATGGCATATCATCAATATAATGGGTCAGTGTGGTGTTTTTTGGGAGGGAGAGATGATCAAGGTCCCTGTGGACAATATTATGACATAAGACTGGAGAGTTGATATACCCCTGAGGCAAGACAGTGAAGGTATATTCTGGCTTTGCCAGCTGAAAGCAACCTGTTTCTGGTGGTCCTTAGTAATGGCAATTGAGAAAAAAGCATTTGCCAGATTAATAGCTGCATACCAGGTACCAGAGGATGTGTTGATTTGCTCAAGCAGTGATACCACATCTGGAACTTCAGCTGCAATTGGAGTAACCACCTGGTTAAGTTTATGATAATATACTGTCATCGTCCAAGATCCACCTGTTTTCTGCACAGGCCAAATAGGAAAGTTGAATGGGGATACAGAGGTAATCGCCACCCCTGCATCCTTCAACTCCTTGATGGTGGCACTGATCTCTGCAACCCCTCCAGGAATCCAAGATTGCTTTTGATTTACTATTTTGTCAGGTAGGGGCAGTTCTAGTGGTTTCCATGTGGCCTTTCCTACCATAATAACTCTCACTCCACAAGTCAGGGATGCAATGTGGGGATTCTGCTAGTTACTGAATATGTCTATTCCAATTATACATTCTGGAACTGAGGAAATAACCACAGAATGGATCCAAGGACCCGCTGGATGCACTGTGAGATGGACCTGAGCTAAAACTCCATTGATCACTTGATCTCCACAAACCCCTACTCTGACTGGTGGACCACAATGATGTTTTGGTTCTCCTGGAGTTAATTTCACCTCTGAGCCAGTCTAATAATCCCCGAAATATCTGATCACTTCCTTTTCCCCAATGCAGTTACCTTGGTAAAAGGCTATAGGTCTTTTTGGGCATAGCTGGGGGGAATATTAACAGCGTACATTTTTGGCAATGTAACAGGATCTTTCCCTAAGGGGACCTGGCCTTTCCCTCATTCAAGGGACTCTGGGTCTGTAAACTGTCTTAAGTCTGGGAATTGATTAAGGGACCATGACTCTGTTTCTATAATTCAAGTTAGGGTTTTGTTCACTTAACCTAGAACTCTTCTGCTTATACAGATCAAGTAGGAATTTAGTAGACTGCCATCTATTTTACTTCTAGGTACCCCATGATCTATTAGCCAATGCCACAGGTCTCTGAAACTCAGACTACTTTGAGACTGTTGTTCATTGTGGTAGCCATACCCACCTTGTCTTTGGCAATTTACTGCTGCCTCTTGGCTTCTGACAACCCAGGATCTGATCATCCCCATAGTGTTTAAGGATCCTAGTTCTATGACAGCATCCACGGTAATATCTGGCCTACATAGAAGAGCAACCTCAGAGTTCTTCGGGGAAGATGGAGTTAGTCTCACAAATTTATTCCTCACAGTCCTCATGGAAGGTGTGTCCTCTGGACATTCCTTGGGGGAGTGGGAAAGTCTTAGATAGTAAATCCATTCTAACATTCCAATGTCTCTAAACTTTTGGATCCTTGCAGCTGTAGTATACCAGGATAATTCTGGCATCTTGACCTCAGGCAGTGTCAGCCATTTTTTGGTCCATGTTTCAGGCAGCCACCAGAACAAACCTTTAAAGCCCTTTCTAACTCCTTGAACTACAACATTGAATCCAGAATCTCTGCTAAGTGAGTCCACAGTAATAAATTCAGCCTGATCCAACATTATATTCCTTCCACCATTATCCCATGCCTCTAATATACATTCCCACACATACTCCCCTGATTTCTGTCTATATAAATTGGAAAGCTCATGCATTTCTTTTGGAGTAGAGTGTACTTCCTCATGAGTCATACTTTGTACTTCACCTTTGGGGGCTTGTTGTGACTTTAGTCTAGTTATAGGTCTAGAAGAAAAGAGCAGTTGTGGGGTGGGTAAGGAGAAGCATTAGAAATGTCTTGCAAGCCAATTACCTTAGGGTATTCCACTGCAGTTTCATCCAGTGAGACAGGATAAATCTCTTCAGGTGGGGCTTGGATGATAGACTCCTCAGGGTGGGGAGGAGGTTGGGACTCCTTGACGCAGGCTGGACATTGACTGATGCAGGCTTACCATTGGGTGGTCATCTCCTAAGGGCAGGGAAGAGACCAGGTGGCTGTCTCCTCAGATTGCTCATCAGTAGTGTATAGAAATGCTTTTTATTTTTTGCATATTTATCTTGTATCCCATCACTTTGCTGAACTTGTTTATTAGCTCTAATATCTTTGTTTCAGGATTTTTTAAGTATAGGATCATATCATCCTTGAATAGCAAAAGTTTTCCTACTTCCTTTCCTATTTTGGTGGCTTTGATTTCTTTTTCTTGCCTAATTGCTTTAGCTAGAACTTACAGCAACATGCTGAATAATGGTGGTGTCAGTGGGCATCTTTATCTTATTCCTGATCTCACCAGGAACATTTTCAGTCTTTCACCATTGAGTACAATGTTAGTTGTGGGTTTTTCAGATAGGCATTTTATCATGTTGAGAAAGTTTCCATCTATTCCTATCTTTTGGCATGTTTTAATCAAGAAGGCCTTTTCTGTATCAATCAAGATGATCACAAGATTTTTGTTCTTTGATTTATTAATGTGTTGTATTACACTGATTTTCTTGTGTATACCTGGTATAAAAATCCACTTGATTGTGGTATATAATTCTTTTAATGTGTTGTTGAATTTGATTAGCAAATATTTTGTGGAGGAATTTTGCATCTAGTTTCATTAGAAATATTGGTCTGTAATTTTCTTTTTTTGTAGTGTTTTTATTTGGCCTTTATATTAGGGTGATGTTGGCTTCATAGAATGAGTTTGGTAGTGTTCCTTCCTGTTTAGTTTTTTGGAAGAGTTTGAACAAGACTGGTATTAGATCTTCTTTGAATGGTTGGTGGAATTCACCTGTAAAGCCATCTGGTCCTGGGCACTTCATTTTTGGGAGGTTTTTGATGGCTGTTGCGATCTCTTTAATTGTGATTGGTTTGTTGAAGCCTTCTGTTTCTTCTAGGGTCAGTGTGGCTTGTTCATGTGTTTCTAGGAATTTGTCCTCTCACATAACGGTGTCTAGTTCGGTAGCATACAGTTGTTCATACATCTCTTTTATTTCTGTGGGGTCAGTAGTAATGTACTTCCTCTCATTTCTGACTTTATTTATTTGCATGTTCCCTCTGTTTTTCTTTGTCAGTCTAGCTAAGGGTTTGTTGATTTTGATCTTCTTGAAGAACCAATTTTTGGTTCTGTTGATTCTCTATATTTTGTTGTTGTTCTCAATTTCCTTTATTTCTGCTTTATTATTTGTTATTTCTTTCCTGGTGCTTTCTGTGGGAATTGTTTTTTGTTCCTTCTCTAGTTCCTCCAGGTGTGCAGTAACGTATTGGATTTTAGCTCCTTTTTTAGAAAATGTAATCTGTAAGGGCTATAAATGTCTCTCCCAGCATACCTTCACTGCATCTGTAGGCTGTGTTCTCATTTTCATTCATCTTGCAATATTTACTGATTTTTCTTGCAATTTCTTCTTTGACCTACTGATTAAAGGTGTGTTATTTAATCTCCATATATTTTTGCATTTTCCCCTTTTCTACCTGTTATTTGATTTACAGCTTCATTCCATTATGATCAGAGAAAATGCTGTGTATAATTTCAATCTTTAAAATTTATTGAGAACTGTCTTATAACCCAACATATGATCCATCCTGGAGAAAAATCCATGAGCACTTGAGAAGAAAGTATGTCCTGGGGTACAATTCTTTATATATGTCTGTTAGGTCTAGTTCATTGATCATTACGGCAGCTTGAGATCATTTTATGAATCCTAAAAAGAGAAAGATTGTGTTTGTAAACCAGAACTTTTTAACCTTTTTTTGTTCCATGGACCCCTTTGCCAGTCAGATGAAAACTGCTATACTGTGTATTATTTATTAAATATATCACACCCACACAAACACATTCCCAGAAGAATAATGTTCTTTCTGAATTTCAATTCAAGCTCACAGAACCCCTGTTGTAAACTAAGTCATTCCTGTGG
>JAKSZT010007815.1:35402825-35468010 GCA_026826555.1 Tolypeutes matacus
CTCTGCCCTCTTGCTGGGTTTGTTATAAAGGGAGACACAGAGACTCAGACAGACAGGGAAAGAAAGGGAGTTGGCATATTTGATTCTGTAATGTGAGAGAGAGGATTGCTTAAAGCATGAAGCCCCCAAGAGGCTGGTCCCACAGAGCAACTCAAAAGGAGGCCCGCCCCTCTATATGCCTGCTAGCTTACAGCTGACTTGAAAAGAGAGTGGAACAGCTCTCTGATACAGGAGGCCTGGAAAGAGACAAGCCCTATGCCTGGTTCCTCACAGCTGAGCTTCAAAAGATGGTAGATTCTGGAGGGAAAGGCAGAGACCTCGCAGAGATTGGCGGCTATCTTGCCTCACCATGTAGCAAAAATGCCAGGATCAACAGTAGCTGACTTTGGTGAGAAAGCACCTCATATAGTGCCTTGAGTTGGACTTTTCACAGCCTTGGAACTGTAAGATTTTACCCCAAATAAATATCAACACATTTCTGGTACTTTACATTGGCAGTCCTTTGGCAAACTAAAACAATCATATTATTTCAACTCTCTATTTCCTTATTGATCTTATGTCCAGATGTTCTATCCAATGATGAGAGTAGTGTATAGTCTCAACTACTACTGCAGAGTTGTCTGTTTCTCTCTTCAGTTTTGCCAGCATTTGCCTTACGTATTTTGTATCACCCGGGTTAAGTGCATAAATATTTATTATTGTTGTTTCCTGTTGGTGAATCACCCTTCTATTAATACATAATGACCTTCTTTGTCTCTTATAATGGTTTGCATTTGAAATCTATTTTGTCTGATATTAGTGTAGCTACTCCAGCTTTTTTTTTTTTTTTTGGTTACTATTTGCATGGAATATCTTCTTCCAACCTTTCACCTTCAGCCTATTTGTATCCTTGTATCTAGTTTGAGTCTCTTGTAGACAGCATATACATGGCTCATATTTTTTTTATCCATTCTGCCAGTCTGTGTCTTTTGATTGGGAAGTTCAATCCATTAACATTCAATATTACTACTGTAAATGCATAACTTTGTCCATTTTATATTTCGGCTTTCCATTGTCATATCATAATCTTGTCTATCTTTTTATCCTTTTAGTTACCTTTACAAATAATCTTCATTTCTACCCCTCTCCTATCTTTTCCTTTCAGGCTGCAGCACGCCTTTTAGTATTTCTTGTAAATCTGGTCACTTGGTGACAAAATCTCTCAGTTTCTGTTTATTTGTGATGACCTTAAACTCACCCTCATTTTTGAAGGACATTTTTTCTGGATAAAGAATTTTGGCCTGGCAGGTTTTTTTTCTTCCATTATCTTAAGTATATTATACCACTGCCTACTTGCCTCCATGGTTTCTGATGAGGAATCGGCACTTAGACTTATTAAGCATTCCTTATATGTGATGACTTGCTCTTCTTTTGCTCTTTTCAGAATTCTCTCTTTTTGTCTGGCTTTTGACATTCTGAATAGTAGTTGTCTTAAAGTAGGTATATTCAGATTTATTCTTTTTGAAGTACATTGTCCTTCTTGGATATTGACATGTCTTTTATAAGGTTTGGCAAATTTTCAGCCATTGTTTCCTCAAATATTCTTTCTGCTCCTTGTCCATTCTCTACTCCTTCCAGGACACCCATAACACATATGTTTGTGCATTTCGTGCTGACATTCAATTTCCTGAGACCCTATTCAATTTTTTCCATTCTTTTGTCTACCTGTTCTTTTGTATTTTGAAGTTCAGATGCTCTGTCCTCTTATCTGCTTATTTGTTCCCCTGTCATTTCAAATCAGCTGTAATATGACTCTATGTATTTTTTATTTCATCCACTGTCCCTTTCATCCCATAAGCTCTGTTACTATTCTTTGCAAGCTTGCAAATTCTTCTTATACTCACCTTAATATACTTTATCACTCTAGCTATATTTTCCTTCAACTCCTTGAATTGATTTAGGAGATTTGTGTGACCATCATTTGATTAGTTTGTTTTATATCCTGTGTCTTGGCATCATTTTTTAAAAAAGATTTATTTATTTACTTTATTATTATTATTATTATTATTTTATCTCCCCTCCCCCAGATGGTTCTCTTATCAATAGTTCATTGTTTGCTCACCTTCTCCAGGAGACACCAGGAGCTGAACCCGGTACCTCCCACATGGGAGGTGAGTACCCAAAGGCCTTAGTGACATCTGCTTCTTGTGGGCTGTGGCATCTGCTGGTTTGTGGCATCTGCTCATTGTGGCGGGTGCGGCATCTAGCCTGTTGAGGTGGGTGTGGCTTCTGCTTGTCTTCTTTAGGAGGCACTGGGACCCTAACCCAGGACCTCCCATGTAGTATGCAGGCACCCAACTGGTTGAGTCACATCCATTTCCCTTGGCATCATTTTTAATTTGTTCCTTTGGCTGGACCATATATTCCTGTTTCTTAGTATGGCTTGTAATTTTTTGCTGATGTCTAGGCATCTGATTATGTTGGTGAGTTTTTTCTGATGGTCAATTTCTCTCTCCTGCCTAGTGGTTTGGTTTCATGGCTCTATGATTTTTGGTTCAACTTATTCTAAGTCTTTAAAATAGCCCTGTTTAAGTTATCAAAACAGGGCCAGTGACCCACTCATGGGGCACAGACCAGACCCAAGGGAGTCTGGGGATTAGGACATATGAGACTCCAAAAGCCTTTTTTCTTCCTTCATTTTCCTAGCCTGTCAGCAGATGGCACTCCTCAGTGAATGTTTCCATGGAGGTGGCTCTTTCAACCTCCACTGGCTGTTTCTGGGCTGGTTAGAGCCAAGATTCAAAGCGGAGACCTGCTGTTTAAACCACACTCAGCCCTCCTTCCTTCCTTCTTCCCTCCCTCCCTTCCTTCCTAGGGAGGAAGACGTCTGCTCCCCTCTCAGTTGGCTGCCATCAGCCATAGATTTTACCTTGAGGGTGGGGGATGGGTGCCATTCCCAACTATGGGGGTGAGTAACTCAGTCTTCATTTCGGCCTCTTCATTTCTCTATCCCCACTCCCACCTGGACAATGTGCATGGCACTCTCCTGGTCTGCAGATCTCCAAAGCCATTCCTTTGGACAGCTTCTGCCTTTCTTCCACTGTTTTTGTAAAAGACTTGAGCCCTGCTAACCTACTCCAATGCCATCTTCCTGGAATCTCCAGATGTATTTTTGAATTCTGAATTCAGATTTTGTAAGTTAAGATGGCTCATAGATTGTTTAACAGCCCTATAATCAAATACATCAATATGCTGCAACAAAATGTAAGAATACTCATACTAAGAGGCCAATAAAAATCTATGAATAACTTCACATCTGTTCAGATCAGGTTTGATAAACTTATCAAAACTTTTTGTTCTCATAGTTGACTGAAATGAAGGTTTGTGGCCCGTGATTTCCACTCTTATCTTACAGATGAGATGATTGGGATACAGGGTGATTAAATAACTTACCCAAGGTTTTAAAGTTCTCCTTGTCTATCTCCAAAGCCCATGGTTTGTCTTATACTCAGAGTGGTTTTAAGAATTAAAGGTGATCATGTATATAAAGTGCAACTGCCCTGTGAGGCAAATATTATGATGAAATGTAATCCCAAATTGATTTTCCTTGGATCTAATTTAGTATCCCATGGAGCACAGTGTAGGCATCTGTGACCTTGTGGGTCTCCCTGGAACCTGGGTCATGACCACTGGAAGCTCCAGGGAAAGATTTTCCCATATGGTCCTTGGCCAACCCTCTGTATCATGTTTTTTGTTTTTGTTTGTTTTAACCTCTGTGCAGATCAAATGTTGGTACACAAGGCTCGTTCTGACCTGGGCCTCTGTCCAGTCCCTCCTAAGCACTTCATCCAAGCCACATCCTATATGTGCCTCCATGCTTTTACACACCTGAGCCTCTGTCCACAGAGCTCCTTCTGTACATCCTTGTGGCTCCTGACTATGTGTGAGCATGAACACCCACATGCTTGCACATACACGCATCCACACACATACACGTACAAGCACACACACATACATGTACACTTCAATTACTTACCTTACAACCAATAAGCAGTTATTTCCTTCAGGTTTCCTTCCCTGATGGGATGGCCTTACTGTGAAAGCCACAACCTCTTGGGTTTCTACTAGAGTACTTATTAGCCTGTTTACTTTTCTGTCTCCTGTGGTAGATTATAAGATTCTTGATAGCAGGAACTGTGTTTTACTTATTTCTATAGGTATTAGTATCATTCCAATACTGGGATTCAAGGAGAAGGAACACGTTTATGGAAAAGGAGGGAATTTGAGATTGTGCTGCTGTAGGATGTGATGGTGGTAAAGTCTAGTGAGTAGTTAGTCATATGGACCTGTAACTCCAGAGAGACATGAGGGGATGGGAGCCTGGATTTGGGAGTCACTGGAGCCTAGGTAAGAGGTGAGGTGTTTGGAGCATCTGGAGTCAGCAGGGAGAGTGTGTGATGTGAGAAGAGAGCCAAGCTGAGTCCAGAACTCTGGGGAAGCCCCATATTCACCTACAGATGTGTTGGCAGAGACCAAGACTTTGGTGCATTTAGTTGCAAAAGATGTTTTCTTTTTATTCCTCATTTGGTCAAGTCCTGAGAGAATTTTATATTCTGAGAAATTGCATTTCACTTTGAGGCTGCTCCTATGAAAAGTATAAAACTCAGCCGAGATTTATAAATCATATTATAGTTCAGAAAAATAATAGGTTTACAGGATGAGAAAGCTGTTAGAGAGAATTCCCTTACCATTTCAAAATGACAAATTTCTCCCATTCTGTGTTGCAATTTGGCAGCCCTGTTGCATAGCATTTATATACTAAATGTTCCCTTATCATGAGAGCACATGTTAAGAAAATCTAAATCAAATTTCCCAGTATGTTAGCTTCTCAAACTTTGGAATATTGAGGTTCTAAATAACTCACTAATCCTTCTAAAAGTTTTCTTGCCCAAAGCAGAACATTTCCAGAAATTTCTTCCTGGTTCCCTTGGATGCTTGGTAAGGGTTCGTTCACTGGCTGTTCTTTTTCCTTGGGGAATTTGTCTATTGGAGGGTGACTAGAGTTTGGTAAGGTTGTGGGTTTGCTGTCTAGTGCTGACAAGGGCTGGCATCTCTGCTCTCACCAAAAAGGGACGGGGAGACTTCAGAAACTGAAGGACTTGCAAGTGATCAGTTCATGAAATATGCATGGCTCCTCAGTGGCTGGGTCACCGTGTGTAGAGATAACTTCGTGTAGATGGCTGAGTACCGCAAGCTGCACCTAGTACATGGTCAGCACGTGGTAGCCATTATCCGTTGCTATTGCTAAACCACCAGGCCCTAACAAAGTGCCTCGTACATAATAAGTGCTTAATAAACAGTAGCTATTATTCTGATTGGTGTCAGGTCTTGTCTCCTTTGCCTGTGGAGGGAGGGTGAGGGTGTTAGTTTAGTCAACTGCTTCAGGCAGAGATAGCGAATAGACAAACGAAGGTTACATTTGTGGTCTTCAGACTATTTTTTTGCCAACCCTCTTTCCAACTCCAGTAAGTTCCTTATTACTGAACATTTCTTGTAATGCTTTGCTTTACAAAATTTCTCTATGATCCCACGGATGTTTTCCATGGAGGTGATCCAGTTAATAATGAATAACATCTATTCCCTTCTAGTGATGAAAGTAAAACTCAGTAATTCAGTAGGAGGGTGCAGGAAAAAGTATTGAAACACAGTGATGGTAATATCATCAGGAGCTTAGCTGATCTGCATTATTTTACTTCACAGGGATGCCAAGTGCTAACCTGACCTTGGCCTCACTTAATCACCAAATATTTAGTGTCTCTGTGCATTCATTCCATGATCCCAACTCTAACTAAACTTTTATGTGGCTTTAGGTGGATCTCAGGAAATGGGGCAATATCCCAGGAGTTAATGGGTATCCTGATAGCCCATGGTAATGTGCCCAAGGAAGAAGAAAAGCGAAAGCTTATTTGCAGGGTTCTATCTACAAGACACACAAGAACTACGTGGCTGCCCATGAGTAAGGTCACAATCTATGCTTGGGTCACTACGCTATAGATTCATAGACAGTTATAGTCATCTACCATCTGTGCAAAGAAGCAATTCTAGCAGCTGCCACAAGATTATTCCTGGTTTAACGTCGTTCATAAAACATTTATCGAGTCTTTATTTTGTGCCAGGCACTTTGTTAGAAGCTGGAAATTGAAAGATGAATAATAGATGGTGTCTTCCAGTAAGTAGCTCCTAATCTAGTGGGGGAAAAACAGAAGTGGACGAAGGTAACTGGAAATTGATGTTGAACACAAAAATGGAGGCATCCTGGGAGACAAGGGAGCAGTGACCAACTCCGCAATGACAAGGCTTCCCAGAAGACGGTGATGGCAGCACTGCAGCTCTGAATTGGGAGAGTGGCAGTGGAAATAAGAGAATTGGTGAGACATGTTGTGGGGAAATTTGTCAGAATTTAGCAACTTAATGGATCTGGGGCAAGAAGAGAAGGTTGCATACAGGTATTTTATTTTTTGTTTCTTCATTAACAAAGCACTCTGAAGTATTTCACAAATATTAACTCATTTAATCCTTGCAATAACCCCATGAGGTAAGCACTACCATTATCTCTGTTTTACAGATGAGAAAACTGATGCAGAGAGAAGTTAAGTGACTCCGCATACAAACCTCACTGACTAGAGGAAGGAATGGCAATGCCATGACTAAAACAAATGACAGAGGGGATAAGGAAGGTTTTTTTTCGTTTTACATTTTGAAATAGTTATAGAAATAATTGAAGATTCACATGCAGTTTAAGAAATAATGCAGCGCTTGCCTGTGCACTTTGCCAAGTAATCCCCAATGATAACATTTTGTAAAACTGTAGTAAAATATCACAACCAGGATATTGACATTGATACAATTCACCCATCTTATTCACAATTCTTCAGTTTTAATGTACTCATTTATGTGCGTGCAAGTATTTAGTTCTAGACAATTTTATATACAATTTTTTATACAACAAGGAAATCTCTTGTTGCTTTTTTTAAACCATGCCCACCTCCAGCATCCCACACCCCAGCTCCACATGCCCCATGCCCTGTAGCAAGAAAGTTTTTGTTAAATTCTATTCCATCTTTGACAGCCCCTAGGTTTGTAGAAACTCTCAAGGGAGAGAGATAAAAGTTTGTTTTTATATAACCTTGCTCAGGAATTATTTAGAAAATCAGAAATACTAATATCTGACAGTGCCTTACCAGTTTTATCTGTGTTAACTTAACCCCCATAACAAGCCTATGATCCAGGTCCCACTGTATATACACAGGGTTGGTAAGTGACAAATTCAAGACTCAACTCAGGCAGTCTGGCTTCAGAGAATTAACCACTATGCAAAATGGCTTTCTAAAAAGAAAGAGTACTGTACCCTGAAAGTTGAGTGCCCCTGTACTTCTGCTTCTTTGATGACCTTCACTGAGGACACCAGAATAACCCCTTATATTTTCAGACAGTCTCTAGAACGTAAGGAGTAAGAATTAAAAAGGATTTTAAATGAGGATGAAAAAATCTTGAACCATGGAGCCTCACAGGACCTGAGGATGGATCTGGAAATTCAAGAGATCACACACCAGCCTAGATAATTAGTGGTTCTCTGAAGCTGTAGAGAATGGGGAGCTTTCACCTACTGCTGCACATCAGAGGAGTTACCTGCCTTGGGCTGCACTGAAAACAGAGAGGCTAGAAAATGTGTTAAGGTGGACCATACATTTTCTGGGTAGCAACTAGACCTCATTCATTCATGTTCACACTCATTTGTTCAATCAGTTGATAGTTGTTCATGCATATTATTTTCCAGGCACCATGTTAGGAATAGGGATGCCTTGGGGAATCAAACTTCCTTATCTTTAAGTGGTAGAGGAAAAGACCAAACAAATAGACACATTAACAAGTTGTGAGAAGTGTTATGAAGACACAAAGGAGGGGCTTGCTACTGTGTAGTACACAGTGCCTGGTATAAGACAGGCCCTCATTAAAACTTCATGGACTGAATGAATGATGAATGATTAAGTATAATGGGGAGCTTCCAGTTCTGGATGGAGTAGGTACCCTTCTCCCTATTCCTTATATTAAGTACATCTAAAAAGCTTGAATGTTATATATAAAACAAACGTAAGACTCTGAAAGGTATAAAGAAGAAGGCAGAATAGCTAGGGACCTTGGGACCCAAGGAATGATGCAGTGCCAGGGTGGTGTCAGCAAAGGTCTAGCGGGAATCTGAATTCCCACCCCTACCCAGCAGTAATAAGACACATTCCCCTCCCTCAGAGTATCCGGTCATGGGCTTCAATGACCACCTCACCACCCGCCATGGAGTAATAAAGCAGTGCCCCTTTCTCCCACTGACAACATCAGAAGAGGTCTGTGGTAAATTGAATTATGTACCCCATGTTCTTAATCTTAATCCATGTCCCATGGATGTGAACCCATTCTAAATAAGACCTCTTAAAAGATGCTGTTTTTAGTTAAGGTATGGCCCAGCTGAATGAGGGTGGGTCTTTCTTTTATCATTAAAATGTTTTTTATAGGAAGTCTATCATTCATACGTAAACACACATAAACAATAAGTGTGTAGTAAAAGTTGTGAACTTACAAAACAAACATGCATAACATCATACAGGGCTCCCATACATCACCTCACCATCAACACCTGTATTGCTGTGAATCATTTGTTGCAAACATGAAAGAGCGTTGTTAAAATATCACTACTATATCCCATATCTTGTATATTATAGCCCAACCCACCTGATTATTAACACCCTATACTAGCATTATTTATTTATTAAAGTTCATGAGAGAACGTTCTTATTTTGTTCAGTTACCCACAGTTCATCTTCCATCACTGGATTCCCTGTGTTGTACAGTCCCATGCTTTGTACAATCCATTCAGTGTGTGCACTCAGTGGCTCTCATTTTCATCACAGAGTTGTGCTGCCATCACCTCCATCAATTTTAGAACGTTTTCATTACTCCAAAAAGAAAAATGAGGGTGGGTCTTAATCCAGATTACTGGAGGCCTTATGAAGAGACAGCCACAGGAAGGATCCAGAAAAGAAAGCCAAGGAACCCAAGGATTGCGGCAAGCCAGCACCAGAATGCTAGCAACTCTGGGAGGAAGCATGAGACAAGAAATTCCCATTGTTTAAGCCCAAACCAGTATGTGGTATTCGTGATAGCATCTCAGGGAAACTAACATAGGCTGTTAAAACAGAAGAATTATATAAGATCCAGAGTCTTATACGTATTACCCAAAATGTCCAGGATACAATAGAAAATCACTTGTCGTACCAAGAACCATGAAAATCTCATGAAAAATGAGAATGAGGAAAGGCAATCAACAGATGCCAACAACAAGATGACACAGATGTTGGAATTATCTGACAAAGATTTTAAAGCAGCCATTATAAAGATGCTTTAATGGCAATTATGAAAATGCTTGAAATAAATGAAAAAAATAGTTTAAGCAAAGAAATAAAAGATCCAAAGGAGAGCCAAATGGAAATTTTTTTAAATTATTAAATAATTTATTGTACATACACATGTAGCCATTAAGGAGACTGATTTATGTGTAATCACATTAAATATCTCTAATATATATATATATATTTTTAACTTTATTTTGTACATCCAAATGGAAATTTTATAAATGAAAAATGCAATAACTGAAATAGTTAAAAAGTTGAATGGTTGGTCTCAATAGCAGAATGGAAAGGACAAAGGAAAGAATAAAAAGATAGAACAATAGAAATTACCTAATCTGAACAACATGGAGAAAAGGGACTGAAAAAATAAAAGGATCAGAGCCTTGGGGAGCTGTGGGACTATAATGAAAGCTCTGACAATCGTGTCATCTCAATACCAGCTTCAAATACCTAACAAAGTCAAAGTAAAATCATGGCCATACAAGGTGCTTCTGCAGCATTCACTCATTTCATTATTCATTCAACAAATATTGAGTAGGTGCCAAACCCTTTGCTAGCCCTGGGAATGCATTGGTAAACAAACACAAAACCACAACATGGTCCTTGCACTTTTGGAACTTATGGTCCAGGATAGGAGGTAGTCATTGCACAAATAAAAAAATTCTGATCCTTATTCTAACTAGGAGAAACAAACATATTGTGAGAGAAAATAATGGAAACAGGCAACTAATTAGATTAAGAGATCTGAGGAGGTCTTTCCAATGATGACCTGCGAGATGAGTAGAAGTTAGCAAAGAGTGGGGAAAGTTCTTCCTGGAAGACATGAAAGTACAAGCAAAGTCCCTGGGGCAAGTGAAGACTCAAAATAAGGCCAGTGAGGCTTGAGGCTGGTGAAAAATAGTGTAGTGGGGTCAGACAAGGGCCAGATCATGCCATTCCAAAGAAACTAGACCAATGCCTATGACAATTTGTCTGGTATCATTTCAGAACAACACAAAACACCAGAAACATACCCAAACTACTCTCACAACACCCAGTGTTTTAGAACCCCAAAAGGAGAGTCATCTATAAGACTTTGCAGTGACTCAGAGATGGGGAAGGTCATTTCTGGTGGGGATGAGATGGATTTGAAAGGATTGTTGGTAGGAATGAGGTTGGTCAGGAATAACTTAGAGAAAATGACCCTGGAGCTGGACTTGGAATTCCAGAGATGAATATGAAACAGGGAAGGGCTCTTTGCAGCCATTATAGCTACACACCAAGAGGTCCTTCGTCCATGGGTCCTGGAAGCAATGCCATCTGCTCTACACCGACATCTCAATCAGGGGGTTAGCTCCAGGCAGAGCCAACAGGGTGCCGCACGCACACGTCAGTTGGATTAGGACTAGCATATGGCTAGGAGGTCGACTGGGTTCTTAACAAGACTACAACCCATCCTAACCTTGTACAATCATGGGATTTCTGGAGTTATTGATTTCCATTATTGAAAAAAATTATATCGACAAAGCCCTGATTCCAATTTTAATAAAAATTAGAGGAAAACTTACTTTAGCATTCAGTTTACTTCCTCTTAGAATGACCCTGGACATAACAAACTTAGCTTGGTTCTATTTTCTTTTTATTGTTGCCCAATTTCAGACTTCTTTATCATAAAACTTGTCAATATTACTGCTCTAGCACTTTAAATTTTACCCCCTCCAAAAAAAAAACTCCAATGGAAAATTAGCAATGGGGAATTCATTTCCATATTGTAAGAGAGAGGTAGAAAGAAAAGAATAAAACTGGATTGTGTTTTAAAGAATTAATTTAGATGTGAGAGGCATTAAGAGCAGACAGACATTCATTTACTCATGTATTTGCTTAACAGAGTAGGTGCCACAAAACTAGGAATTGAAGGTACAAAGATGAATAAGCTGTAGTCTGTGACAGCAAATAGTTGATAGCCTGACAGAAGAGAGACATGTAATCTGATGAATCAGAATACTGCATAGCCAGTACTAGAGTATACCTAATATCTGTTCCTTCCTTTGTCCATACTTACAGAACCCTCATTTTGTTTGGGGTAGTACCAGGGAAGCCAATTGTGATAGTCCTGTTTCCACTTTTCTAGCCTGTTCTGCAGCTGGGGGATTGGAGGGAAGGAGCATCCAAGGTGAACAAGATGCCACCTCAGTAATATAAAGGGAGGTTTGCGGAATGGAGGCAGGCTTCTGAGAAAGTTTTGTTTTCTAGAGAGAAGACATTAATGAGGTCACCCTGGCCTGTCTTTCTTTTTCCAGCCTTGATTACAAATACAATGTGTGAAACATGGCAGCTATTTTGTGACCATGAGGAAAAAGCGAAGAAAAAACACAGAGATCCTGGCCTTGGCATTATTTAGCTGCTGAAACAATACCAGCAGTCATCTACCTCTGGCCTTCCTGTTATATGAGAAGAATAAATCTATTTGTTAAAGCTATTGCTAGTCAAGTTTTCTAATGAATACTGTTCTGCCTAACTGATTCAAAGAGGTATGAATAAAGTATTGTGGGAGTAGAGAAGAGGATAGCCCAAGAGGTAAGGAGGAGCAAGGTCCTGCATGGCCTATATACCAGGCCAAAGGGGGTGGTGGGCACTGGCAGTCTTTGGTGGGTGCAAAGCGCAGGGATTCTTTAACTGAAGAGTCTCTGAGAAAGAGAATTCTGGATGAGGCTGTAATAGAGGGACTTGGATTTGGCAGCTGGGCTGTCACTGCTGCCTTTTGCTGGGGACTTTCTGTGGGATGCAAGGAGCAGACACCTTCTCACAGTGACTAGAAAGAGAGCAAGCAGACCTGCAAATACACTCCAATTTGAAAAGAGACATGGCTGTAAAGGGAGGAAGAGGGGTGTTGGAGTTTGACAGGAAGGCACAGGTGAGGGAAATATCCTCTTTACTCTGGGGAGGTTTTCATGACCTGTAAGCCCAAGCAGAAGAAACCTCCTTGGAGGTACCTGTAGATCACTGGCTGGAAATTTGTCAGCTGTTGGAAAAATCTTAAATAAACTCATGTGCACAAAATAAATAGGCTTCAGAATGTAATCCTAGTTGTGGAAGCTCTAAGAGGTAGGCAATTCTGGGTAGCATTTTCTATAATTGCTTTTAAACCACATTGTCTTTTTTTTTCATTCTTCCAGCATCGTTTGACTCTTAATGGTTTCCTCCCTCTTGCTTAAATTATCCATGGCATTTCCTAACCTTGCAAAGAGATATATTTCTAATCCATGGGCCTGGGGTGAAGGTAATATCTCACAATACATCATTTGGCTAGGAAATCATCTCTTAAGAACACATCTTTTCAGGGCTAGAAAAGCATGGGGTTTTGATATTCCTGAAAAAAAAATGTTTTTCAATCAGCCTTAGCAACTTAGCTGGCATTTTGCAATATGATTATTGGTATCTGGAGGATTGCTAGTTAGGAGACAACTGACAGTTAGGTTCACAGTTTCCATATTGTTGAGCCCCCGTAATTATTAACATCTCATAGAATTAAACTGGCAGTTACGGCCTGCCTGGCTTTTCTCGCCAACTTCTTCACATCTATAAATCCCCACTGGACAGTGAACCCCTCCAGCCCAGGGGCTGTATCTTATTTGTTGTTGCATTTCTGGAAACTAGTAGAGGATCTGACTAAGACTTATTGAACTTGGGGTTCTTAATCTGGGGTCTGCAGACAGGCATTAGGAGGATGAAATTTTGTATGATGTATGCAAGTGCATTTTTCTGGGTGAGAGTTCATAGCTTTTATCTGCTTCTCAAAGGGGTTCCTGACCCTGAAAAGTTGAAGAACTAATATTAGAACTGAAATTCTTGATAGTAGGTATGTAAAATGGCATGACTGTCATTCCATTTAATAAAATCTCTTCCAGCTTAGATACATGCTTTTTTCTAAAGATTAAGGTTAAATTTTTATTCCGAGCACTTAAGGCTTCAACTGCTTTCTCTCCAGACTATGCTCTGATTCAAAATAGAACCTGTCTCTACTGGAAAACAAGAAATAGAGAGGCATTGCTCCTGGGTTTCTTGGGTGTTTGGTGCAGAGTCCTCCCTGCTCCATGGCAGGGTGTGGGTGTAATTGCATAATAGCTCTGGTCTCCAAGGGAAAGGGAGTGCTGCCACATGGCAGCTCCCTCCAGGCTGGGTTCACACAAGTCATTACTTTCTAGGCATCAGACTCTGCCTTGGCCCCAGCCACCTCTCCTTCTGTGGGTTCCTGTAAGCCAGGGCTTGCAGCCAGAGCAAGTCCTCTCAGGTGTCAGAAAACAATCCAGGCCAACAGAGCAGGGTCCTTCAGCACAAACCACCTCCCAGCCTTTCCGTTTCCCAGAGAGTTTGCTTGATGATCACTCGGGTTTCTGCTGTGGAAAGGGGAGCTTCCTATGGAGTAGCAGACCTGTGTGGTGGGAGGTGCCCCCTCTTGCAGACTCGGCTAGGTTGGAGGAGGGGGATAGGACAGTGGTTATTTTTCTTAGCCAGGGATTCATAGTTTCAGAGGATCCTTAAACCCCTGGAAACTGCAAACAACATTGTAAGTATATGCGTGGCTTTGGGGAGAGATTCCATAAGAACGACTGCTCTGAGTTAGGGGTCATGCTTTTCATGCCACTTAGTACTCACGCCAGATTCCTCTACTCCCAGCCTCAGGGAGGACATGCACAGAAGAATAAATGAAGGATTCCCTTGTGCAGTTACTGCAGCAACCCTCCTAACGGGTCTCCTCCCCATGAGGTTCCATCCAATTTACCTCCACTCTGCCAGGGAATTAATCATTGCCGCCAGCAAATTATAACTTCCTTTTACAGATTATCAGGCACAATGGCTTCATAGCATTGATTATTGCCACGGCCGCCCCGTCTCCCAGCATAGCGTCTGGCATGTAGTAAGTACTCTCTAGACAAAAGTTCCTCTTTGATTACAGTCCAAACTCAGGTAAACAGCCACAATCCTGAACACCGGGTTACATGCTGTCTTTCAGGTCAGACTCTCCGCTCTTCCCAAGTACTTGGACTCAGACCTGCATTTTCACCATGTGCGAATGCATACCACATGTTAGCTCCTGGCTTTTGCTCAGCTACTCAATGCACCTGGCACTCCCCTGCCTTATCAAATCCCACTCATCAGTCACCTGCTCACTTTCTCAGAGCCTAGTGTGGACCGGGACTGTGAGAAGTGACTGATCCTCTTCTGGGTTTCTAGAACATGGTTTATCCTTGCCATTCATTAGGCATTCAGGCATTGGGTACTCTTGCTGTTTGCCTGAAATTTGATACCCTATAGTGCCGTTTACCTTACTGTGTGCTTACATTTTGTACCTCTGACTGAAAGGCTGAGCTTTTTGAGCATAAGGACCTTGCACCCTAGTGGCACCTCTAGCAATGACCACAGTGTCTTTCTTGTAGGAAGCAACCAAGGCATGTTGATCTGATGTTTCCATAACATGATCTACCTACAATTCAACACTTTTATGTTCAACACATACTTTTGAGTATCTAAAACATGTCTACAGTCTGGCAAGAATAATAAGCTCCTCTATATCAGCAGTGCCACCTAGACTGCTGGCTCGTCAGCAGACTGTATCTGGTAGGAGTCAAGAAACTTTTCCTACTGCATACAGGCCAATGATGTCTGCTTTACTTTATTCAAGCTAGGCAGTTTGGCTGACACCAATCATTGCTCTCAAAAGGAATCATTCAGGTTGAATTCAAAATCCCTTGGGATTTTGGGAGTCAGTAGGATGATGGTACATTTGCCCAGAGGAGGTTAAATCAAGGACAGAGTTTTCTTTATGGAAAAGACATTTGCTGATTGCCCTTTGCATTCTGTTTTTTCCATCCCTTGAGTTGCGACCCTTCAAAAAAGGCGCTCATGGATCTTACATTTTTGGCTCTTTCTGGATTGGTCCCATGCTATTCTTTCCACCATCTGCATCTGCTTGTAGCATACTCCCTCATCCTGATGCCACATGAACTCAGCAGAGTTTAATTAAGTCACAGATCAACTTGGGCCCCCACAGATTTCTGGAGCCATAACACAAGACCACATATAAGCTATAAAATCTGGGCTACTTTGTCCTGTTTTCTAGTGTTTCTCATAGAATGTACTTACAGAGGTAAGTTGGAAGGGGAGGGGAGGGGAGGGGATAGGGGAGGGAAGCGGGGAGGAGAGGAGAGGAGAGAAGGTCAAGAGTTCTAGTTTTCTTAGTTAAAAAAAACTGGCAGAGAAATTAGTGGGACTTCATTTTAATGCAGAGTGGAATGCAAGTGACTGATTTTTTTAAAAAATGGTAAACCACTGATGCTTAAGATGAGGGACCAGGGGAATGATGCTGGAGCCCCATCCTAAACAAGGTACTAAAATCTTTTTTTTTCAAATAGGGAATAAATTAAAGCCCAATAAATCAATAAAAACAGTGCTTCTAAAAGTGACAGTGTAATCCCATTTACACGTTGCATGTCTTGGAATGATGAAGGAGTTGAGCTTTAGATCATTTGTCCCTGGGAAATGCTTAGAACCTTCACAAAGTAGGGCCAGGAGAAGTCACAGTGGAGATGAAGCAGAAAGGGCGGTGGGAAGGCAAGGTCTCAAATTCCTCGTCTGTGTCAGGGAACAACAGTAAAAACCAGACGGTTGCCACCCCCAGAGGGCAGCACAGCAGATATCTGAAGCTGGCCCCCCAGTGTAGTAGACTCCACAGATCAAAACACTCCCAGCATTTGGGCCCTAGTCAAAGCTCTGTTTTGTGTTTTCAAATGAGGCAGCATGTGCCACCACAGTGGGGTATGCATTTTCCTACTTTTCCTGATGGCTCCATGTTAAGGATGATTCTGATACAAAGTAAAATACAATTCAATAAAGTGAACTAGCAGAATCCTTATCCTAGGAGGATATTTAGTAATGATCCATTGGTATTGGCACCTTGCTTTGTATTTAATTCCTCTCTACCCACCATGCATCAATATGCCTAATGCTTCTTTGGGCTGCCATAGCTAATCTTGAAAATCTATCATTCAACCTCCTGCTGACTTGGTTTCTTCTCTGTTCAGGCTGCCCCAGGGATGACCACATGACACCCCCAGAAGTCCCTAATGGCCAGAGGTCTAATGTCACTGACCAACCCAGTTTGCAATGCCATTGTACTGGACTATCAGTAGGAAAAGCTAATAAATCCCAGTGCCTTCCATGTGTCCGGTGCCCTCCTTGGAAGCCTAAATCAGATTATCAATCCATAAGTTGTTATGATTTGTGCAACATGTTTTGGATGAAGCCAATTAGCTGCAACTGATTGGACTGGAGATCAATATGCAAGCCAAAGACAACCATAGATGGATTGGACATGAAGGATGCTGGCCACCTCTAGGTTGCCTTCCTGATAATTTTGCCCATTAGAGAGTCTGCATATTGAGAGGTGCAAACTGGCCTGCTTAAATCCTCTCTTTTGTAAAAAAAAATAAATGTCATTGTTCAGAGCAATGGACAATTGTCCAAAGCACTTTTCTGTTCCTCCATGGAGCCTGTGGCATATCCCATTGTGACCCAGTATAATTGTGTCTGATGATGTGAGTTGCCATGCAATCCCACACCCTGTATGTGTGGTAAACTTTCAGCACTCAAGGTCAACTGTGCATGACATTTACCACATGTAAGCCTGCAGTTGGCATCATCCTCATTTGGATCCTGTTGGGTTCTTTCTCTATTTTTGTTAGGGCCCATCAGCATAAAAATGAAGTTGTTTTGATTTGCTATTATCTGTCTGCTATCAGAAAACTGTTATTAGGGAAATTGTATTAATTAGCAACAGCTGAGGGGAGGTCTGGCTATTTTGGAGCTGCAGCTGCAAGTCTCTTTGCAATCTGACTGTTGAGTACATTTAACAATTAGCAGAACAAATAGTCTCTGGGTGTATTTAATCATGTTAATTTTGTTTTCCTCTATTTGTATTACTGTTTAGGACTGTTAGTTAATCTACATTAAATACCCTAATACCATTTGAACACTTAAGGCATACCATCAGCTATCCTATTTCCTCTATGAGTTACTGGACATGCTATATTGTTTAGCTTAATGCTAATTAAAAAAAAAAATTACATAGGAAAAATGGAGATTTAAAATTTACTCAAAACATTGGCCTTTTAACCAAAGTACTTAATTAAGCTGAAAATCATATTCTAAACCATGCTGGATGTGGTGGTTTAGAGCTGTATATACCCCAGACAAACATGTTCTTAAACTCAATCCATTCCTGTGGGTGTGAAACCATTATAAGTAAGGACTTTTTGATGAAGTTACTTCAATTAAGGTGTGACCCAGCTCAGTTATGATGGGTCTTAATCCTATTACTGGATTCCTTTATAAGCAGAATGAAATTCAGACAGGAGAGAGAAAGTCACAGGAAGAGAGAAGCTGAAGTTCAATGAACCAGAAGAGAACAGACAGGCCAGGAGAGGCCGCCATGTGTATTGCCATGTGACAGAAGAGTCAAGGACCAAAGATCACCAGCAGCCAGCCACAGAATGCCAGTCTTCAGGAAGAAAGCATCGCCTTGATGATGTCTTGACTTGGACTTTCTCTTTGCCTCAGAACTGTGAGCTAAAAAACTCCCACTGTTTAAGCCAATCCAATGCACAATATTTGTTTGAGTAGCCAAGGAAACTGATACACTGGATAACAGACATAGCTAGATGGATGGAAAGCTGGCAGCATAAGTTGATAGAATGACAGATGGATAGAATGATAGACAGATGTACAGATAGATACATATACACATAGATCTTAAGGACTGGGATTTAAACCTTTGAAATTCTAATCCCACTAGTGAATTACTTTCTCCTTAAAATCACCATCAAATCAGTGTGGTTTACTAATGAAAGATGTTGTTAATGGGGGAAAGTGGGGGAGAGGGTGGGGTGGGATATATGGGAATGCCCCCCCCTTTTTTGTACAGGGACCGGGGAATGAACCTGGGACCTCATATGTGGGAAGCTGGTGCTCAACCACTGAGCTACATTGGCATCCCAGAGTTGGTTTTTTCATTTGTTTGTTTGTTGTTTTTAAGAGGTTATCGGGACCCAAACCCAGGACCTTGTATGTGGGAAGCAGGCACTTACCTGTTTGAGCTACATCTGCTTCCCTGCTATACTTTTTTAAAGACTTATTTTATTTATTCCCCCCTCCCCCTTATTGTTTTTGCACTCGCTGTCTTGCTCTCTGTGTCCATTTGCTGTGTGCTCTCTGTGTCTGCTTGTCTTCCCGTCTTCTCTTTAGGAGGCACCGGGAACTGATCCTGGGACCTTCGATGTGGGAGAGAGGCACTCAATCTCTTGAGCTACCTCAGCTCCCTGGTTTGTTGTGTCTTTCATTGTGTCTCCTCTTTCTCTCTTTTTGTTGCGCCAGCTCTCCACGCAGGCCAGCTCGCTTTCACCAGGAGGTCACGGGAAACGAACACAGGACCTCCCATATGGTAGACGGGAGCCCAATCACTTGAGCCACATCTATTTCCCTGCCCCCCCCCCCAGATATTTTTGATTTAACATTTATGCAATCTAAAGCTTCTTTAAAAATAAAAAAATCAGTGCAGTGAAAAGGATAACAGTCATGGAAAGACCTCTGTGGTCAGGCAGATCAGGTTTGGTCCTGATTCTACTTCTTCAGTATGTAGTAGGTACATTACATCCCCGAAACTCAGTTTTCTGCCATACCAACTGGGGTTAATATCTACTTTACAGGGATCTTGTGAAATTACTAAGCTAAGCTGATACGGAAAGTTCTTAGCACATGGTAGGTAGTTGAAAAATATTATCTTCCTCCTACTTTAAACCTTGTTGCTACTTAACTTCTTAGGTATTTATGCCTTCTCTACCCAGCCAGAGAGTTAATTAAACCCTTAGGAGGTAGAACTCTTTCACCTCTGTACCTACCCACAGAGCACTGCACAGAGCAGTGTTGGGCCCATTGGATATTCATACCAATTTATTAGTGCTAGTACATGTGCCTTGGCTTTATCATCAGCCAGTATAAGAGGAATTGCTAACATCTACCAAGTGCTTATTATGTGCCAGGCACTCTGTATTAAGCATTTTAATAATCTAGGGGTTCCTCAGCCCTGGCTGCTCATAGAATCATTTGTTGGAAATTTTAGAAAGTATTGATGCTCTGATTCATCCCAGACCAATGAGATCAGAATTTCTGGAGCTGTGATTTTAAAAACCTGCTCAGGTGATTTTCTAACGTGCAGCCGGGGTAGAGAACCACTGACGTAAATTTATCTTGTTTAATTCTACCACCTATGAAGTTTGTACTATTATCTTCTTTTCCAGATGAAAAAAGCCCAGGCACAGAGGGATTAAGTGGTTTACTCAAGTTTATTCATCTCTTAAGAGGTAGAGCCAGGATTAGGAACCCAATGAGTTTGACTCCACAACCCAGACCCTTATCCAAAGGGCCATGCTGCCTCCCATCTGACAAACAAATTCTGTTAGAACTGCTGGGCAAAGAGAGTGTGTTGGTGTTCCCAGTGTTACACAGTAGATTTCCATCATCATAAAAGGAAATGTGTAAAATCAAAATGGATCCTTTCTATTTTAAAAGTGGTAGTGGAAGCCAGGTTTCTATCCTTTTACACCCAGGGCCCATGTGACCCAGCTCAAATCATGTTACCTCCCTGAACCTTCCTTTCCCATGCTGCTAATGATGGCCTCACAAGAGTAGCTTGGGTGTAAAGTGGGAAGGTGCTCTGTAAAACCTACACTACTAAAAAAATGTAAGAAGGTACTTCCCATGCCATGGCTCTTTATCCCCACTTTCTAGGGGAGAAAACATGCTCATAGGTAGAGCCAGGACTCCAGCTTCAGCCCATCTGAGCCCAAAGCCCATTTGCAAGAGAGCAAACTTCATCTAATGGACCATTTTCAACCAGTTGAGACCATCTCTCAAAGTGCCTTTAGCAGGAGAATCTCTAGTGAATGCCAGAAAGGAGTGGAGAAGGGAGGCTTTTCCTGTCTGAAGAACAATAATTAGACTTTTCTTAGAGTTGTTTTAGGGGCAGCGGCTATTGAGGGGGCTTGCTCTTCTCCAACCCCCCATCCATGATTGTCATTTCCTGGCTTTGCTCCAGGGGCTAAAGTGAAAACGGAACCACGGCCTTGTTCAAAAGAGGCTCCAGGTTCTCAGATGAACATTCACATGCCGGTCCCACTGCCTCGGTCTCTCTTTTACCCTCCCCCATACCTAGCACAAGGCCAGGTACATGGTAGCTGCTGATTGAATGTCCCTCAAATGAATGTCTGAATCCTGTGTATGTAGTGTGTGGGGGGGGACGGGACAGAGACTGTGAAAAAAAGCCTCAATATTCCTTCCTGCCTAAGGCCAAATGCTCCTATGGCAACACATACAAATAGCCTCTTACACCCTTGGTTTAATCACAGTTTCCATCTTGAACTGCTTGCTCCCGCCCACATTTTGTGCCCAGGTTCTTTCCTTGTAAAGACCTCTCCCGCTGAGGGCCCTCTAGACCTGAACCTCACCCCTTCTTTATTGATTTAACCCTTTATTGCCCAATTCCACTATGAATTGTTCTAGCTCTTCAGTCACTTAGGGTAAAACCCTCACCTGATCCAGCCCAGGTTTACCTGGCCCCATGGTAGGCAGGTCTCACATGACTGCTGACAGTGTAGGCAAGAGAAGGCAGTCAGTGAGACACAATGGAGGTGATGGACCGACAGGTCACAGACCACAACATCCCCCCCATTTGCCCCTCCAGTTAGAGAACTACTGAAGCCTGCAAGCCCACTTATAAAAGACAAGTCATCCTCGGAAGAGCTAAGCCCCATTAAAGACGCATTCACACACTGTGGCAGATCAAAGGCTTGGAGTTAAATCGCCCAGGGTTCAAATCCCAGCTCCACCCTGTGTAGACTGAATTATGTGCCCCAACAAACACACGTTCTTAATCTTAACCCGCAGTCCTAAGGGTAGACAGGACCTCTTGAGGATGTTAGTTAAGGTGTAGCCCACCTTAAGGTAAGGGAGAGGGTTTTCTTCCACAGCCCCAGAGGCCTTATAAAGAGAAGAAACTGGAAGCCAGAAGTTGGAAAAGGCCACACACAAAGAAGCCAGAAGCCAGTGGAAACCAAAAGGGCAAGCACAAGGAGTGAGATCGCCGTGTGACAGAGGCAGAGACACAAGCCAAGGAACCCCAAGGACTGCCTGCAGCCAGCACCAGAGCACTACAGACTCCAGAAGACAGCAAACTGGGCTGATACCTTCATTTCAGACTTCTCACTGCAAAGCTGAGAGCCAATAAATTCTTGTTGTTTAAGGTAAACCATTGTATTATTTTATAGCAGCCTGTCAAACTAAGACAACACCTATGAGCTATACGATGTCGGGGAAATTGTGCCTCACTTTCCTCCAATGTAAAATGGGGAAAATGATAGAATCTTCATTACATGGTTGTTGGCACATATTTTAGCTATTATTATTACCGTGGTTAAAATTTAGATCAAGGGAAGCGGCTGTGGCTCAATCGGTGGGGCTCCCGTTTGCCATGTGGGAGGCCCCGGGTTCGGTTCCCGGGGCCTCCTGGTGGGGGCAGGCCCGCCCGCACAGCGTGGTTAGCTGACCCAGCGAGCACAAGCAGCAAGGAGGGGATAAATGAATAAATAAATAAATAATCTTTAAAAAAAAAAAAAAAAATTTAGATCAATACCTAGCTGAATGCTCAGAGAAGGGGTGTTTTGGAAAAAGAAGGGAAAGGGAAGAGAAGAAAAGGAAACTCCCATTTGCTGAGCTCCAACTTCTGGCACTGTCTTCAGCCCACCTGTACCCTTTCCTGCTCCACCCCCACTTTCCTACCCTCTTTCAAAGAACTTTTTCCCCCAGAACCATTTGAAAGTTGTCGAAATGATGCCCAATCACCTTGAGAACTTTTAGTGTGTATTCCCTACAAACAAGGATATCCTCCTACATATAACAACCATAGTACCACCATACATTACTACCATCTGTCTAGTCCTCAGACTCCTTAAAGTTTCTAAGAGGCTAAAAGCAGTTTTCATTTAGATTTTATGTCTCCACAGTGTCCTTCAATCTAGAACTGCTCCTCAGTCTTTCCTTGACTTTTATGACTTTGAAACTTTTGAAGATTATATATCAGTTAATCTGCAAAATGTTTGAACTTGTTTAATATTTCCTCATGATTAGATTCAGTTATGTGTCTTTAACAGAAAAATCATAGAAGTGATGCCATGTTCTTTTCATCGCATCGTATCAGGTAGCACATGATTTAAGTTTAGATTTGTCCATTACTGGTGTCTGCCAGAGTTCTCCACTCTAAGTTCCTGTTCTTCCCTTGATAGTTATTAAATATTTTGAAGGCAGGTGCTTTGAGATTATATAAATATCCTGTTCCTTACCAAACTTTCCAAATATTCATTCATTTATTTAATTTACCTATGTGTTTATTTATATCAGATGGCCTATGGCTTTCCATTTTGTTTGATTATTTATTTAACATGTGTTTATTTATTCTTGTAATCCTTTACTCTAATAACTGCATGGGAACTTAAGACCCATGCATAATGTGCTTGGTCTTTCTCCTGTCTTAACATTCTATTTTAATTTTAATTTTCCCTGGTCCTGATTTTCTAAATTTAAAATGACTATTTCATTTTATGGTTTTCTTGATGCATTGTCATAGTCTTTATGGGAATTGGCAGGGAGCCAACAAGCAAAAGGAATGGAGACCCAGTGGAGACTGGAACTTTGTTTTTAAATCTAGAAAAACCATATTTTTGTCTTAAGTGCCAGAAACTAAAATTCACTTCTGGAGTGAGCCACTTCTTTG
This sequence comes from Tolypeutes matacus, assembly GCA_026826555.1. NCBI lineage: Eukaryota > Metazoa > Chordata > Mammalia > Cingulata > Chlamyphoridae > Tolypeutes > Tolypeutes matacus. The sequence goes on from JAKSZT010007815.1 coordinate 35,426,124, forward strand.
TTTTGGAAAACATCTACATGATGATCTTTCGTTACGTAACTATAAAATAATAATAATATATCCTCATATAGAGCTTCCTCTGTGCCAGACATTTCCAAGAACTTTACATGTATTAACTCACCTGATCCTTACCACAACCCTACTAGTAGGTATATTAGTCAGCCAAAGGGGTGCTAATGCAAAGTACCAAAAATCTGTTGGCTTTTATAAAGGGTAGGTATTTATCTGGGGTAAAAGTTTATAGTTACAAGGCCCTAAAGAGTCCAACCTAAGGTTGCTTCCTCACCAAAGTCAGCTGCCACGTGTTGAAGCAAGATGGTCGCTGATCTCTGGGAGGGGTCAGCCTTCCCCTCTGGGTTTCCTCTCTCTCAGCTGCAGGCTGGCATAGGGCTTGTCTCTCAGGGCTTCCTCTCTCTCCTGGCATAGGGCTCATTTCCTTCTGAGTCTTCTATATTGTCTCTTCCCAAGGTCAGCTGCAAACTATCAGGGAAATGGCTCATCTCTCCCTAGGGCTTTATCTGTTTGAGCCTTCTCCTTTCTGCCACGTGGCAGGATCAAAATGACAAAGTTCTCTCCTCTTCCCACCTATCTTCTTCAGTGAGTGTCCCTTTATTTATTTATTTATTTTTTTAAAAGATTTTATTTATTTATTCATTTATCCCCCCCTTGCTGCTTGTGCTCGCTGGGTCAGCTAACCACGCCATGCGGGCGGGCTTGCCTTCACCAGGAGGCCCCGGGAACCGAACCCAGGGCCTCCCATATGGTAAACGGGAGCCCTACTGGTTGAGCCACAGCCGCTTCCCAGTGAGTGTCCCTTTATATCAGCCCACCAAGGGGGCAGGTTCTCAACCTGAGTCATGCCTTACTGATGTGGTCAAACCAAAGCCCTAATCTTAACAGGTAATTTAATCAATGGTCTCTCAACTGAATCCAATATAATCAAAAATATCACACATTATCTTTTTGGGATTCAGAGGGTAGAGTGTGTCAGTTTGAGATTATTTTATGAATCCCCAAAAGAGAAAGAGAATAGATTGTAAACTAATCTATTCCTCTGGGTGTGATACCCTTCGGATGCATTAGATTCAGCTGAGATGTCTTTGATTAAATTACCTGTTAAGTAATTACCAGTACGGCATGACTCAGGTTGAGTTCCCAAACCCTTGGTGGGCTGATATAAATGGACACTCACCCAAGAAGACAAGCCGGAGGAGAGAATTTTGTCTTTCTGCTCCTGACATGTGACAGAAAGGAGAAGGCTCAAACAGCTAAGGCCCTGGGGAGAGATGAGTCATTTGCCTGGTAGCTTACAGCTGACCTTAGGAAGAGAGGTGAGACTGATATAGGAAGCCCTGAGAGACAAGCCCTGTGCTAGCCTGCAGCTGAGATTGGGAAGAAGCTGGACCCACAGAGCCTTAAGAGGAGGGGTTCTTAACATGGGGTCTGTGAGTTTGAATTGAAATTCAAAAAAATATTATTTTTGTGGGGACATGTTGGTGTGGGTATGATATATTTATTAAATAATACATAGTATAGTGTGGACTTAGTAAGGGGTCTGTGGTTTTCACCTGACTGGCAAAGGGGTCCGTGGAACAAAAAAGGTTAAGAAACTCTGTTCTAGAGGCAGAGGAAGCCCAGAAGGGAAGGCTGAAATCCCAGCAGAGATCACCTACCATCTTGCTTCAACATGAGGCAGCTGACTTTGGTGAGAAAGTATCTCTTATGGTACCTTGAGTTGGACTTTCCATGGCCTTGGGACTGTAAGCTTTTACCCCAAATAAATAACCTTTTAAAAGCCAGCAGATTTTCAGCTACTTTGCATTGGTACCCCTTTGGGAAACTAATTGTTATCCACATTTTAAAGGGGCAGCATGTGGGGCACTGGGAGTTTAAAGTGAGTTGCATAAACTCATTAGAAAATGATGGAGCCAGAATCAATCTCAGGCTCTGAACTGTGAGTCCACCTTCTTAACCACATGCTAAACCAACTGGTCTGGAGGAGAGTTGGGTCTGGAACTAGAGACAAGTGGGATTTGTACAGGTGCATTCTTTTGGGGAGAAGTAAACTGGTCACTGGGGTTAAGCAGGGAACCTGATGTCTACCAATGCAAGACAGGAGCTAAGAGAGCTGGGAATCCCCAAAGATGGACTTGGGCTTGTAGACCCTGAGAGCAGCCAGACCTATAATCCAGTTATGTAGGTTCTCTGCATTATGATTCCCTTCTGGAACTCCCCAAACTTTCAACAATGTCTTTATTAACCACTGTAGTTTGGCTTTAGCTGTGTAATGGGGCATTAAGGGATGGATCTGAGTCCAAGATTGGAGCAAAGACAGGAGAGCAGATGCCCAAGGAGTAGTCTAGACCCAGGTGGATGGTCAAGGGGGCAACAGCCAGGATTTTGGGGGTACATGTAATAATTCCTTATAGATTCCCAGAAATTCTTGGGAGGTCAACCTGGCAGATGGCTTGTCTTTCTGTAGTTAAATAAGAATTGACTTGTGACTAAACAATCTGTGAATAATTTCTATATTAAAAGGTTGGGGGCTGCCCTTACTGGAGTCAGACTTACTCCTTAGAGTCCACATCCTTTAGTTCTTTTCAAAATGTCCACTGTTGCTTCTAGCCCAAGACGAGTGAGAGTGTGGATCATTCCTCTATCAAACTATGATTTAGGAGCTGGGATCCAGGGCATTTGCCAAATTTTACCTTTGGGTGGCTTCTTCTCCAGCACAGCATATATCACTGTTGTCAACTGAGCAAGAAGGCAAGGCGAGTCTTCCATTTCAGTGTTCAAAGAAACAAGTAGAAAGATGTGTGTTACTGCAAATAGTGTCCCCACTTTAGAGGCATCATCAAAGAGGCCATTGATCAGACAATTGGTAGAAAGTAAAAGGAAGCAAGAGCCAAATGAGGCAGCCAAAAGCCAAAAAAGCAAGGGTAGAGAACTCAGACTCTTGTCAGTGGTGGGTTTACCTAGCAACACAGCTGGTGCAAAGGAAGATTCCTCCAAGTAACGCAGACTGGAGCAGTACATGCTGACTCATCAGATTTCTACGCTGAGCCACAGATGTGTTTAATTTTATACATTGAGACCAATTTGCACACTGTGAACGGACACGAATCCAGCAGCCTGGGGCTGCATAAGCATGGTAAAGCTAGAAGCGTGAGTGGGAGACCCTGCTGCCACTCCAAGGGCTCTGTCTGCTTGCTCCTCCTGGTTTCCTGATTCCATAGCCACAAGACAAGACTCGGTCCTGCAGCTTTCCTCTGGGATTGTGGCGCAGACACCTATCATTCATCACTCACTCCCTGGTTTTCCTCTGCACTCTGGGAGGCTTTTTTGGGTCACTGGAACTGTTGCTCAGAGTGTGGGTGTAATTACCACAAAACAGCCTCTGACTATGGGGGCGGGGTAGAGAGGGGTGATGGACTTTGGACCATGTAGGAGGTGATAGCTAAACGGTCCTGCACCCAAACTGCAATTAGAGCAATTCTGATGTCATTGTTAATCATGTCGACTTATGTTTCGAAAGGAAACCAAATGATGACTATAATGATTATTTCTTTTCTGCTTCCCCCTCTCTTTCGCCTCAAAAAACTGGCAATAGCACTAAAGTCAAATTAAACATCTGTTTGAAAAATAAACCGGAGTGCTTGTGACAGCTGCTCTGGACTTACAAATGCACCCCAGCTGTCACACTCCTAAATTAACAATGATTTTCATTTATGAATTATATAGAACTAAGAAATAAAGGAGCGTTTTCTCCTCTGCGGTCCCAGCTTCCAAGGGCTGTTAAGTGGGAAATGTTAGGGAAATGCCCAAGGAAAATGTCACTGAAATCAGCTCACAATAATTAATCATGGAGGGAAAGGGGGACAGACTTTCTTTTTATGTAATCTCATTTCTTCTCTGATTTTATACTGGGGATTCTCTGTGGCAAGCAAGCTTGCAAGGAGGCAAATAAAGCAAGAACAATTCTTTGATTTAACAGTTGAAAGATACAGTGATTGAGCTGCTTGGTGAGATTCGCTCGATGAATGCCATCGTCTACAGCGTTGACAGTTCTCTGAGCATCATCTGCGTCTTCAGCGGTCTTCCAGCTCTTACTCCTTCCAAACCAAGTAGCTAATGCCAGCGTATGTGCCTTTGAAGTACTGTGGTCCCATGGTGAGGGGAAAGGGTCTAATCATGCCGTTTTGGTGACAGGACAAAATATGCCAAACTATTTCACATTTACCTCATGACTCTGGAAGACAAAGTAGGTATAAAACCATTTATTTGTCCTTTTCTGTTCCCGCTCCAGAGCCATCACTGGCCTTCCTACGACAGGGCCAGGCTTGGGGATGGGGCACATGTCTATTGTGTTAAAAAATACAGACTGAAAGGTTAATGATTTTTCTCCTTAGGGTAAAAAACTAGGTTTGATACCATCTGGCATTTTCTCACTGTTGTTCAAAGTTCCCATTTTGATGATCCCATGTCAAAAATGTCCACAGGGTGGAAAGATCTTGTTTTGATCCCACTTGATCAGGTCATGGAATATATTGGCAACTCCTGCTCCATCAGTGGGAGAGGACTAGAACTGGTCTTGCTGCCATTAATCTGAGCCCTGGTGCAAAACTGGGCAGGCCAAGTACTCTTGTCTGTCCACCAAGTCAAAGTCACCCCAGCCCCCACCATGTTAGCATGGTCCACAGAGCAGGGCTTCAGTTTCCCACCTAAGCGTCAATTTACTGCTGGACTTGTAGCTCTGTCGAGGGCCTGCTCCTCTGTGGCTGCACTTCCTGCTTCACTCTTGTCAGTCTCCTCCCTGGGAGATGGATTCTGCACCTGGAACCCCAATTACTGAACGAAATTCGGCTGTCACTGAACTGCTCTCCTGGAGCTGCTCCTTGTGGCCTCCCAGAAGCCCCTGGCATCTGAACTCTAGGTCCTAGGGTGTTTAGGTCTTCCTGGACTCTTGGGGATTGAATCATGTGCCCCGTAAAGACACAAGTCTTAATCCACATTCTTGCGGGTGTGAAGTCATTTGTAAATAACAAGGTGTTATGATTGTAAAGTAACTAGATATTATTATTAGTTAAGGTGTGGAGTCATTGGTGACTAGAACCTTCGAAGTTCCTATTTAGAGGCCAAATTGAATTAGGGTGGGCCTTAATCCATATGACTGGAATCCTCAGAGGAAATCTCGATGTGGTCAGTCAGAGAAAGCCACAGGAAGAGACCCAAGAGCCCGAGCACCAGGGCACAGAGCAGAGATGCAAGCAAGGCGCTCCAAGGACTGTGACAGGCCAGCACCAGAACGCTAGCGACTCCAGGAGAAAGCAGCATGTCGAGACTTTGATGTTGAACTTCTAGTCTTCAAAACTCTAAGAAAATAATCCCTGTTGTTTAGGCCAATCCACGGTGCGGTATCTACCATAGTAGCCTGGACCAAACACACGCCACCCCTTTTAGCCATGGCACTGACTTTCAACCGCTCTCCCACTGGTTTGGGTTTTCCTAACCCTTTCTCTGTTGACTCCTTGCTTCCTCCACTGGTTAGCATTGCTGAGGTCCTAGCTTGCCTGAAGTGAAAGCCACCCTGACTTATGACAACCAAGCCTGTGGCTCTTCTTGCTACCTCATGCCAGAAAAATTGTGGGGTAGGTCTCACCCCAGCCACATCAGATCCCCTGCCAGTTTCCTCTAAATCACACACAGAGTCCACCTCATGTGGGTTTTCTATATTTTCTTTGCTTTGATGATAAAAAAGAGTTGGTGAGCCCTATGAAGTTACAAAGAATTACTAATTTCTCTTTAATACTCATTCTCTCTTCCCACTAACAAGCCTTTTTCTTGCCAGGTCCCTGGGCTTGTTTTCAATTTTCTAAATGATATTTAATTTCCACACTTGGGGAAAACATCTACCCCCACAGGCAGTGCTTTACCCCCCTGGTCTACAAGAGGGATTCTGCCCTGCTCCTCACAGACCAACTGGGCAGAAGGAGGAAGGGTGTCAAGCACACTCAGTGCAGCTTAGCGGTTTTAGTTATGAAAACAATTTTTGGAGTCAGCCAGAAGTGGGCTTAAGTCCCAGCTCCATCACTTAGCCACTGTGAACGTAAACTCTAAATCTCAATTTCCTCTTCAACAGAATGGGAATAATATAGTAAAGACCTTAGAGGGCTTTTGTGAGGATGAAGTAAGATAAAACACGCAATTCTGCTAGCATAGTGCTGGGCAATACATTTAAGCTACTGTGATGGTTCGGCTAATGTGTCAACTCAGTTCTGTTTCCCTGGAGAAACCTAAGTGATACAGCTACTTACACCTGTATTCATATTAATCAAGGCACTGGACATCTCCGTGCACCTCTTCGCATCCTCTTGGCCCAACTCTGACTCTACCCACTGTTGCAGTGATCAGTTCTGCACAGATCTTGGCCAGCTTTGCCCCATCATAATGGAATGATGCTCACCACAGCTGGGTGGTGTACTTCTTGTTTCCTACCTGAACTTCTGCGATGCTGTAGTCAGTGTTCAGAATCTGCTGAACGCTCCCATGTGTGCCACCCAGAAGTATAAGGAGTTAATGCCAGTGGGGGCCACTCGTGATAAATGGGGCATGGAAGCCAACCAGCAAAGGAGTTCTCTTTCTTCCCTGGGCATACTGTTCTGATCGATATGTCATAAGGTTCCTCAAAAGGTCCCAGCAGGATCAAGCACTACTTGCCTGTGGTCATGGCCAAGTCAATAAGACTACAATGAATTCCCACCCCACCCCCTTCCCTCATCCTGCGTCCTGGGATGAATTCCCAAATAAACTACCTGCCTGCATGTCTTTGTCTCAGCTGGGCTTTCAGGATTTAACAATTACTGAGTTAGCACCACTGAGCTATGCATTAGAACAGGAGTTGGCAAACTTTTTCTATAAAAGGGCAGATAGTAAATATTTAGAAGCTTTGCAGGCCATACAGTCTCTATCTTAACTTCTCAACTTTGCCACTGTAGTGTAGGGAAGCTATAAAAGCATGTAAATGAATGATCATGGCTGTGTTCCAATAAAGCTTATTTACAGAAACAGGTGGTAGGCTGGATTTGGACCACAGACTGTAGTTTGCCAACTCCTGCATTAGGGCCACAAAGAGGAATGAAATTGATCACTGCCTTCATGCAACTCGTAGTCTAGTGTGAGGAGGAGGAGAAGAGCCTGGAAATGAGGCTGGAATGGTGGCTGGAGAAAGTCATGAAGGGCCTTGAACACCATGCTGAGGAAGTTTGACTTTTTTCTCTGGTGATGGGGAACACTGAATTTCTCAGATCTTGTAGGTGCTGCAGCTGAAAAAAGGTTATTTCACTGGTAAAAAATGAATTGCTTCTTTCTAACATTTCTATAAAACTCACTCTGCCATGGGGCTGCCATATCTCTCCAGCACCTTGAGAGATGCTTCCAGTACCAAACCTTCCACACTGGGTTGCACTGAAAGAGTAAGCTTTTGCATCTGAAATTCTTGAGGTCAGGTGTGTTTTGGAATTCAGAATATTTTTGGATTTCAGAAAGATAATACAGTACACATTCTACATATTTTGGAAACTCCCCCATCAGGGTTTGAGGCAGCATCTCACAATCAACTGCATTAATATTTACTCTAAATATTTAGACTAGAAGGCTATAAATAACTTCAAGTCAATTCAGGTCAGGTTTGGGCCCCAAATGAGTTACAAAGGGCTTTTGGTTTTAGAGCTCTTTGGATTTCAGAATTGCCGCTGAAGAACCCTGGACCTGATTTGTTTTGTTTGTGTTTCACCCCTAGACTGTGACATCCTCAAAGAAAGCCTCTGAGACCTCAGTGCCCGCACAGAGAAGGTGCTCAATAAATGTTACCAAGAGAATGAGCAAACAAGAATGGTTCATGGAGGGATTCAGAAGACACTGGGCAAGGACTCTGCTGATGGAAATGGGAAGACTGGAATGCTCTCATTAAGATTTTGGACTTTTATCTCAAAGGCTATAGGGAGCCAGTTCGGGTTTGTTGGGTAAGTGATGTGACTCAGCTGCATATGAGCACCCCAAGTCTTCTGCCAGTGTGAAGAAGGACGAGAGGGCAAGGAACTGGACTGATCAGTCAGGAGGCTACTGCAACCATAAGGCGAGAAGTGACAGTGTCTGTGAATGAGAGAGTGAATGGAGAGCAAGAGATAGCAGAGACACTTAAAAGTCCAACTGACAGAAAGGACCTGACAACTGAAGATGCTGGGGGAAAGGAGGGGTTGGAGTTCAACCAGATCCAGCAGCACCGGTCTGAGACAGCCAAGGGCGGTACTAAGATCACAGGCTCTGGAGACCAGCTGCTTCTGTTCAAATCCCAGCTCTGTCGCTAGACCTTGGGCAAGTTACTTTACCTCTCTGTGCTTCACTTTCCTCCTCAGTATCTGCTTCAGAGGGCTGCTGTGAGGATTAAATAAGTATTTGTGGTACATTTAGAATAGTGTTTGGCTCACAGCTATTATTACTGCCTATAATCAATCATTGTTTCATAATGTTGAACTCCCCAAATCACTCACCCAAATAGTTATCTCCTCAGGAGAAGGATGACCCACATCTCAGACCTTCCCAGGAAGGGACAAAGCGGGTATTAGAAAGCTTTCCAAAGATAATAAATACATGGAGAGAGGATTCCTCTAGGGGGCAAAACTTTTGAGAGACTTAAGGGGACAGGACTTCCCTCTGGCGGGTCTGTGAACATCTCTATTTTCAGGGACTTTTTCTTTTAATTACTTGCTACTTTGCTATAAAGGTTTGCAGCAAGCTGGCAGCATTGTAGTGTACCCAGGAAACATTAAGCTCTGGGTCATTAATTCTTAGGGAGAAGGCTATAGTGGAAATCCTTTAATTTGGAAATGTTCAAATCTTTGTATCCAAATGGAAAATGGAAATGGTGTCAGGTTTGTGCCAAAAGGAAGGTGGTAATTGCTAGGTGCTTCTCTTTCCAGCCCTCCCAGGCAAAGGAATACAACTAGCCAAGCAGGCTTTAGAGCCATCATCTGGATACATTGAGCAGACTCTGCAGCTTATTCAACCAAGCTGCCTTTTCCCAAGAATATTACCCAAACACCACAGCACCAACACCCCCTTTTGCTAGTGAGGACTCTGTGTCAAAGTTGGCATCCCCATTCCCATCCATACTGAACTTTGCTGCCAGATTTAAGCATCCTCTCCTTTTAACAAACCTTCCTTCCAGTGTGTCAGTCCACTATTTAATAACCACTGAATAATCCATCTTTCCGTTTGAATCAAGTTTGGTCTCTTCATCTTGACACTGGAGAACCTCTGTGATTTGGCACCAGTTTTTGGCCCCCCAAAGACCTTTTAACATCCTCAAGTCTGTCTGTTTACTGTCTGCCAGGGATGCCACATTTATTCTCAACTCACCTCTCACTTTAGTTTTCACTCTGTCCATCCCCTTACCTGGAATAAGCCTTCCCTTTTGTCTATTACCCTACACTTGCCTTCAAGATATAAACTCAAACGTTTCCAAGAAGCTTGATTATTCCATGCCTCACTCATCTCCTCCCTGAACTCTAACCATGTTCAGTTCATACCCACTTCACGCCTATCTTGGGTTTGCTAACTCTTGCATATCTATTTTTTTAACTTTTTATTTTGAAATCATTTCAAACTACAGGAGAATTGCAAAAATAATACAAAATCCATACAGAGAACTCCAATATAACCCCCTATCCACCAGCTTTTAATATTTTGCCACATTTGCTGTATCATTCTACCCATCCATCCATCTATCCATTGCATATCTATTTTTATTTATACCACAACTAGACTGAAAGAGGCCTGAAAGTCAGGATCGTCCTTTATACCCTGAGTCTTTCTCAGTGCCTAGTATATTCTGGGCACATGATAGATGCACATGTAACACTGGTTAGCTAGTTGTCTGATGGGTTGAATGACTGGTTGGTATCCCAAGTACCACCGTGCAACATGGCAAAGAAAGAAACGTCCTCAACTCGATAAAGGGCCTTCTTCTGTTTGATTAACAGCATTAATATGAAACCTGTTACACATGTTACACTTTAAAGTGAAAGAGAATAGTATTCCCATTAAAATCAGTGATAAATATGAATATCACTCTCTAATAATGCACTAGAGGTGCTAGATAGTGAATTAAAACATGAAAAAGGAAGAAAAGGTATGCAAATTCATTATTTCCAGATGATACGATTATTCACATCGACAATCCCAAATGAAAGAATAAGCTATCAGAACTACCAAGAGGGTTTGGCAGTGTCCAGTTCAAAGTCAAGGTACAAAAACCATGAGCTTTCCTAAACACAAGCAATCAATGGGAAAAAATATACCATTCCCAAAGCAACACAACTATAAAATACCCATGGGGAAAAAAGCCTCACAAAAATGTGCAAATCTAAATGAAGAAAAATTACATAACTTTACTGATGGACACAAAAGACCTGGATAAATAGAGGGATATTCGATGTTCCTATAAAGACATATTTTGGGGAGTCTGACTTCCCCCACATTAAACTATTAATTCAATGTAATACCATTCAAAATCCTTATATAAGTTTTTATTGAACACAACTAACTTACTCTATGATTTATCTGCAAATACAAATCTGCTTGAATGGCCATGAACATTTTGAACCAGAAGATTAATGAGAGGTGACCTGCCATCAAAACATAATGTAAAATTATACTGTAAAATGATATGGATTTCATGCAAGAATGGATAAAAAGATCAACAGAACAGACACATATGAAAATTTTATCTTTGATAAAGTGGCATTTCAAACTGTCGGGGAAAGGATAGAGGTTCTTTGGGAATAACTTACTATCTATTTGGGGAAGAACAGGAAGCTTTCAACCTTACATCTGTGCTGGTTGTCTGTGGTTTGCTCCTTCTGAGGCCCCCTCCCACCCTTCTGCACCCTGAGCCCTGCCTGAGAAGACAGCCCACATAGACTGTATCAGGGGGCTCTCTTGTCCTCTTATGTTGACCGGGGCCAAAGGGAAGACCCGGCAAGGAATCAGCAGGAAGGGAGTGAGGCTGGGCTCACTTCAAGCTAGTTGCTTCCCTTAACCTTATAACTCCTATAAGGTGGTCTTCTCCACCCCTATTTTCTCTGTTTGTTCCTCTTATCTGTTCAGGCCTGGGGTGGTAAGTCTCCCCACACTGTTATATTGCCCAAGCCATTGTAAATATTCCCTTTATTAAAGGCTTCCTTTGGCATTTCATCTGGAGTGTGCTGTCTTTTTTTCTGAAGCTTATTGATACCATATCATTCACAAAATTAAATTCCAAGGGGAGTAAAGAGAAAATTTATTTAAAACTCTGTAGAAATATAAAAAGTATGAGAATATATTTTAACCTTCCATGTAAGAAAGTTATTTTTAAGACCCAAAATCAAAATCCATAAAGGAAAAGGTTGATGCACTTGATTTAAAGAGATATTTGATAAACTTGATTAAATCGAAATTTAAAAGCTGTATATGATTTGGCACCCATAAGCAAAGTTAAAAGAAAGGTGGTGAGACATAGTTGACGTTTATGACAAAGTGTTACTATCTAGACCACTGCTACAAATCAATTTTTAATAGACATTAGAAAAATTGACAAGGATATGAATGGACCATTCACTTAAGAGGAAATGCAAATAGAATAAATATATGAAAAAATTCTTAATACTACTAGTACTCAAGGAGAAAATGCAAATTAACATAAGATAAAAATTTTAACTATCTGATTGGCAGAATTTTAAAGCTTGGTACTATTCAGGACTGTAGAGCAAGTAGAGAAATAGGCTCTTGTTCATAGTCAAGGAGAGTGCCTAAGACAGCAAGCTGTTAGGAGGAAAATTTGGCAGTATCCATTAAAATTACAAATGTGCATCCCTGATGATCCCATTTCTTGGCATCTACCATGAACAAAACTTGCATATTTGCTCAAAGAGGCACGTACAATGATGTTCATCAGAGCATTATTTGTAAAAGTAAAAAACTGAAAACAATCTAAATGTCCATCAATTGTGGAATAATTATGATACATCCACACTATAAATTTTATGCAACAGTTAAAAAATAAAGTATATCTACATGTACTGACACGGAGAAATCTCTAATATGCTTTAATATGTGAAAAACCATTCATGTTTGGAACATTATGTATACCATGATACCATTTGTGTAAATTTAAATCCCCACAAAAATGAAACCACATACTTTTAATTTTTTATTTAGTTATATGCATATAATAAATGTATTTTATTTTTATTTACATTATTACTTATATTCATATAAATACACACAGCAATCTAAAGAGTATACACCAAATCGACAGCTTTGTTACTTTTGGGTAGGAGATTGGGATTTATTGAGGCGGAATGTCAGGGATTTTTCACTTTTTCTGTATTGTTGGAAATTTCAAATACGAATGCCTCATGTCTTACCTATAAAATTGTTATTTATTTAATGAATAGTTGTAGCTTATATTTAATGCCCTCAAAAAATAAATAAATTAAAGAAAGAACATGAGTTAGACCAATTCGAAAAATTTGCGTAATTCCCTGGGGCCTGGTCTCCTCATCTGCTGAGATGATTAAATTAGCTAATGCCTGCCAGATGCTCAGTGGAGTTCCTGATCCATAGAAAGTATAGGTTGACCTATTCTCTTTTCCCTCGTTTGACCTGTGAGAACCTTGGGGACTTAGTACATATTCTGTTACCTGTGGATCTGATGCCTGCGCAAATAGAAGCTCAGTTACATTTGCCAAAAGAACGAATGAATGAACAAGCCACATATGTTCATTGTTATTGGATAAACTTATGTTCACATATGTTCATTGTTAATGGGTAGACAAGAGATGCCTTTCTGGCTTCCACTAGGAAGATCAATTACTTCTGGTTTGTGAGAACAATACAACAAAGAAAACCAGGAATCTGGGCCCTAGGGTTAAGGGTTTTTAAAGCAGGAAGACCCATCACAAAGCTCTGAAATTTTCAAACTCTCTTTAGAATCCTGGGCTCTGTGGAGTGATTGGGTGTGCCATGACAGGGGTGTGGGTGCTGGAGAGCCAAGCCAAGGGCCCAGTCTCCAGGCTGAGGGCTTTTACCATGACAATGACCAGACCACACATGACAATAGAACTGACCCCCGACCTCTGCAGCAAGCAGCTGTGGAAGCCAACCAACCAACTCTACAGCAAATGGCCTAGAACAGTCAGGACTTAGTCAATGACTGCCAACTGCCAGCTTCTAGAGCCTCCCCTCCGTACCCCTCCCTCCCCGCCTCCCCCCCCACAGCTTTCAACTCAGGCCCATGAAAGAAAGCCAAATATCCTCCCCTAACCAATCCCGTAGGATTCCCCACTTCTAGTTAGTCCACCTCCAGCTGCCCCATGCCAGCAACCTCTAATCAGAGAATACCTGAAGCTTTCCCTTTTTTCCACTTAAAGCTTTTCCACCTCCTTGCCTGCCTTAGAGTTTCTGCCAAACACAAGTGATGGCAGCTGACTGCCCTGCTATACAGAAAGTTCTGAATAAATGGCTCTGGTTATTCTCATTTGGGTGCTCATCATTTATTTCTGCAAGGCCTTCCTCCACCTACATTTCAACTAAATACTAGGTACATTTTATCTGTTGTGTATACTGGGGTTTATATATAATATTTCATTAAAAAGAAATTCTACTGCTACATTTTATTTTAAAATCACCAATGTAGATTAATGCTAAGAGCCAAACTCCTCAAGGCATCTTGAGGAAGGATGCTCTGCTTGCATTAAGCTAAGAAAGACAGAAACAAATGATGTCCAGGGAGAGGGCAGCAAAGGGAAGCCAGCCAGACAAGAAGAGGCTGAGTCTGGACAATGGACCGAGGTTTACAGAGATCTCTGTGGAGCTCTTTTCCCTAAGCCAGGCACAGCTCAAGTCCAGGAACTGCAGGGACTGCCTGGAATGCCTAGCTGGGATGGCGCTTTGTCAGCACCTTCTCAGGGGTGGCCTGGAGTTAACCACAGTCATAAGTCTGTTGGAATGTCCACCTGTCAGGGGTGCCAACAAATGAGCCAAATACATTAATTAGGACTTGGGGTGTTTAAAGAAGAAGAAGATGGTTAGGAAGCTCTCTGCCCCCACCTCCATGGATAAATGACTTCCTGGAAGCTGGGATTGGAGCACTGCCCATCTACCCATGACTGTTTGCCTGTCTGAAACCCTGACATTCCCAGCATCCCTCTATACAGACCTTTAAATCCATTTAGAATAGATATGGCTGTGTGTTCTCCAACTGGCAAATGTTAATAGATGCCCCAGCAAAAAAAAAAGGGGGGGGGAGAGTTTTGCAGCCAAATAAATCTGGGAAATGCTGGGTGAAACCAAGTTAAACAGATTTCTTTTTGGCAGGATTTTGCAAAATCTTTAATATGCTAATGTGTATTATGAATCTGAAAGAGAGGTTATAGTATGCTGCATTTTCCAAACTTATTTGATCATAGGAATTTTTTTCCTGCCCATCTCCCAGAACACACCTCTATGGCACATGATTTGGGAGACAGAGGTTTGAAGCAATTCTATTTTTCAGAGGAAAACTACTAGCTGGTTGACACCTCTTATCTACTGTAACTCACCAGAAAGGAAGGTCGTGAAGCCCAAACAGGAAGTGGCACCAGAGGGCAGTTTTGAAGGGGAAGGAAGATAGGATAGTAAAGCAGAGTCCAGAGCTGACAGAGTTGGTTGGCCCCCAGGTCAGCCTAAGCACAATGTAAGGACACTAGGTGTGAGGGGTTCTGAGAAAAAAAAAAAGTGCCAAGTTCCAGACAGAGGAGGTCAAAGAGTATCCTCCCCTAGTTCATGCTTTTTCTTAGCCAGCTCCCTAGTATTGTCATCCATAGGAAGACAGAGAGAGGCTAGGAAAATCATTAGGTGAAAATAATGATTCAGACAAATGATGGGCCATTGTCCCCGTTTTAGGGGGCCAGAGAGGTGATGCAACTTGCCAGGTGCCCTATTAAAGCCACTTTCTTTCCGCACCCACACCATGACGTCTTTGTTGAAGGGCAGACATGGGAAATGAAATGCTACAAGGATTCCATCTTTACTTACTTGAGAATCACACAGCCCGTTCCTGCTGGTGGTGCTATCCAGAACACCTGGATCCGTGTCCTCCTACGTGGTGTGCTCTCAGTGACCGCCACAGGGCAGCTACTCATAAACTGTGTTTCTTCTTCGTCTATGATCTGTGAAAAACCAGTGGAAAATAAACACCTTAAAATGCAACGTCACTTTAAAAGGGTGCCTCAGTTTCCAAGTTGACACTTCCTTAATTTTATGTTTAAACTTGTCATTTTGTCTTAGCAGCTCCAAATCCCCCAGATACCAGAATAGAGCCTGACCTAGAGGCACAGTCAACGCTTGCTGAATTGACATCCTCTGAGGACAAGTATTGGGCACCTCCTCTCCTGTGCTGAGATCAGGGATCTTATGTCAGCACTTTGAGGAAATGGCCACTAGGTGATATCTTGCTCTTTTCACTGGAGCAACCTTTGTCCCACTTCTTCAGGGAAGGAGGAGGAGGAAAGGGAAAGAATCATCCAAAGCAAGCACTCTTTTTTTCTTTTCTTTTTTTTTTTTTAAGATTTTATTTATTTATTCATTTATCCCCCCTTGCTGCTTGTGCCCGCTGGGTCAGCTAACCACGCCGTGCGGGCGGGCTTGCCTTCACCAGGAGGCCTCGGGAACCGAACCCGGGGCCTCCCATATGGTAAACGGGAGCCCTACTGATTGAGCCACAGCCGCTTCCCGAGCAAGCACTCTTTATAGTGCTAGACTTTTTAATGCAGCTACCATTTTATAACAAAAATAAAATTTTAAAAGAAAACACTCCTTTGGAGGAAGTATACCAAAGGATATAAAGTCCCCTGGCTTCACAGCATTTTTTACTTGTGCAGTCTCTACTTCCTTAATTTGTCCATTATATTTACTAACTGGTATTTACAATTTTCTATAACACTGCAAAAAAGCTTGTAGCCATTCCCATTCCCATTCCCCAAGGCTGTTTCACTCTTCTGCCTGCTTGCTTCTGGGTCTGCTGCCAGTGACATATCCGCCACTTTTTAGTAGAACCATAGTATTAGACCTGGAAGATCTTGGGGGAAATCATCTAAATTCAGTTGGTCTTAAGTGCCAACTCCAATTGATTGGTAGTAGCTATGTCATGAGCTGTGTTAACAAAATTCATAGGTAACATTTATTTGAGTGTTTAGTATGGGCTAGGAACTAAGCTAATTGTTTTATCTGAATTAATCTTCAAATACAATCCAATGAAGTCATTATACCCAAAATTTATTTATTTTACTTTTAAAAAAATTCCTTTTCTTTTTATGACACTAGGTAAAAAGAATTAAGTCCCTCAAGTTCCTTAGTTCATAGTATATTTTCATCACTGGGCAAAGCAAAGGCAATCTTCTATTACATTTTGTTTGCCTCTACATTCTCTATCCCTTTTGCATTTCCCTTTTCTATTTAGCACCCACTCCTATATATATATAAATACATTTTTCCTTGATATTACATAGAATTGTTTTGTGTTTTAATGTGTCACATTATGTTTCTTTCACTCGAATTTATGCTTTTGAGATATTGATGTTACTATATGTGAATGTACTTCATTGCTTCTGACTGCTGCCTAGCATTCCATTTCCATTGTATGTATAAATCACAGGTTACTTATCCAGTCTCCCAGTGATGGATACTTAGATGACTTCCTGTTCTTGGCTTCATGAACATTGCTACAATAAAGATCCTCCTGCCGCTCTCTTTGTCAACCCATGTGAGAGCGCAATTGCTGGGTTGTTGGATTGTGGCTATGATCATATCAATTCACTAAGTACTGCCAAATTGCAGAATAAATTACTTTAATTCTTCCAGCTATCCACAAGTGTTCCCATTTCCTACATCCTCATCAGTACTTATCATTACCAGTCTTTCTAATCGCTTCCAATCAGATGGCTGTAAATTAGTATCTTATTGTTTTAATTTAATGATAGCATATTTGAGCATCTCTTCATGTATTTATCAGGTTTCCCCTTCTGTGAATTACTTACTCAGAATCTATCAGTTTTCCCATTGGATTTCCTGTCTTTTTCTTGCTGATTTGTAAAACTGTCTAGATAGGAATCACTCATCATTTACAAATACCTCTTCCTTTCTGTCACCCGTCAGTTAATTTTATCTTTGGCATTCTTCATTTAACAAAAGAAACCTTGATAAAATCAGATTCATCAATGTCCCTCTTGTGGTTTATACTTTTGTGTTCTTGCCTAAAAGAAAAAAACTGAGATTACAAAGATATTCTCCAATATGTCCTCTCATTTAGCTTTATAAGTTTACCTTTCACATTTAGGTCTTCAATTCATTTGGGGTTTATTTTTTAATATGATATGGTAAGAATCTAACTTCATTTTCTCCATATTATGAGCCACTTTTTAAACACCATTTAATCCATCTTGCCCCATTTTTTTGTGTGACACCCCCTCTCTCATCTATAGGGAGGCCATGTAATTTATTGTGAAATAAGGAAGAAAAGGGGTATTGTTAATAAGTATCCTGGGACAACAGGCCAAACTGGTACTGTCCTAGGTTAATTGGGCCTACGTTCAACCTAATCATATACCAGGTTCCCAAACATACATATTGTTTCTGGGCTTTCACTTCTTTCCACCATAGCATTATATCTGGAAGGGCAACTACCCGACCTTTTCTCGTCTTTGTCAACATCGTCTCAGCTATTTATGGACCTTTGTGTTTTCATGTAAGGTATAAATACCTTAAAAACTCTCTCACCTCTTGGTCTTTTTATCTTCCTGATGTGATAAAATCCAACCCCTAGGATAAACGGAATTGTCCACTACTTCCTCGCTCACACCTGTGCAGCTAAGTGCTGCTGAATAAAGCCCTGTGATAAGGTCACTGGACTTTCATAGTAAGTAACTCCGAACCTCAACTCTACTAGATACATGCTGCTGTAGCCATCTGGTAACCCAGCTGCTTTCCCACTCTTGACAATAATGACTTCAAATCTCCAATATCTTCAAACCTCCAGCCCTCATCTTCCTCTTTCATGCTTATGTTGCCTTGCCTCCTACAGAAAAATTGAGAGTCATCATGTAAAGTCCCTCATATTCCTATCTACACTCATCCTGTCCTCCTTCATTCCTATTACAACAGAGGAGCTGTACTTCTCTTCCATCTCTGCTTTGGTCCCATTCCCTCTTTCTGACTCTAACAATTATCCCTTCTCTCCTCCATATTCAACTTCTCCTTCCAACTGAGTCATTCCCATTGGCCTTTTAAATACACTCCAGTCGCTCACATTTAAAAACTAAGAAACCTTCATTTACCCACTCATCCCCCTCTAGCTATGGTCCTGTCTTTCTCATCTCCATCAACTTCAAGTTGGCTGTGCTCACTGTCTTCACTTCACCTCCCACTCATTCCTTAACACTGTCCTGGGTAGTTTTGGGTCCCATCATGCTATCAAAATAGCTCTATCTAAGATCATCAATGGCTTCTGCAATGCTGAATAGGATATTTTGTGGTTCTTCTTCTTGAAACATTCTCTTCCCTTGGTTTCTGCACCACAGCTCCTGCCTGCTCTTCCCACTATTTTCCTGCCCATTCTGCCTCTACTTTCTTTGATTGCTCCTCCTCCTCTATTATACTTTAAATTTGAAATTGCTCAAGGTTTAGTCCTAAGCCCTCTCCTGTTCTGACTTTATTCTCTTTCTGTAGGTGATCTCATTCAACTCATGGCTTTAATGACTACCTCTGTACAGATGATTCACAAGTTTATATTTCCAGTCTTGGACATGTCTATGAGCTCCAAGCATATATGTTCAGCCTTCTAACCTCTACTTTCATTTCCTCTTGAAATGAAAACTAACCTTTCCATCTTCTCTCTAATCTGGTCCTGCTCCAATTGTGTAAGTCAGGAACATTGGACATCAGCCTTGTTACCTCTCTTCCTCAGCACCTTATCCAAATGCTGTCTATTTTACTTTCCAAATATCTCTTGAATCCATTCCACATGTTTCCATGTATACTATCACCACTCTGGACCAAGCCACGTAATTTCTTCTCTGAACTAATATAAACTAATTCTAACTAGCCTTTGTATATCCTCTCTTGCCTTTCTCCAATTTGTTCTCGATCTTGCAAGCCAGTGTGATCTTTTAAAAACACAAATATAATTATAATATCTCCTGCCTTAGATCAATTTGACAGCTTTTCATTGCCTCCAGATTCAAGACTGAAATCCTTAACAGCATCTACTTCCTGCCTACCTCCTCTCTAGCACATCTTTTACAATCCTACCATCTCCTTCCTTGTTTTTTACACTCAGCTATACTGGCTGTGTGCTTTCTCTTACCAAATCAATTGATATTTCCTTCTTCACTTCCCTTCTCTCTGTCTCACTTCCTTCTCTCTCTCTTCCTTCTTCACTTCCCTTCTTTCTCTCTCTCACTTCCTTACTTCCTTGATTCTCAGATCAATCATTCAAATCATTCTTTTCATAGAA
The DNA here is from genome assembly GCA_026826555.1 of Tolypeutes matacus. Lineage (NCBI taxonomy): Eukaryota > Metazoa > Chordata > Mammalia > Cingulata > Chlamyphoridae > Tolypeutes > Tolypeutes matacus. The sequence continues at coordinate 35,445,712 of JAKSZT010007815.1, forward strand.
AAGCCTGCCCTGACCTCCTTGACTACAGCGAATCCCTTTCTTTCATATTTTGTGTTCTCACAGCATTTATCCTTCTCTATTGAAACACTTTATCTCTCTTTCGGTTTTACATGTACTTGTGTGGTTCTTTGATTAATGTCTATTTCCCTCATCTGTAAGCTACATGAGGTCAGGCATAATGTCTTTTCTTTGTATCATTATTTCTCCAGCACTCAGCGCAGTGACTGGTATATAACAGGTGTGAACTGAAGAACTAGGTGCACTTGCTTCCTTGACCTTTGTTGCTAGATTTCTGGCTCTCTATCTTGGCTGTAGCATCTGCCTTAGCTCCCTTAATTAGGCAACTCCTTGGACAGCTTTCTGACTTTGGACTTGGTTTTCCCAGATGGTTATTAATAGTCATGATAATAATAATAGCTCACATTTTTTGTCTACCTTTTATTGGCTGGAGACTTTATGACATTATTTCCATTCACCCTCCAGCACAGGAAAATAAATATTATTAGTATTTACAGTATATTACAGTATTTCTTTGAGGGAAATACTGTAATAAAGATGGATTAAATAACCTGTCCAAAGTCTCACAGTGGCAGAGTCATACTTGAACTTAGCTTGACCTGCTTCTAATGCCTCCACTCTTTCCCCTACACCACAGAATCTCCTGAGAGTGTCATCTTCTCTGTGTCAGATAAGAATATACACTGGGGGTCAGATGTGGCTCAACTGGTTGGGTGTCCATCTCCCATATGGAGGGACCCGGGTTCGATCCCTGGGACCTCCTGGTAACAAAAAAAAAAAAAAAATTTGGGTCGGACGTGGCTCAACTGGTTGGGCGTCCGTCTCCCATATGGAGAGACCCGGGTTCGATCCCCGGGACCTCCCGGTAAAAAAAAAAAAAAAAAAAAAAAAAAAGAATATACACTACTAGTCATGTTTACTCCCATGGAGCCACATACACTGGACCAGTCCACAACACCTAAACACCTTCCTCCAACACACACATACATACACACATACACATACACTTGGTAAATTAAAATATTACTTTTGCTTCATGCTTTCTTGGAAGATCCTTTGATCCCTTCTGCACCTTTGTTGGTGGTGTTAGGGTGGATTTCCAAACAACGTGACTTGCTTGACTTGCATAGTTGACCTCCAGTGAGGACAACTTTTCTAGGGGTCACAGGGAACTTTTGTGGATATTTTTAACTCTGCATCTTTAAAATACTTGCAAAGGTTTTGGGTGACTACATCAGGAAAGCCAAAGGGAATTAATATTTAATTAATACCTAGTATGTGCCAGATATTTCAGGTCGTATCATTGAATTCTTGGTGTGAATAATTATTCCCATTTTACAGAGGAAGAAATAAAGCTCAGAGTGATCTGGGCTGAATTCTGACCCAGGGCTGTGTGAGGCCAAATCTTGCTCTCTTTTTGCCTCTGGCAAAGATCCCAGAGAAGGATAAGAGGAAGACTCCTGGCCCAGAATAGAAACAAAGAAGAATGTTTTCCAAGTCACAGAAGCCACCTCAGGTAAATATGGTTGTTTATCCACAACCTCAGCTACCAGATGGTAATTAAGCAATGAACAGAAGGGATTGTTTCCTCGGATTCAGAAAATGCTACCGGAGTTGTTTGCTTCTCAGAAAATATCAGCTTCTTCAGACAGCTTTTGGCCTATCAGAACCTGCTCTCATATCCACCCCACATCTCCACACTTGCTGTGTTCTAGAGTAGACCTTAGAATTCACTAAGTAACCAAATCCACTAACAAGTCTTCACCACTCATTTCAATTTATGGTTTCTTTCTGAGTATTTGAGACCAGAAAATTAAAACATTATTACAATGGGATGGTTGTATCTAGTAGTAATATTATGTATGATTTTTGTTTCCTTCTTATGCTTTTTGTATATTCTAAATTTTCTACAATGATGATGTATTACTTTAAATGTTTTTTTTTTTTTTGAGGGTCTCATTACAACACTCCATGGATATTATTTCCATTATTTTGTACAGGCTAAAATAAACTTTCTCAGGCTAAGTTAACTTAGGGAATTGCAGCTCAAGGAAAATGGTTATAGGTAAAAGCTAAACCATATTAACCAGCACCCACTTTGGGAGAGATTTACTGGTAAAGCAGGCTTCTTCCTGCAAGAGAGGGAAAGGTTTGGGGATCTGTGACTGGTCCCCATCCAGCCAAATGAGACAATCGTGTGAGGCAAACCCAGATATTGGTCAAGGTTTAGACAAGAGGACAAGGTTTCATTTCCAGAGTATGTGGCAATCTACAGTTTAAAGCAACTCTTGTGCTGGGCTGGCTGATCATGAACAGGCCTTTTCAAATATTAGGTACATTTTCAAGCTACCTCATCAGCATGACTTTAAAGGTTTCCGAAATCTTTTCATTGACCACAACCTTGGTCCTGAACCATGTGCCATGCCTTTTTCCCCCTAATTTTATACTCCCTCATCCTACTTTTGGCCCCACTTTTCTTTTCAGACTCTAATACACACTTCTTTCCTAACTCTAATCTTGATTTCTGAGGCAGTTTGAGATTATTTTATGAATCCCCAAAAGAGCAAGATTATGTTTGTAAACTAATCTGTTCCTCTGGGTGTGATACCTTTGATTGCATTAAATTCAGTTGAGGGGACTTTGATTTGATTACTTGATAAGATTGATCTAGGACTTTTGATTGGACTACATCAATGAGGTGTGACTCAGGTTGAGTCTCCGCCTCCTGGCTGAGTCTGCTATAAACAGACTTACATGGACAGACACAGAGGAGAAAGGGAGCCAGTGTATTTGACTTTGCAATGTGAGACAGAGGATTGCTTAAGCACAAAATCCCCCAAAAGGCTGGGCCCAGGAGAAGCTCAAGAGGAAGCCAGTCCTGCTATATGCCTGATAGCTTACAGCTGAACACAGGAAGAGAGTGGAACAGCCGAGACTGATAGGAGGCCAGGAAAGAGACAAGCCCTATGCCTGGTTGCTCAAAGCTGAGCTCCAAGAGATGATAGTTTCTGGAGGGGAAGGCAGAGACCTCTGCAGAGATTGGTGGCTGTCTTGCTTCAACAGGTGGCAACTGACTTGGGTAAGAAGGCACCTCTTATGGTGCCTTGAGCTGGACTTTTCACAGCCTTTGAACTGTAAGCTTTTACCCCTAATAAATACCCTTTATAAAAGCAAACACATTTCTGGTACTTTGCATTGGCAGCCCTTTGGCAAGCTAAAACAGCTTCCCTCCTCAACTCTGGTCAAGAGTCTGTCTCCCAATATTTTGCCTCACTCTTTCTGGTCCTACAGACATAAGTCTCAAGGGATGAGCCTGAACAGTGCGAAGATCTCAGATGAAGCCGCACATGTTTAACAAGTGGTGGACCATTCTAGGAGAATACTATGTCCCAGGTACGACCTCATCCATGGAGGTCATATCTGGGACCTATGTCTTCAGGAAGCAGAGCCCCAGACATAGAGCTTAGGTCTAGCAGTCAGGGTCAGGCTCCATTCTCACGTGGGAACCGAGGATAAATTAGATCACTGAAACAGGAAATTGGAATGGCATTCACAGTAGGATGTCATGGACCTAGGCTCTGAGCAGAGTTGGTAGGAGAGGATAGGTTTGGAAATTTGAGTCTTGAGATAAGAAGGGGCTTAAGCTGTTGCAGCATGTGAAATGTGATTCAGAAAAACTTAGGAGCCCAGTAGTCCATGCTGGGGCATCGAGACTAAGCACACCTCTCAGGGATCATTGTGTCTTAACCCCCAGATGCAGACTGAGGCTACTCAGGTTCTGATTGGGCCAGGCATTGTGTGGGCTGGGGCTGAAGGAAAGGGCACGGGTGTGTCTAAATACAGATCATCTAAGCAGGGAGTACAGTGGGCACTGACAGGGACCAGAGTGGGGGGTGCAGGACATGTCCAGTGGTATAATCTTGTAAATATTACTTCTCTGGAGGTTTTCTGACAAAAAGTGTGGTAGAGTGAAAAAGTACATGAATATTTGTGTCAAGTAGCTTTGGATTAAATCTTGACTCTGCCACTTTCTAGTTGTCACTTGGTGAACAGAAGGCATGGTTGAGAGTATTTACAAAGCATCCAGCACCTGTAACGAGCCCTCAGTACATTGCCGGTGCCCTTTGAGGCTGAGCACCACACCCTACATGGATCAAGATCCACATCCCCAGAGCGAGGCGTTCACCACGGACCCTTTAGTTGGTGTTAGCTCAGGAAAAAGATTCTCTCAGGAGGGCAAGCAAGAGTAAACGTTTGATTATTGCTCTACCAGAGATGCGTGCTCATGGTAGGAAAATCAGAAAAGATAGAGGAGGCAAAAATATGAAACAAATATTACTCATCATTCCACCACCCAAAGATAATTATCATTACCATTTTGGTGTCTGTCTTTTCAGATTACACATATACACACGTGCAATTCTAAAAAAAGCAGTACTATCCTATACTTATTGTCCTGCAACCTGATTTTTTCACTCAACAATACATCGTGAACATCTTCTTTTTCTATTCATTATATAGCTCAATAAAATTTTCTATGGCTACATAATAGCTCATCACATGGAAAGTCCACATTTTACTTAACAAACCCCTCAGAATTGAACATTTTGTTGTTAACAATTTAGGTATTATAATAATCCTTTATGGCTGAATCCCCCATCTTTAATTTTGGGGGGAGTGAAATTCATGCAGGTTATTATTGCTGAATTTGTCCAGGAATAGATTTTGAAGTATTTAAGTGGAATCTAGGAGGGAATCCAGGGAAAATAATCTCAATCATTAAATCACCTCTTTCTAGTTCCCCATGTGTATTTTTTCAGTCTGAAACTCATGGAAGGAAAGACAGCCACTTTATCTTTTATGAAAGAGTTCCCAACATAGATTTTTAAGCATTAAATAAAGATCCTTGCCCTTATTGCTTTTAAAAAGTAAATTGATTATAAAGAAGTTCACAAAGATAGAAAAATAAAGGAAAAAATTCCCCACCATTTTAACAATTTTGGTTTGTTTCCTTCTAGTCCTTTCTCCATATTTACTTTTTTCATATTAATTTTTTAACTTTATTTTTAAAAGAAGTTTTAGACTACAGAAAACTTATCTCAAAAATATAATGGATTCCCATATACTCCACCCCAACCCCCTCTCACATTTTCCCCTATTAATAACGTCTTATATTGGTGTGGTACATTTGTTATAATTGATGAACAAATATTAAACTATTGCTGCTACCATGGTCTATAGTTTACATTACTGTTTACACTGTGCATGTAACAATTTTATATGTATTGACAAAATGTATAAATGGACTGTATCCATCATTGCAGTATCATGCAAAACAATCCCAATGTCCCAAAAATGCCCCATGTTACACCTATTCTTCCCTCACCCTCCCCTCAGAAACTCTAGTTACCACTATCTTTGTATCAATGTTACAAGTTCTTCCATTTCTAGAACAATAAGAAGTCTACTTTGGTCCATGGTTGCATTCCCGCCCCCCCCCATGTTTGTTCATTCCTCAATCTTGAGGATTTGGGGATTGTGATGCTCACTCTGCTTCAGATTAAGAGGGTCTTAGATCTTATTGGGCAGATGGAGGGAACTGTCTTGCTTGAAGTTGTAGATACTCTGTTTTTTGGGATGGGCGTTGTCCATCATCATCATTTTGTTAGTTGTCCTGGGAGAAACATACATTTAACGGGTGTAGTGCTAATTATAGGTTCAAATAAAAGAGGTAGAAGAGTCATGTGTAGGGAAATTATAAATGAATCTTACTCTGTTACATTGGGGAAGTAAGTTGTCATATATTCCAAGGTTAAGGCCCATCAATCGGGTGCAGATTTCATGGGGATGTGTGCCTTGACTATAGTGTCCATATTTACTTTTTAATTAGTATATAGTTGTGCTTATATTGTGTGTATAATGTTGCATTTTGTTTTTTCCATTTGTTTTTGGAGCCTCAAAATTTTTCCAGATTTCTCTAAACACATCAGAAACAAAATTCAAACAGCTGCATTGGCTGCATTTTTCCGTGGAGATAGTGAAAGCGTCCCCTCTTCTAATCTGTAAAGCTTTATGCCCAGCTCCTGGCGTCTGTCCCTAAACACACTCTTTCCTGCTGGCCCCCGTGTCCCCTCAGCAAAACTACTAGCATCACTTTCTGCACTAGCATATTTTCAAACAGATTTTTGTTTTCATTTTGTTCATTTTCTTTGACCCTTTCCTCTTCCTCTTCTCATCCCGAGGTGCACCCTCTGCCTCCCAGCTGAGAAACATATGGGACCGTGGGGCGGAGAGGCTGGGCCATGAGCCCCTTTGTGGGTGCCTCTCTGGCACCCAGTCTTGGGCACATGGCCTCCAAATCTCCTTCATACCACGTGGGTCTTTTCACATATCGGGAGCAAACACAGCAGACCCATCTGGGAACAGGCCTGGACGAGGGCATGTGGGTGCCCTGGGCAGACTGGTCTCCTGGCCTCTTTCCAAAATGATATTCTCTAAGCATTTGCCCAATGTTCATTTGGAGGAGAGGCTGAATGCTGTGGGAGCAAAGGAGGCGGAAGAGTGCCAGCTCAGCACTGCCAGCTCTTTATCACCCTGAGCACTTCGACTCCCAGCTTTAAACTCGCACACCTCACCAAGCAAACAAGAGGCCTGGAGGCATGGGCCCTCTCCTCAGAGGGCAGCTGGGACACCACCTCCTGCTACATAAGCACTCCTGAGTGTCTGGCCCCTACACCAAGAGGCAATGGGAAGAGCCCAGGAGAGCCTGTTGGCCTCTTTACTAGTTGTGTGACTCTGACAAATTACTTGACTTTTCTGGACCAAGTCCTCTTATCTGTAAATAGTGTCCACCTCATTGGACCAAAAGGATTTAAATGAGTTAATATCTGTAAAGCATCTAGAGACGTTCCTGGCACAAAATAATCACTGAATAATAATAATTACTATTATTATTATCCTCATTTCGTGCTCACTTTCAACAATTCTGGAAAAGACCATTTTCTCCCTCTCTTTACATTTTCAGCACCATTTTAGTGCTCTTTACAGGCTGGTTTCCTGGGCACCAGCCCAGCTGGCCTGCACTTAAATCCAGCTTGGTTTGGGAGCCTAAGAGTACAATGGAAGGGATCCAGTGGAACTGGTATGTGTGTGTGTATGCTTGTGTGTGTGCACACACCCATGTGCATACGCAGAGCAGTCATTTCCCAATCACTTTACCCACAATGTTAAAAGAAAAAGTCTTGTCTTTCACATGAAGATAGAGAGATGGTGAGAAAGGTCGAGATGGATTTTGGAGGAACTGGTAATTTGCCAGGAGTGGGTAATCCTCAGTAAGAAAAGCAATATCTCCTCAGCCAAAACCAGGGAGAGAAGGAAGACGTCTCCTTTAATCCAGGTGAAATATGCCACCTTGGAATTCTGAGAGGCAGCATGGGATAGTGAAGAGAGCATGGGTAAGTTCTGGAGCCAGGCAGACCAGGTCCAATTTCTGTCTTAATCATTGAATGGCCTTGAATTAAATAACTAACCACTCTGTGCCTCCAGCATCCTTATTTGCAAAATGTCTGTGTCATCATGTTGAAAGTAGATGTTCCCCATAAAGTGCCAGTGACCTCCTTTGAGTTCTTAAAGTGACAGTCAGGAACAGGTTCTGATAGCACCCTTACTGCCCGAGCTCCAGTAGTGACTGATTCGGATGTGCCAAGTAACCGAGGAGGAAGCCAGGGGATCCCAGAATGCCTCAACGGAGCAATACTATCTTGTATTTATGGAGTGCGTACTCCAGGTTCTTACTAACACTTCGTAGCCATTATTTTGCATCTCAATATTCCTGTGAAGTAGTAATCATTCCCGTTTTTCAGATCCAGAAACTGGGACTAGGAATTGGGGAGCCTGGACTCACAGCCTGCAGGACTCCAGAGCTGGTGCTCACTGAACTTAACTCGTTGTCGCCTCATCTTCCACTTGGGTAACTGCTGTCAGTTTCCACTCAATGCTAGAAAATCACTCTGACAAATAGGTTTAAACAAATAGAACCATATAATTGGCAAGTGTTATGCTAGGTAGTTTAATGCCTAGGAAATAAATCAGTCTTTAAAGTTTTAGTGCAAAACAGTTGAAATGTTTAATAATTATTGCCAGAGAGGGGTATAATTCAGTACTAAAAATGAGTAATTGAAAAGCCCATCAATGCAGATGAGGCATCTTCTCACTGAATTGCTCTTGAATACGTTACATAATTTTTTCATTCAGATTTATGGTCAGCTCAGCAGAATATTCATCTCTCTATCCTACTCTGCCTTTAGTTGTTCAGGAAGACTTCTTTCTTATATTGTATTAACACCTCCTGCGATGGCCAAATGAATGTCTCTTGTACACTAATGGGATTTTCAATTATTTGACTGTATTTAGGAAAGGAAAAAATTAGGAATGAAAACTAGGTTTGTTGAAGACTTTCCAGGTCTCAGTCACTGTGCTGGGGTTTTATACATATTAACTATGTTGGCTCATTTAAAACCCATGACAGTACTAAGTGGTGACTATATTTTCCATCTCACAAAAGAAACCGAAACTTAGAGAAGTGGAGTAACTTGATCAAAGTCACAAGGCTCACAGTGGACCACACCCAGGCAGTCTGACTCTAAACCAGACCTTCCCACCATATCACCAGCCTCCAGGAAGACCCTGTGTGTCCCAATAGGGCTTAAAGTTTTGTAATATCTAGTGCGGTGAGACTCAGAAAAAGAATAATCCCTGCCAGATTTTATTTGCCTCTCTGGCTCTTGAAACATCTGAACTGTTGGACCCAGTCCCCTGCTCCAATTCTCCATTCCTTCGTTTCTTACCATGTCAGCACCTCTAAGCAGAGAGGGATCCAGACCAGTCTGGATACCGTTTCCCAGGGATTCGGCCTCCCCACCCTGCCCGGATCAGGCTCCCTATCAGAGGCACGTGCTTATCTTCTTGCCTCTGCCGGGAACCTGCCTACTGGGAGTTCTTGGCAAATCCAGTTCACTGGAAAGTGTGGACAGATGGCTGCTGGATGAGACAGCAACCTTTGTTTCTGGATTCACCCATATGCCAAAGGAGCCAAAAATGGGGGAAAGTGGGGAGGGAGGAGGAGGAAAAGGATGAGGCTGCCTCTAGTATCTATTTCCACACAGGCAGGAAAAAATAATGTAAACTTTTAAAGATTGCGTTTAGATCATAAACAGAAGGAGCTGCTCTCTATCTCTCCCCACCCTAGCATAGGTCAATGGCATGTCCAGCACAGCCAAGTGATTTTTCTTTACCAGCACCCAGCATCCTTCTCCTCACCCTGATGCTCGGATGTACTCTCTGCTAAGTCAGCAGATGTCCGTGCAGGGTCAAACGCATTTGTGCTTCTCTCCCTCCTCCCATGCCCTCGTCTTGAGAACCAGATAAGGTTGTGCTAAGGGTTATTTCAGAAAGGCTTACACAGGTCCTCATTCTCCAGGATATAAAAGCATTGTTAGATTTTCCTCTTGGGACTGAAAATGACAGGTATCAAGGACTTTTATCTTACTGACTATGATACACATCTGTGAACTACTCCATACCCTTGGGGGGGGGAGCCATATTTTGATCTAAATGTATTTTAACAACAAGAATCACTCTTAAAGAAGTGGGTTCAGAATCAATCTCATTGGTTATTTGTCAAACACATCCAATGTTGTTACCGGCCAGTAGGTACTGAGCACTTGCAAAATAAATCAAATATTTGAAGAGAATGCATTTTGTCTTTGTGCATCTGAAAGTGGAGGGTTGGGGGAAGTACACTGCTCAAATCACACAGAAAAGCGTCGGGGGCACTAGCTTCTGCTGCAGTGAGGCAAGAGCTGAGAGCCGTGGTGAGGGAGGGGAAAGCCTCCTCATGCCTAGCTGAGGAGGTAGATGGGAGCAGCTGAGCTGATGGATGGCAGGAGGAGGCTATTTTGGACAATTATTACAAGCTAGAGAATCAGGTGTTGTCCTGTCAACATGGTGTATCATGGGAGAAAGAACATTAACAGGAAGGGAATGGAGCAGGGAGGAACAAAGGAAGAGAGAGAACTAGACAAAGGAACCCTGGATTGAGTACTCATCACTAGCCAAGGACTGTTAAGAGTTTGTATTTGTTACCATCTTCAGCCCTCACAGTGATGCTATGCAGGCCTCCAGTTTCCCAGAAGTGGTTCCCGCTTTTCTTGGTGGGAATAGCTCCTACTTAAGGTCTCACTTTAACTGCCGCTTCTGGGAAGCCACCCTGAAAACTGAGAGCTTGAGCTCGATGTGCTCCCACTCTACCCAGTCACCACCTCATCAGCATTAGAATCACCTGGACAGTTTTTTTCCCCATTAAAAATTTTTAATTGAAGTTTATCATTCATACACGAACATACATAAACAATAAGTGTATAGTAAAAATTGTGAACTTACAAAACAAACATGCGTAACATCATACCAGGTTCCCATACATCGTCCCACCACCAAGATCTTGCATTGTTGTGAAACATATTACAATTTATGAAAGATAATCAACAAAATATTACTATTAGCTACAGTATTTATCTTACATTTGGTGAATTTTTCCCCCCAACCTACCCCATTATTAGCACCTGTATTAGTATTATATATTTGTTATAGTTCATGAGAGAATGTTCTCATATTTGTTCTGTTAACCACAGTCCATCTTCCACCACAGGATTCACTGTTATGCAGTGCCTGGGGAGCTTTTTAAAAGAAGTGATGTCTGAGCCCCATCCCAGACCAATTGAATCAGAAGCTCTGAGAGTGAGGCTGGGGCACCAATGAATTTTTCAAGGACCCCAGGTAGTTTAGATGGACAGTTAGGATGAAAACCATGATGAGTCCAGTCGGTGAAGGTAAAATCAGTGACCTTGCTTACTGTTGTGTCACCCTAGCACTGTGCCAGCATGTCATAGACACCTAATCAATATTTGTGGAATGAATAAATAAATTAAGGAAAATCAAAGAAATATTATCACCCCCTTTTTAGAGAAGAGGAAATGATCCATGGAGGTCAAATAGCTGATGTAAGAGGAGGACTTAAAGTAGAAGCTTCATGGGGGCAGGGACCTTGTCTGTCTTATTTCACTCTGTGTCTCCAGGGCCTAGAGCTGAGCTCAGTACATATTTATTGAATGAATGATTGCACCTGGGTTTCTCTTGCTTCAAAATTAATCTCTATCCACTACATCTTGCTACCAGTCCTGCTGCTGCCATTATCTGTGTAGCTTTGCACAGGCCCCTTCTCCTCTCGGGACCTAAGTTCCCTAAAATGAAGATGTTGGATGAGATGGCCTCCAGAAGATTCCTGCCACTTCTGATCACAGCCTCCTGCCCTGACATATCTGTGCTGTCACTTTTAAGGATGCAAAGCCAGCTATTATGCCAGCACCTTCCACACATAGCAATATCCTCACATTCTTCAAGAGGGCCCTGATGCACTCCTTTCAGTCTACTTTCCATCATTCCCTCTTTTCCCTGCTCCTGCCTCCCTTTATTTCTCCCTTCTCTGGCATGTGTTCCCAATAGGCAGGCTGCGTGGCAAGCAGGCCTCCACCTCCTGGAGCCCTCTCCTCAAAGAGCAAAGTCACAGCTGAGAAAATGTGGTTGTTAACTTATCACCCCCTAAATCCAATCCCAGAGAAAAGCATCACTTTGTCATCATAGTTGTAGCATGAAGGAAGACAGGAACTGTGTCTGTTAAATGTCTACCACATGCTTGGAACTTCATTTTTATCATATTTAAATCTCACCACAGGGAGATATGTCAGTTTTGCTCCACAATATTTCTCCCCACCTGTGCTGCCAGCACCCCAAAGCACCAACTCTCAGTAACCCTCTGCAGCAGCCTCCTAACTTATCTCTCTGCTTACATATTTAACTTCTACAATCCAAACTCCCTGTGAAGTCAGAGGGCATAATTAAAATAATAAATCAAATCATGACATTTCCTTTTAACGACTTCCAATGGCTTCCCAAGGCACTCAAAATAAACCCAAATTTTGTAACACTGTCTCACAAGACCTCTCCTGATCTGGCCTCTGCCAACTTCTCAGTCTTCGTCTTCTGTCACTCTGTTTCTTCCACCATGTAGTCCCATACACATGCTGAGCTCATTCAAAGCCAGGCCCTTTGAAGGTTCCCTTTCGTTGTCTCCATCCTACACGATCCCACCCATAGACATTAGGGAGTTAGGAAGGAAAAGAGTGAGGAACAGACTTAGAGATGCTTAAGATTGCTGTGGCAGATGGTTTTCCAGCTGAACCAACACGAGCCTGCTCTTAGCCTTGTTCTTTACCTGTGCTTTCTCAACGTACTGCTGCGGATGGATCAAGCAACTCAAGGCACTCTATGGATAAAGTCAAATGTACTGAAAAATGTGAGTTAAAAAAAACAAACAAGGCATACTGCCTTCTCTTCACCTACTGCAAGATCTCAGTAGTTCATAATTTGTTTTTTGGTACGATCAGAAGTATGACTTTGGGGAAAAAAAGCTCGAATTTATCGAGCCAGGTGCCGGGCCTTATAAACATGATTTTGTTGAATCATCCTAAGTACCCTCTGAAATAGGCATTATGATCCCCATTTTACAGAGGCAGAAACTGAGGAGCACTTAGCTTTACTAATGGACAGAGCCAGGATTTTACTCAAACGTATCCAATCCCAAATCTCAGCTCTCTCCACCATACCACCTTCCTGTCACTAAGCATATTCTGTCTTCAGAAGGAAACCAGCCTAAGAGTAAATAACCACGTATGGTTAAGATATAATACATATAAAACAATGTATGATTAAGATATACAAGATATGCCATTGCAGCATAACATTGTGAATGTAATTAACAGCATTGAATCATATATTTGAATGTGGTTAAAAGGGGATATGTTAGGTTGTATATATGGTCCTAGAATAAACTTTTTTTTCAAAAAAATCCATGGAACTGCACAAACACAGTGAACCCTGAGTTAAACCATGTACTATAGTTAACAGTACAATTATAAAAATGTGCTTTCATCAATTGTAACAAATGTACCACACCAATGCAAGGTCTTACTACTAATAATAGGGTGGTATATGGGAATCCATGATTTGTTCTCTAACAGAAAAAAATTTCTCTAATAGAAACACAACTTCTCTAATAGAAAAAGAACCATAGTTGCTTTTACAATATGAACTGGAACCTCTGATTTTTAAGTAGAAAATAGACCATGTTAAAAATATTTTGCTATTCTCTCTTTGTTCAGGTTAGTAGTATCATATTAGAGAACTCTGTGGAAATCCTTTAGATGTCTTTTATTGAAGTTTCATTGGTTATGTCATAAACATAGAACAGATTATCCCTATTTGTACCTGTACCCAGCATACAGACATATGACTATAACTAAGAGTTCATTACCAGCTTTATATCAGGCAGCTTGCTAAGCTGCACAGTCTGAATTGTACTGCTTGGGTAGGGCTGAAAATTCAAGCTGTAAACTCTTAAGACAGGGATTATTTCCATGGGAAGCTGAATTGCACAGCTTCCTTTCAGCACAAAGTAATCAATATTAGACTATTCTAAAGTGGAAACAAATTTGCTTGTGTGCATCATTTACAAAGAAGCAATACACCCCAAAGTATTTTGTCTATTCGTAGTTATAGATCGCTATTTTCATTCATGTTCACTTAGGGAATTAGCTATTTAAAGGCAAAATTCATTGTCTGACTTGAAGTATGGTGAGACATTAGGCTTTGTTTACAAGTTCAGCACAAATTAACCTTTATTTTTAGGTTTTCCCAGAGTAAATTATTGAGTCCAATAAACCATACAGAAAAACAAAGGAGAGCTAACTAATGACTGGCAAATTAAATACTGCTCTACTCTTATCACACAATGTTTGAGTCCAGCGATTCTGGGAGATAGCTAATTATGACACATTTTCAACTCTAGGAAATATGACAAAATGACATTACACACAAATTCAAGGAAAAGGTGGTTCAGTCTTAATGCAATAAATGCTATGTCAATGCCATTCTTTTTTTAGCAAGTGAAAGTATACAAATATGAGTCTGTTCTTGGAAATAGCTTTTAGAAATATCCATATAAGATAACCTATTGTCATCTTTTTCAAAGAACTAAAATCCCAGGCATACAGACAAAGGGGGTAGGGGAATCTCAGTATTTACGAGAGGAAGAAACCTAAAAGTCTAGTTACCATTGTGTTGACTGTTTAAAAAAACCTGAGAAAAAGCTGTTTTCCAAAAGCACATTTGAAGCCACCTCCATTCACCTGTGCTGATGGCACTATCTTAGCAAGTTCTTCTTAAATATTAGTTAAATTGGCTGACCTAAGGGCCTGTACCTAAGAGCTCTGTTGGCTGCTATTCTGAATTCCTAAATGTATTTGAAAATAACAAAATGCCATTTCTTCCTAAGCATTTTGGAGTATACATTGGTAACCAATTCAAAATGACCCTTTGCTCATTTAGTGCTTTTTTTGCCTTTTTCTTTTATTCTTCAGAACCATGGGGTCAAACTTCACCAATGTCACCTGCTGAGCCCAACGCTGGTCTCTTTTGCTGGCAGTGTGTTGCCAAGAGAACAATCTCAATCGTAACAATAAAACAACAATCACTACTTGCACAAAAGCTTTAAGGACAATGGGAGATGTGGGTGAGTTAATTATGCTCTTAATCCCTTTGTTCTTTACAAGTAAAGGGCAATGGGTGATCAGTAAACTTTAGAAATGCACCTCACCCAACATAATTTAATGGGTTCTTAGGGATCCAATGAATGTCCTCTCACTACCACATCATTTATACCAGAAATATCCACAACATCCACTCCCTGGAGGAAGGTGCCAGCATCAGAGCAGGAATTGGGAGACCCATGTCCTCTCCCCATACATCAGGTCCTATGGGAACTTGGGCAACCCACTATACCTTTCCCAACCTTGGTGTTCTCATGTAAAAATGGCTCGACGGTGTTGAAATCCTCCACAGTTCTAAAATACGGATTTACTCTCAGATTCAGCCTGTTTGGGAAGCATTGAATAGAGCCAGGGATTGGACCCCAGTGCTTCTGGGTCTGATTTGCACTTTTCCTCTGACGTTCACATTCTGGAAAACTGCAGTATCTACACAGATGACTGATACGACCCTCAGTCCTAACCTTGTCTGCCACACTTCTGCTTCCTCCTGCCAGAGGGATGCTCTGGGACTAGCTGTTTCTAGAACTGCTGTATCTTTGAAATCTTGGCCTATGACATTTCCTTCTAAACACAACTTCTTATTTTCATTCATTCATTTGACCAATATTTATTGCCTACTTGCAGTACGCCAGATGACTATGATAGGTCCTGGGTATATAGTGGTGAACAAAACAGAAATGGTCCCTGTCTTCATGTAGCTTATGATCCACCAGGGGAATCAGATATTAAATACCTTTGTTTTAAAGGTAAGAAGTACAGAAATATAAAATATAAAGTGAATTTTGCCCATGATTCCATCTCGCAGATAAAACCACTGTTAAGTGTTGAATGATACTGCTTTCTATAACTTTTTTCTCTTAATATTTCATAGACAGCTCTCTGTTTTCACATATATAGCCCATATAGTTTGAAATGACTGTATAATAATATATGCCAGGAATAATTCAATCTATTTCACTATTAATTTCTTCAATCTTCACAATGGTTCTAGAAGTTAGTACTATAATTAGCCCATTTTACAGCTAAGAAAACTGAGTCCCAGAAAGTTTCTCAGGGAGCTAAGATTACACAGCTGGTAAATGGCAGGGTCAGAATTCAAACCCAGACCATTGGTCTCCAGACCTTCTTCTGCTCCCAGCCACTGTGCATAGCATTCCATTGCCATGATAGACCACCATTTGTTTTAATTAATCCTGTATGGATGGACATTTAGGTTGATTACCCCTCCTTTTTGCTATTGTTGATCTAAGGCTGCGATCAACATCCTTGTATCTTTATCAGCCTAGACTTGTCTAATTCTGCCTATTGGATTAATCCTAGAAGTGGAATTTTGGAGTTAAAGGATATGAGCATTTTATATTTTGATACACATTGCCAAACCAATAGAAATGTTGAATTAATTAGCTGTTCCACCAACATCACATGATGGAGACTGCAGTCTCTTCATTTGGTGCCCTTGGTGCCACTGCATCTGTACTGGCAATATTCACTATGACCTCCTTTCTATCTCATCCTGCTCAGATGCTCTACCACATGTACCCCCAGAAACTAGCCCTCCTGGAAGCTTTTTCTGGGGTTCCCTGGGATCCTTTCTGGCTCTCTTCTCCTGCTATTTCTTGGTATTTGAATCTCTTCCTTGGCCCCTCTTCTTCTGTATGATCCATGTATGCCATGGATTCCAGTGTTCGCCCCTTGTCCACTTCTCGCTCTTAATGCCTTCTCTCCTTAGCTGTGGCAGGCTTTCTTAATTGCCTGCCAACAGCCATTTCCTCCTTCTTTCTTGTTAAAAGACCTGCAATTTTGATTGACCATCCCCAGAGGATGAATCATGAATGGTCTAGATCAACCATGGTAACCTCGTTCCCCTTCCTTGCAGCTACTGGTGACCCAGTTCTGGCCAACAGACATAAGAGGAAGTCTCCTGGGGGTCCGCTGGGATTTCTTTTCTGAAAAAAGGAGAAAGGCCTGTGAGTGGAGTGTTTCCCCCCCCTCCCCCACTAGCCTCATTCCTTCCTATTTGGAAGACAGTTGGTGAAGGTGGGATGCTTTGAGCTACAGCCGCCATTTTATGGACCATGAGAGAAAGACCAGGTGAATCATAAAGCCACCAACCCAGGGACCTGACATCACTGAACTGCTGAAAGAATGCTGAAGCCACTTAGCTCCAAACTCCTGTTAAACAATAAAAGACCCTATGATAAAAGCCTTGATTAGATATTCTGTTTCTTATAGCCAAATACCTCCTAACAGGTACATAATGGCCATCTTAATCTAATACTCTACCTTGATGGTGCCAACCCAGGTCTCTCTCTCTTGAGCCTCAGAACCATGCATATTGACAATAATAATTATAGGTAATCATAATAACATCAAATATTTATTAAGTGCCTGCTAAGAGATAAGAACTATTCTATATTATACATATATATATTTCATTTCAAATCACTGCAAATCTATAAAGTAAGTGCTATTATTATCCTTATTTTATTAATGAGGAAGCTGGGGTGCAGAGGGTTAGGTAACTTGCCCAAAGTGGCTGAGCTAGAACTCAAACTAAGATAGTCTGATTTCAGAGTCCATATGGCCAAATACTATGTTACACTGCCCCCTGCTACCTGTATCACTAAAGGGGCCTTGAATTTAACATGTCCCAAACTGAGCTCAATATCCCCCTCCCTCATAAATCGGCTCCACCTTCATTCTCCCTGTCTTAGCCAAGGCAGAAACCTGGGCGTCTTCTTGAATTTGTGCTCCTCCCTTCTTGCCCAGTCCAATCAGTTACCACATGCTGACAATTCTACCTTCTAAACATATTCTACCCTTCCGACTGCAGTAAATGCTAATAACTGCCGGCTAGTATTACCAGGCTTTTCATGATTGACTGCTTATGCCTCTTGTCTTGTCTTTCACCATCCCAAACCCTCCAACATACTGAATATACCAGCTAGTCTTGGTGTCTTTGCACCTTTGGCTCTACTGTCCCCTTCTGTCCTGAATGCCCTTCACTGCACTCTCCCTAATTAATTCTTTTACATCTTAGCCCAAATGTCACATCCACGAAGCCCAAGGAGGCCTTGTCTAATTCCCTAACCTCCACAAATTGTCCTCATGGCGCTATGCAGAACTATGCTGCAGTCCTTATCACATGCAGTTTAATCTTTGGTTTATCTGTTTCTCTGCCCCGGTCACTCCGTCAATCCCTCCTCTTCCCCCAATCCCTGCCCCTCCTTTGTTCTTCATCTCAATTATTGGCACCCTGAGAATAGAAATTTCCGTGTCGTCTTTAAAATCCCACAAGGAAACATCTACTGCTAAAATGTTGTTTAAATCCATCCTCTCCTCTCCATTCCCAAGTGACTACTTGGATGCTTTAAGATTTTAGCCTTGATGTCTTTGACAAAGTAGATCCATTTTCAGTTTGGGATCTAGCAAGAGCTTTCTGCAGGTTGAGAGTTGGAGCTGAAAAGGGGGTTCAAAATGAGCAGAGAGCCTCTGGCCATTTTTAGATTGATATATTCATGCATTGTAACACATTTTACTTCTTTCTACCCACAAATTAGCAACAAGACCTAATTACTTTAATCAGTACCTTGCTCCGGGGTTATTCCATTAAAAAAGTAAATTAAAGACCTGCTCAGTAGCTCTGGCCAAACCCTCTTAAACCAAGTAGAGTATAAGTTCATCAATCAGGCAAGCAACCAGTAAAATAAAACATTAAACAACATTCAGTAATAGTGAGTTGCTCATTCCAAATAGCCCATGATTTATGAGTTAGGTCAATACATTACATAGATGTAACAAGTATAAAAACAGGAGCCTCAAAATACTGAGTTGATGTAATGTATCTGTTATCCTAATGTACCTATTTTATAAAATATTTAGCTAGTTCCAGCTAACTCAATAATTAACCTCTGCAATAGCCTGAATAGGGGGGATTTTTTGTGAAGCTCTTCCATTTAAATGTCCAATTTTGCAAATATTTGGAAAGGCAGCATGGTCCCATGGAAAATGCCTGGACCAAGGGTCCATGGCTCTGCCCCTTCCTGGCTGGGTGACCTTAGGCAAGTTGCTCACCCTCTGGTTCTTCTGTGAAATCCGTATAAGAACCCCCATCTATCTCCATCCCAGGATTGTCATGGAGCTCAAGAAAGAGGATGACTATGAACAGGATTTAAGCAAGGCTAAGTTCCCTAGAAATTACAGTAAGTTCTCTACAAATGTAAAATGCATTTACAAAATTATCTTCCAACTAGCCAAAGGGGAGATGTGAAGCTTTATTCACAGATTACTAAACAAAAACAATGATAATTAAGCTCATTAAAAATCCTTTGGTTAATGCTTAGTCCAGAAAAGATGATGCTAATTAAACAAAAAAACAAAAAACAAAAAACCATTTTGACGCTGAGTTTTAAAATCAGTATGTTTCATTTATTTCACTCTTTGGCTCTCCTTATTAGCTAAAGGGTTGAGGCATTTTAAAATGAGTTTAGCTGTTTTTATTTGTGACCTCAATAGCTTTCAATTTAATGAAAATATTTTAAAGAAACAATGTCATGATTTGGGGGATTTGAATTCAGTTATACTTGGCCATTGGTTTAGCCTTAACTTGAAAAGGGGTTTGTAATATTTGCCTTAATAATTCATACTTCCGGAGGGTAAAATAAAATTTCTCATCTGATCATAGGAAACTGCTACATGTCCCAGGAGGGTCATTGCCAACAAAAACAACCTGACACCAACACCTGAATATATGAAAGTCTCCCTCAATAGCTCAGCAATCCAGGGCTGCTGGCAAAGAGGAGCTAAAGGCTGCTTTGCAAAGTTGCAATGCCCTTTGTCTATCTTGGAAGCAAAAGTCTGTTGATCTGTTTTCAGCTGCTGGGCAATACATATAGAGGTCTCACTTGCCAAAATGCAGACCCTGGCACTTAATAGGTGCTCAAGAAGTGTTGCCTAAATTGAAATGAATATAATGGTACATTATCTTTTGCAGAGGTAAAAGCAATTGTGGGAGTCAAGGCCAAGCTTCCTGACTTTTCCAATTAAGTCCCCCAAGCACTACTAAAAGATCATTTTAAAATTCTATTTTAAAAGTATTAATTTTAGATTAAACCAGATATGAGCTATCTTAAATTCTTTTTGAGAAAAGTTGACTATATATTTCTTTTTTAATGTGAGCATAAAAACATAACCAGGAGAAAAAAAAAAGAACCTGACTCTAAGAACTTGCTTTAAAACACCCATCATGTGCAAATATTCTCGCTGTCCTGATTTTGTGATAATCAGGGTAGGCTAAACATTGGCTATATTAGAAACCATGCATATGTCCCCAGACCTGGTTTTTCTCCCTAGGTCTGGTTTTTAGAATGCTGGTGATAAACCAAGCCTGATTTATTAAATGACCACTCTGTAAGTGGAATGACTGTAACTCTAGGTACCTTTGGTCAACCTTAAGAGATATAGCAGGGGGACGGATGTGGCTCAAATAGTTGGGCTTCCGTCTCCCATATGGAGGGACCTGGGTTCGATTCCAGGACCTCCCAGTAAAAATTAAAAAAAGAAAAATATAGAAGGTTCATGGGCCACTAGGCTCCGTGCATGGGTGCGCTGTCAGGCCCCGCAACTGGGTGAGACCCCCAGGCTCCCACGTGGGTGCGCTGCCAGGCCTCACAAGTGGGTGAGCTGCCAGGCCCCACGAGCCACGCAGCATGATGATGTAACAGGACAGTGACACAAAGGAAAGCCAAGAGGAGACGTGCAGAAAAAACAAGACCTAAGGTGGTACATGCGGTAGGACGCCTCTCTTCCACATCGTAGGTTCTGAGGATCGGATTCCAGTGAAGACAGGAGGAGAAGGATGAGAAGAGAGGGAAGGAAACAGACACAGAGAATTGCCCAGTGATGGACACAAAAACAGCAAAAATGGGGGGAGGGGTAAAAATGGATAAAAGTAAATAAATAAATAAATAAATCCTTAAAAACTGTATAGGGAAGTAAGATACAGACTATAAGTTAGTAGTAATACTTTGACGATGCTCTTTCATAATTTGATAACAAATGTTTCACAACAATGCAAAGTATTTGTGGTGGGGTGATGTTTGGGAGCCCTGTATGATGTTTTGCATGTTTGTTTTGTAAGTTCACAATGTTTACTGAACACTTATTGTTTATATATGTTCATGTATGAATGATACACTTCAATAAATTGTTTAAAAAAAAGAAATAACAGCATTAATAAAGGGTTCAGTGAAGTGAAAAAAATAAAAATAAAACACCCATTCACAATAAATGAACAGTATGTTCATTTGACAGCTAATCAAATTTAAGGAAAACATAACCAATGCTATAGTTGCATGGGCCCTTTTCCAAATAAATGAACAAATAAGTTGACCGTTATTTTGATATAACTGTCTATCTCAGTGCATATATTTTGGCCTTCTTGCTGAACACTTAGCACAACCGACTCCAACTGATGGATCCAACTGTTTATTTCACTAGTTAAATCCCTCACAGGCTAGTCCAAGTGGGAAGTGCACAGATCGTAAAAACTCTTTACTAGCTTCATCGGCCACGTAGCCGGATGGTGGCTCGGTTGAATGAACTGTATTAAATGAGCAAATGGGCCCAGCATGCTAGGGAAGCGGCTGTGGCTCAATCAGTAGGGCTCCCGTTTACCATATGGGAGGCCCCAGGTTCGGTTCCCGGGGCCTCCTGGTAAAGGCAAGCCCGCCTGTACGGCGTGGTTAGCTGACCCAGCGAGCACAAGCAGCAAGGGGGGGATAAATGAATAAATAAATAAAAGTCTTCAAAAAAAAAAAAAAAAAAGAATTTATAAATGAGCAAATGTACGAAAAGTGCTCCTGTGAAGGGTTGACAGTGTTCCCCACAAAGGAAAGGAAATTCCTGAGGAATCACCAGCAGGGCATCCAGGAATAGGAAACCACCATCAAAGGATCCCTCCCCAGTTCCTTCCTTCCCTCCCCTGCAAAAGAAAGAATATAAAAACATCAGTCCCAAGATTGGATGACCCTAAGGAGCAAGTCCTCAACTATCCAGCCCTCTCTGCCCATCTGCCCATGAACCTGAAAGAAAAACAGTGGCCTGACACTTCAGAGATCCTTCCTGGAGTGCTGGTAGCAGAGAATTGCCCCAGCCACAAGCAATTCAGCCCAGGCAGGTAAAACCAAGATGACCTAGGTCTTGAAGACTGCCTGAGAGCTGGGGACACCTAGGAGCCCGAATCCCTGACACACTGCACACATGCAGCACGACTTGTTCTGCTCCTAGTAGGGGGAGTTGCCAAACACTCAACATAGCTGTCCATTGAGATTTTCCAATAGTGTCTTTTTTTCCTTTTTTAGTAAGCTTTTTATTTTGAAATAATTTCAAACTTACAAGACAGATGAAAAAATACAACAAAACCCATACAGAGAACTCCGACTTATTCAAATACCCAGATCCAACTTTTAACATTTTGCATAGTTATTGTATCATTCTAGTTATCATCTATCTATCTATCTATCTATCTATCTATCTATCTATCTATCTATCTATCTATCTA
>JAKSZT010007815.1:35468020-35491109 GCA_026826555.1 Tolypeutes matacus
CTATCTATCTATCTATCTATCTATCTATCTATCTATCTATCTATCTAATCTATCTACTATACATCTATTCATCTATATATTTTCTAAATATGTGAAAGTAGGTAGTGTACATCATGCTTCTTGAACACTAAATTCCAATAGTCTTTTGTTCTTTGGCAGTAGACACACAATGGCTTTATTACTGAGCTTAGATTTATCCATAGTTAGAAGTACAAATCAAGCAAGTTTTTTGGAATACCAATTTGAAAATTATCAAAAATTCTAAGGATGCTCATACCCCTTAAAACAGTAATTCCACTTCTAGGAAACCATCTTAGCAAACTAATCTAAAATGTAAGAAAAATCTTTCTGCTCAAAGATGTTTATTAAAGTGTCTATATCAGTAAAAAACAGGAAATATTTTACAAGCCACACATCAATGAGGAAATGTTAAGTAGACTCTTTTATGTCCATTAAAAAGATGCCTACCCAGCATAAATTTACTATATAGATATACAAGTGAGTATGTGTGTATATTTATGCATGTGTGTATACATATATATACAAATACATATTCCTGTATATACCTACACAATACACACATTTGTTCTTAATAGAAAAAATGTTTAAAACAATCTACATGACCATTAATCATGACACCATAAAATGAAATACTGGATAATTATTAGAAAAAAAATGAGACAAGTTTTACTTGAGAAGTAGAAAAATCAAGTTGAAAAATACTCTGCATCAGGGGTTCTTAACCAGGGGTCCATAGATACCCAAGGGGTCCATGGAAAGAGTTCAGAGGGTCTGTGAGCTTGAATTGGGAAAAAAATCAACTTATTCCTTTATTTTCTCAGACCTCTAACTGAAATCTAGCATTTCCTTCACTTATGAATGTATGCAATAAATTACAGTAGTATTCATTTCATATCACATTACAGTTGTGGCATATCTCGAAAAATCGTTTACGCTCTTCCATACTTCAAAATTACCATAGTTGTTAGACCAGATGCTAGTTGAGTGTCATAAAACTATCTGCCACTACATTCTGAGAAGGGGTCTGTGGTTTTCACCTGACTGGCAAAGGGATCTGTGGAACAAAAAAGGTTAAGAACCCCTGCTCTACATAGTATGAGGGCACTTTTGTAAAAAAATTACATATAAATGTGTGTGTACATACATACCTATATACATAAGTTTGCATATGCATGAATAAGACTAAAGGATACAAACTAAATTAATAATGGTGGTTATACCTGGGGAGGGAAATTTGGGTAAGGAATGAACAATTTTCAATTTTCATTTTATATACATCTGAATCTTTGTTTTACAGTAAGTCATCAAACTAATATTTTTTTAAAGCTTTTTAAAAAGACCAAATTCACAGAGAGGAGAAAGGCCTCTGGCTGGTCCCTCAGTTGTGTCCCTCAGTTTACAACTGAAAACATGGCAGGTATTTCTCCAATCATTACCAAAGATATGGGGTGAATGTACAAAGGAGCAAACGCCTGAGGCATGGGCCTCTGTGCCATCTCCCGTGATCGTTGAAACCCCAGCTTATTATTCCTTCCCATTGTGCCAGGGCACAGCAGCAAACCTTCTCATCCCAAACTTAAGCAAGTCTCTACCAATTGATCAGAATTGACACAACCTACTATAGTCCTTGAATCTAAGATACATTTATGAGACATCAATGATATAATAACAATTTATCTTTGGAAAAGAAATCCTACATTTTATGTGCATATCAATTTTAAGTTGCATTCTGATCTCTAAAATGTTACAATGTGGAAACCAGGCACTTTAGAATCGGTCAAATGCTGCCGTGGCGCTCTCCAGTCTGTGGTAGTCCCCCTTTCCTTCAGCCACCGCTGGAATTCTATGCTAGCCGCCATCTTGGTTACTGTTAAGAAGCCACAGCACAGACATGAGTCACTGGGCTGGGCCCTCTTAATCCAGTCTTCTGGGGCTCAGAGGTGCAGAAGAGCCAGGATACAGAAATCTCTGGCAGATTCAGTTAGGCTGGCGGCAACTTGAGCTGGGAGGGAGGCGAAAGGATGTGGGTCTCTTACATAGACCTTCTCCTCCCCAGCCTTAACTTCTAATTTGATAACAGTTTAAAATCTTCAAAAGAACCTGCCTTCTCAAATTACTTATTATGCCCCTTTTTCTCTTAAACTCACAGTGACTGCAAACAGGCTTATTCTTACAAGGCACTCCAGAAAAAAATCTCCCTACAAGTTTGGGAGTCATTGTGGTGTGGGCTTGAACAAGCATATAGCCCTTCTGAGTCTGTCTCCTTATCTATAAAATGCTCGTAACACTTTCTTCATAGATTGCTTGAGAAGATTACAGTTAAAGTTTATAGGACACCCAGTGTAAAGCCTGAGATACAGTGGGAGTTCAGTAAACACTGAGCAGCGTGGTGATAAACACAGCAGGAAATCGGTAAACATTTGTAAATATACCAGTGCAAAACTACTAATGCATCCTCAAATGGGCGTGTGTGAGCTGAATGGGCCTAAACCCCTAAACATAAGCACTGACATGTCCATATATTTCTGTATTGTTTTCTACAATCCACCTTTCCTGAGAAATAAGTGCACTGAGATGCACATAAAATTTAATATTATAAGCTAGATTTCCCTCAAGAGGGGACATGGTTGTTGAAGAAGCAGTGAATTCAATTTAGTAGCAACAAGGTTTGAACTAAACTCAAGCTTCCAAAACTACATTCAAGCTGCATATAACCCAGGAAGATCCTACTCAATATTCACACAACACAGGGAATGGGATTTCTGGCCACAGCAGGCACAGATTATTCTGTGATTCTAAGAATTTGGGGAAACAATGATCACAAAGCCCTTTAATTCCTCCTTCTTTTTTTTTTTAACAAATCCAAATTTGATTAATTTGCAGTCTTACTCAGAGAGTGGCTCAAAAATGATGAATTATCACTCCCTTACTAGTAATCAGATGCTGTATTCCCAAACCCAGACAAATGGCACTAGAGTGGAATGGGCTTAGTTTTCCCAGTCTTTGCATCCCCCACGTCCACCCTGCTGGGGGAGGTACTAATGAAACAGACAAGGCTGAACATGGAGAGTTTAAAGGATGAATAATTAGCTGAAGAATTAGCAGAAGTTTTGAGACACAGAACTTCCAGTGCTGCCTGGATCCATAGTCCCAGCCTGTAACTTATTTTCAAGGAGAAGCAAGAACCTAGGTTCATGCTGGAGCACACTGATTCAGCAGTATGTGTGAAATTACACATGGAAGATGAGGCTGCTGTTAGAAAGAGATCCATAGGGAAAAGGTGTAAGAAATAGAGCCGAGTCAATCAGGGATCATTTTGTGTGGGGACAAGCAGCACGTCTTCAGTAAGACAGGATTTGTAAATATACACATTTACTATTTGATAACCGAGGAAAAGGGAATAAAATATAGCCATCCTTTTGTTCAACAAGCATTATTAACTACCAAGAAACTATTTTTGTGCTGGGCTCTGAGGATTTCAAGATGATTTGAACACTACTCTGCCTTCAGGGGGCTTAGAGTCTAGAATAGGGAAGCAAAGATGTGCAACTTAAAGTGAAATTCACCCCTATGAGGACAATGGGAATCCACAGGAGGGCTTGGCTTCTACTGAGGGTTCTGGTGGGGAGAAGGAATAGGAGTGGCTTCACAGAGAAGGCGAACTTTAGTTGAGTCTTAAAAGAGGAGTCTGGGAGCAGATGTAGATTAAGCGGCTGAGCGCCTGCTTCCCATGTACAAGACCCTGGGTTCAATCCCCGGTACCTCCTAAAAACAAACAAACAAACAAACAAACGAAAAAACCAACTCTCATTGGGGAGCAGATGCAGCTGAGTGGTTGAGCACCTGCTTCTCATTTACGAAGTCCTGGGTTCAATTCCTGGTACCTCCTTAAAAAAATAAAAGAGAAGTCTGCAATTATTAGGCTGACAGGCAAACTGGTTAAACATTGTCACTACTTAGAAGACTGCAAGATGCGATGATTCACTTATTGAAAAAAGCTCATTCCCTAGCACACACGGTTTTCTTGTTGCCACAGTGAGTTGTTCTATAACAGAGCAGATGTTCATCCGGCTTCCAGATAGATCTCACCAGGGTCAAAAGCTGACCCCCAAGTGGGGTCCCAGGAAGCACAGTTATGGCATAGCATCAGCCTCCCCATCCTGGTCCTGTGGCTCCAGGTGAAAGGCCAAGGTTAGAACAGAAGGTGCCTGTCAGCAGGGCTTGGTCATCCTGGGCTGCAAAGCCCATCAGTACAAGGAGGTTTTGCAGCAACAAATTACTGATTGGGGGGTGGGTGGAAGGTCTGAGTGGAAGGCCTCTGGAAGGCTGACCAGCAAAGTCCCAACTGGAAGAAAGGGGGAAGTGTCAGCCCACTCGGCCAGGTGGCCTATAAGGCCTTTGTGACCTGACCCTCAACTGCCTTCCTACCATCGTATATTCATCGCCTGTTTTCTTGGTGCCAGACTATGCTAAGCAACTCCCATACTTATGCATTGCTTTCCCTACACCCACCCTTTGAGGATGATATTATTATTTCCATTTTACACATGGAGAAAGTGGGTTTGGAAAATTGCCCAAGGTCACTGGGTTAATAAGAGGTAGAGCCAGATTCAAATCCTGATATATCAGACTCCTAAGCCCATGCTTTATCTTGGTTCTCCATGGTTCCCTCAAACCTCCAGGCCAGTAAAACTCTTCCTGCTTCATCTTCCTTCACTCCCTAACTCCTATTCATCCGTCAGGTCTTCACTTCGATAAGTTCTCCCAGAAGCCACCTCTCATAATTCAGCCCCATGTGCCTACCACATCCTTTACTTCCCACATCATATCACTGGGTTCTAACTGATTGCTTAATTTTCAGATGGGAGAGAACTCATGAGGCTTTGTCACTAATTCATCCCCAGCACCTACCCCACGGTGTTGTACATAGAACCAGTGCTATGACCCAGAGGGATCTGATCTGAGAGGTGTCTGGCTCTGGGCAGGGCTGTTGGTGACCATCAGTCCTGAATCCATAGTTTAAAGGGAGAAATGGACTTGGGCTTGATCCGGGGAAAAGTTAGGATCCCGGAAGGGAGCATGTCACAGCAATGCAAATCAGGGATGATAGTTGACTTCAAACAGAACGACCATTCCTGGCTCCAGGTGTTAGAAGAAGGTCTCCAGCCAATTGCTGGGCACTGGGGGGGTGGGGCACTAAATTTATCCCCCAAGGGAGAGGCTAGAAACAACAGGGCAGGAAGTTGTTGCCATGGTCTGAGAGGAGTCTCTCAGCTCTTCATAGACGGGCTTGCATTATTTGTGCTCTAACAGAGTGGTACCTTGGGTCACTAGGGAAACCAGTTTTGGTTTCCAGGACCAGGGAGAGAGATGCTCAAGCAGGTTTGATTCCACAGAGGCAGACTGGGCCATAGGGACAAAAGAGGATTTAAAATGGTAAGGGGGCAACCCTCTCCCTGCCATGTAAGGACCTTTGGAGGAGCTGAGATGGAGAACTTTGAGTCCTGTCTCTAGATGTCTAAAGGGGTGTCATGTGGAAGATGGGCTATATTTACCCTGTAAAACTTGCACTGAAGAATAGAATCTAAAAGGAGGAGAATATTGAAAGACTCTAAGAGAAAATTTTCTAACTTCACACAAATTTTTTAACATTCTATGGAAGTGGAATGTTAGGTAGGTGATCAGATCATGAAGAGCCTTTAAGCTATGTAAAGGAATTTGGACTTTTCTTGAGAACAATAGGAAGTTGTTAATGACTTTTAAGCAGAATGAAAAGCTGCTTTGGGGAAATTCTACCAGAGAGCAAAGAGGGGAGATCTCCCATTGTAGAAATCCATGAGAAAGTTGAGAGTCCCCTAAAATAAAGGAAGACAACCATGGAGAGGCTTCAGGAAGTCAGACAACCCCTGAAATGATAAGCAAAGTTTTGTGCGTAAATGTGTTTTTCTGGTGAGAGGGAACATGACTTTCATTTGATTCTCAGAACCATAGTACTTTGCTGTACTGTTGTCTGAAAAAATTGTCCAACACCAATAGCGGGCCATACTAAAGTCACAAAGACACAAAATTGAATCAAGATGAAATGTAGCATAAAAACCTTGTTTTCAGTAGCATCTAATGTTTTTTCTTCTGAACTTTTCAGCTAAATTCCAACTCACAGAGTTGTTGAGAGGGCCAAGGTCTACTCTGGGCCTGCACATGCAAATCACATTCAGCTGCCCTGGACTGGAATCACAGTCTATGCAAAATATTTTGGTCCTGCTCTGCCCTGGTCAAGTAGAGTAATTAAGAGAATGTAATAGACCCTTAAAAGCTCCTTATTAAACAAACAAATAGGTTACAAGGAACATGAGGATTTGCTAAAGCTAAGGCTCTATTATAATACCACTTACCATGGGCATCTTATTTCCCCCTAGCTGGGGGTCAGCTTCAGCTGTAGTTGACTGAGATTCTGAAAGATGACAGTAACACATCCTCAAGCCCCCAGGCAGGTAGGTTAGAGCAAGGTAAGATGGTGCAGGTTAGCAGAAAGAACATAGGCATAGGTTCTGAATCCAACTCAATATCACATCTAGAAAAGAAAGATCATTATACCTGCTTGACCTACCTCTGAGAGTTTGGGTTGCTGGGAACAGGTGAAGGGTGTTCTGTTGAGAAACAGATTCACACTGAGAATAGTGTGATTGTTTCCCCCTACAGCCTACACACACACACACTCACTCATGCAGCTTACCTGCCTGGCCTTGCCAGCAGGAGCTTTCTTCTCCTCAGGAAATCTAAAGCCTGTCCCTTTTCACCAACTCTCTATTCCACCCCCAACCTCTCCTTCGCCCTCACCTGGCCTCACCTTCTGCTTCACGTCCTCTTTACCCTCTTCCTTCCCTTCTGTCTCCACACTTAGTTCTGTCCACATCCATCTTTAATATCTATCCATCCTCCTTTTGAAAATGAGCTCGTCTGCTCTTAATTCCACCACCCTCTCACCTCTACACTCTAATCCCCTTGTATCTTTAGTCCTTTCTGTGTCCCCCACAGTTTCAACAGCCACCTAGTTCTAAATAGCTGACCTGAACTCTGTCTCAAGCTCCCAATCCAAATTTCCAATGTACAGTGGATCTTTTTACTAAATTTTCTACTGGAGTCCCAGTTACTAAGACACTAAGTCTCCTCTTCCTGTACCTGCCAGTATTCCATCATCCATTCATTTGTTCCTGCAATGCAAATTTGTTGAGCATCTATGTGTGTGCAAAAACATGCTAAATTCTAGGAATATAATGGCCCCTGTTCTCATGGAGTTTGCAATTTGATATGAAAGCTGGACCTTAATCAAATAATCAGCAAACACAAGTATAATTATAACTGGGAAATTTTCTACCAAAGAAAGACATATGTGCTATGAGATAATGTAATGGGGGAAGAAAGTGTTAAGGAAAACCTTTCTAAGGCAAATTGCAACATGTGAGCTGAGATCTGAAGATCGAGTAGACATTTACGAGAAAAAATAGAGCTGGGTGAAGAGCAGGGAACGTGTTCCAAGAATTGGGAATGCATTAATTTATAAAGAGCTTTCACAGAAGACCAGTGGGTCTAGAGCCCAAGAAGCAAGAAGGAGGTGACATCACAAGAGATGGAGACAGAAGTAGGGCAAGAACTTGCTGGACCATATAGGCTGTTAAGGAATTTTGTCTTCTTCATAAAGATAGTAAAACGTTACATGACTACCTTCAGTAGCCATTAATTGAGCACCTATTATGTGCCAGGCACTTTTCTAGATGCTGGAGATGCAAGGAATACAGCAGGGAATGAAACAAATTCCCTGCCCTCATAGAGTTGACATACAGGTCATACACATGACTGAAGGATGCATAGCAGAACCATTGTGAGGTGTCAAAAGTGGGTACAGGGATGTTACTGTAATCTCCTAGGATATGTAATGATAGAATGGACTAAGTCTAGGCCAACAAGAAAAGAAGTTGGTGGGTTAGAAAGATATTTAGAAGATACAATGAGTAAGACTTATTGATGGATTGGTCGGGGGAAGATTTTGTTTATTATAGGATTTTGTTTTTGTTGTTAAGAAGGGAAATTCATGAAGGAAGAGTCATAAGACTTGAGCTGACACCACCCAGAGGAGAGAGGGACAGAAGAGGGAAATCACAACAACAGAACCGTGAGTTGCAAGTAGCAGCTTCTGCTGCTGTCGGCACCCTCCCCCACACTCTTCAGAATTCTGGGGCCTCTGGGCCTGAGACCACAGACAAAGGGGGCTTCAGGGATCTGCCACTCCTGGAAAGGGGAGAGAGAGGGACACAGCCTTAGGCTGACTCAGGTTCTGACCTGAAATTTGGGCTGTGGTGCCCCATGGACCCTTCCACACAGCGGTTTGCCTTGGGAACCTAGAAAGGACTGGAGAAATCCGATCCTCCCAACCTCCCTCTCTTCTAACCTGTACTAATTGTTGAGGACTCCACGGGAGAACGGAGAGAGAGCCTGGGGCTGACCCTGCTTTGGACTCCCAGGTTTGGTCTGCCCTGTCCCGAGAGCCCTTCCAGGCTGGGTGGGGCTGCGCCATTGTTTGCCTTGGAGCCTGCAAGGAGCTAAAGAAATACAAACCTCCCAATCTCCTCTACTAACAGGGACTGATTGTTGAGGATTCAGAAGGGAGTGGAAATATTTCCTAGCTGGGAAAAGGGGGGTGCTACGAGAGAAGTCTGGAGAACTGTCTCAGAAAGTTTGAGTCACAGGGCTCTTAGCCCCCAGACAGGAAGCTCTATCACATTGATCTGGCCTGTGTCCGACCAGGCATTGAATTGAGAGTTGCCAACAAGCGCCATCTCCTGGCAGACCAAGGAAGTGCACATAAGAAAATTAATAAGTAAGAGAGGCTTTTCCTGGCCTCTATAGCCTCCCTGCCCAAGGCCCTAGGAAGCGACTCTACAACCAATTACTGGGTCCAGTGCCCAGTTTTGAGCAACCAGCAGAACAATCCTAACAATCAAGGTTGAGCCAAAAATCAAAGAGCTGTGGTAACTCACAGCCTCCTGCCACTAAAACCCCATAAAAGAGAGAGAGATAGAGCATCTAAGTAAAATACAAACTAACCAGATGCCTAAGCACCAGCAAAAGATTACGAGCCATACTAAGAAAATAGAAGACATGGCCCAAGAAAAGGAATACAGCAAAGTCCCAGAAGAGATGCAGAATTTGAGAGAACTAATCAGTGAGATGAGCACAAATTTCCAAAATCAAATTAATGAGATCAAAGAGAATATAGTTAAGGAGATCAATGACATCAAGAAGTCATTGAGCGAACGCAAAGAAGAATTTGAAACACTGAACAGAAAAGTAACGGAGTTCATGGGAATGAGAGACACAATAGGTGAAGTAAAAAATACATTTGAAGCATACAACAGCAGACTCGAAATGATAGAAGAAAGAATAAGTGATACTGAAGACAGAGCAGCTAAAATTGAAGAGAGAAAAGAACAGAGAGAGAAAAGAATGGAAAAAAATTGAGCAGGGGCTCAGAGAGTTGAATGACAACACAAAACGCAAGAACATATGTGTCATGGGAGTTCCAGAAGGTGAAGAGAAGGGAAAAGGGGCAGAAAGAGTATTTGAGGAAATAATAGCTGAAAATTTCCCAACTCTCACGAAAGAAATGAACTTACATGTCCAAGAAGTACACCGTACCCCAATAAGAATAAATCCAAATAGACCTATGCCAAGACACATATTATTCAGAATGTCAAATGTAAAAGATAAAGAGAAAATTCTCAGAGCAGCGAGAGAGAAGCAACGATCACGTACAAAGGACGTCCAGTAAGACTTTGTGCAGATTTCTCTTCAGAAACCATGGAGGTGAGAAGACAGTGGTATGATACAATTAGGAAACTGAAAGAGAAAAACTGCCAGCCGAGAATTCTTTACCCAGCAAAACTGTCCTTCAAATATGAAGGTGAATATAAAGTATTCACAAACAAAGAGAAACTAAGAGAGTTTGCAAAAAAGAATCCACCTTTGCAGGAAATATTAAAGGAAGCCTTAGAACCTGATAGAAAAAGACAGGAGAGAGAGGCTTGAGGAGACTATAGAAGAAAGAAAAGCAGAAAGGATAACCAAAAGAGTAAAAAGAGAGACAAAAATAAGATGACATATGAAAACCAAAGAATAAAATGGAGGAAATAAATAGTGCATTTTCAGTAATATCATTGAATGTGAATGGATTAAATTCCCCAATCAAAAGATACAGGCTGACAGAATGGATTAAAAAACATGAGCCATCCATATGCTGCTTACAAGAAACTCACCTCAGACCCAAGGATACAAGTCGGCTGAAAGTAAAAGGTTGGAAAAAGATACTCCACGCGAATAGTAAACAGAAAAGAGCAGAGGTAGCTATAGTAATATCAGACAAAACAGACTTCAAATGCAAAAAAGTGATAAGAGATGCAGAAGGCCATTATATATTAATAAAAGGGACAATCCTCCAGGAAGATATAACAGTCATAAATATCTACGCACCTAACCGGGGTGCCCCAAAATATATGAGACAAACTCTGGCAAAACTGAAGGAAGAAATAGACATTTCTACAATAATTGTCGGAGACTTCAACACCCCTCTCACATCATTAGATAGAACAACTAGACAGAAGATCAACAAGGAAACAGAGAACTTGAACAATATGATAAACAAGTTAGACCTAACAGACATATACAGAACACTGCATCCAAACTCAGCGGGTTATACATTCTTCTCAAGTGCCCATGGATCTTTCTCCAGGATAGACCACATGTTAGGTCACAATACAGCTCTCAATAAATATAAAAAGACTGAAATTATACAAAGCACCTTCTCAGATCATAATGGAATGAAGCTAGAAATCAATAACAGACAGGAAAAAAGTAAATTTGCAAATGTGTGGAGACTGAACAACACACTCCTAAATATTCAGTGGGTCAAAGAAGAAATTGCAAGTGAAATCAGTAAATATAGAGACAAATGAAAATGAGAACACAACATATCAAAACTTATGAGATACAGCAAAGGCAGTCTTGAGAGGGAAATTTATAGCCCTAAATGCCTATATTAAGAAACAAGAAAGAGCTAAACTCAAAGATTTAACTGAACAACTTGAGAAACTAGAAAAAGAACAGCAAACCAATCCCAAAGCAAAAAGAAGGAAAGAAATAATAAAGATTAGAGCAGAAATAAATGAAAATGAGAACAGAAAAGCAATAGAGAAAATCAACAAAACCAAAAGCTGGTTCTTTGAGAAGATCAATAAAATTGACAAACCCCTCGCTAGACTAACAAAGAAAAAGAGAGAGAAGATGCAAATAAATACAATCAGAAATGAAAGGGGGGAAATTACAAATGACCTCACAGAAATAAAAAGAATCATAAGAGGATATTATGAGAAACTATATGCCAACAAACTAGACAACCTGGATGAAATGGACAAATTTCTAGAAACTCATAACCAACCTACACTGACACAACAAGAAATACAAGAACTTAACAAACCAATCACAATTAAGGAGATTGAATCCGTCATCAAAAATCTCCCAGCAAAGAAAAGTCCAGGACCAGATGGCTTCACAGGTGAATTCTACCAAGCATTTCTAAAAGAATTAACATCAATCCTGTTCAAACTCTTCCAAAAAATTGAAGAGGAGGGAAAATTACCCAACACATTTTATGAAGCCAACATCACCCTAATACCAAAGCCAGATAAAGATTCCACAAGAAAAGAAAATTACAGACCAGTCTCTCTAATGAACATAGATGCAAAAATTCTCAACAAAATACTTGCAAATCGAATCCAACAGCATATCAAAAGACTTATACATCATGACCAAGTGGGATTTATTCCTGGCATGCAAGGCTGGTTCAACACAAGAAAATCAATCAATGTAATACACCACATTAACAAATTGAAGGAAAAAAAACACATGATCATCTCAATAGATGCAGAAAAGGCATTCGACAAAATCCAACATCCTTTTTTGATAAAAATACTTCAGAATATAGGAATGAAAGGAAAATTCCTCAATATGATAAAAGGCATATATGAAAAACCCACAGCCAACATCATACTCAATGGGGAAAGGTTGAAAGCTTCCCCCTAAGATCAGGAACAAGACAAGGATGCCCACTGTCACCATTGTTATTCAACATTGTATTAGAAATTCTAGTGAGGGCAATTAGACAAGACAAAAAAATTAAAGGCGTCCAAATAGGAAAAGAGGAAGTAAAACTCTCACTGTTTGCGGATGACATAATCCTGTATTTAGAAAATCCTGAAGTATCCACAATAAAGCTACTTGAACTAATAAATGAGTTCAGCAAAGTGGCAGGATACAAGATCAACACGCAAAAATCAGTAATGTTTTTGTACACTAGTACAACAATCTGAGGAGGAAATCAGGAGGAAAATTCCATTTTCAATAGCAACAAAAAGACTCAAATACCTAGGAGTTAATTTAACCAAGGAAGTACAGGACCTATATGCAGAAAACTACAAAACAATGCTAAAAGAAATTTAAAAAGACTTAAACAAATGGAAAGACATTCCGTGTTCATGGATTGGAAGAATAAATATCGTGAAGATGTCAATCTTGCCCAAACTGATTTATAGATTCAATTCAATACCAATCAAAATCCCAACAGCTTACTTTACAGAATTAGAGAAGGCAATTACCAAATTCATCTAGAAGGGTAAGTGCACCCGAATAGCCAAAAGTATTCTAAAAAAGAAGAGCAATCTGGGAGGAATTTCACTGCCTGACCTTGAAACATATTACAAAGCTACAGTGGTCAAAAAGCATGGTACTGGCATAAAGATAGACATATTGATTAGTGGAATAGAATTGAGAATCCAGAAATAAACCCTCACCTATACAGTCAACTAGTTTTTGACAAACCTACCAAGCCCACGCTGATGGGAAAAAAGTCTCTTCAACAAATGGTGTTGGGAGAACTGGATATCTATAACCAAAAGAATGAAAGAGGACCCCTCTCTCACCCCCTATACAAGAATCAACTCAAAATGGATCAAAGATCTAAATATAAAAGCCAGGACCATAAAACTACTGGAAGAAAATGTAGGGAAACATCTTCAAGACCTTGTAGTAGGTGGTGGTTTCTTGGACCTCACACCCAAAGCACGTGCAACAAAAGAAAAAGTAGATAAATGGGACCTCCTCAAAATTAAACACTTTTGCACCTCACAGGAATTTGTCAGAAGGGTGAAAAGGCAGCCAACTCAATGGGAAAAAATATTTGGAAATCACATATCTGATAAGGGTTTAATATCATGGATATATAAAGAGATGTTACAACTCAACAATAAAAAGACAAATGACCCAATTAAAAAATGGGCCAAAGACTTGAATAGACATTTCTCCGAAGAAGAAATACAAATGGCAAAAAAACACATGAAGAAATGCTCAACATCACTCATGATTAGGGAAATGCAAATCAAAGCTACAATGAGATATCATTTCACACCTATCAGAATGGCCACTATTAAAAAGACAGAGAACTACAAGTTTTGGAGAAGATGTGGAGAGATAGGAACACTTCTTCACTGTTGGTGGGAATGCAGGATGGTACAACCACTCTGGAGGACTGTTTGGCAGTTCCTAAAGAAGTTGAATATGGACTTGCTACGTGACCCTGCAATACCACTACTGGGTATATACCCAGAAGAACTGAGAGCAGTGACACGAACAAACATCTGCACACCGATGTTCATAGCACATTATTCACCATTGCCAAAACTTGGAAACAACCCAGGTGTCCATCAACAGATGAATGGATAAACAAACTGTGGTCTATTCACATGATGGAATATTACGCAGCTGTAAGAAGAAATGAAGTCATAAAGCATATGGTAACATGGATGAACCTGGAGGACGATATGTTGAGTGAAGCAAGACAGACACAAAAGGACAAATACTGTATGAATGCATTACTATGAACCAAATATATTGTGTAATATATTGTTTGATTCAAAAAAACAAACCAAAAAAAAAAACACGTGCACACACACACACACTTCTTAGCCTTCACAATCACAGAATTCTAAAAAAAAAAAAAAAAAAAGAAACATGCAAAAACAGAGTTACTAACAATTAAAAGTATCCTAAGATTTAAAAAAAAAAAAAATGACATTGAAGTTTTGTAAGAAAATGTCCCCTTTTATCAAAGAAATGCGTACTGTTTATAGAGATAAAATGCTGGCAAAATCTTGATAATTGTTGCATGAGATGATGAACTACTATTATACTATTTCTTCTATTAAATATGTTCAGAATGTTCGTAGTTATTTTTTAATAAGTCTATGTAATGGGAAAAATTAAACAAAATATATATACTAATCATTTAGATCCAAAAAGTGGACCTTTTACAAGAAAAATGGCTCTAGATTAAAAGACTGAAGAGACAGAACAACCAAATGTAACACGTGAAACTCAATTCGGAACCTGGTTAGAAAAAAAATAGATACTTGGGGAAATTTGAGAAATTTGAATATGTACTAGATCTTACATATTATGAAATTACTTAGTTTTCTTAGGTGTAATAAGGTAATGTAGTTAAGTAGGAGAAAGTCCTTATTCTTAGGAGATGCATGCTGAAGGACAATATTTAGAAGTGAAGTGTCATGACATCTTCTACTTACATTCAAATAGTAATAAAGTATGTGTATATACAAAGCTATTATACATGTCCACTAGAGATGTACCAAGATGAAAAGGACTTAACTGGCAAAGAGATCTTGTGTGGACACATAAGAATTTCCCTAGAGAGGAAGATCATTGAATACCTGTAGGAGGCAGTAGATGTGAGATGTGTTGTCTTCTCAGGAAACCAGCAGATTAAATTAATTTCCTTGACAACAGGTATATTCTGATCTGTTCTGCATTTAGTGCTCAACTGTTCTGCATTTATCTTAAACTCAAAACCCAAGAGAATGAATCAATACCTTCTTTTTCTTCTTTAAAGTGGAGATATTGTTTTTACTTATTTAAAAGTAATATATGTAAAGTATAATAAAATGAAAGGCCTGTGTAACACCACCCCCAAAACATTATCACATTTTTGTGCTGTTATTCTAAATATTTTATATATAAAAATTAACATAAATAGTGTAATAATATGCACCATGAATAGTGTAATAATATGCACTCTGTTCATTAAACTTGCTTTTAACACTTAACAAAAAAAAAAAAAAAAGACTTGAGCTGATGGAAAAGTTCTAATCAAGAGGGAAAAGACTACTCTACAAGAGACAACGTTCCTGAGAAGGCAGGAGGGGCTGGTATCCAGAGTCTAAGTCAAAAATTTAGCCTTAGTTAGGGAGAGGAAACACTCCATTATTTTAATAGGAGGGAAGGCAAGGAAAGATGCAGATGCTAAGAAGTTTATTAACGTGGTGCCAGCAAGTTAAAGAATCCTGATCCAGTGATTTCCTCTTTGTCTCCCCCCACCTGCCCCGAGAAAGAGGCATGGTCATTTATTTAAGAGTGATGTTGAAAGAGGTGGAGAGAGGGTCAAAAATTTGAAAAAATAGTTATTCAGAGGAATGGGAGAGATATTTTAAATTGCCAAGCAGGTTGAGGTCCCTCTGATGTTAGTGATCCTGAATGGATGTCCCCCAATTTGTACTGAAAGGTGACTTTTCCCAGGTTCAGGGTTCAGGTCCAGGCAGATGGGTGCAAAGACAAGGGACAAGGAAGTTTTGAGATAAAGTGGGAGTGCTACTGAGACAATGAGCAAAAATAACAAGGAAAGAGAAGAGAGAAGAGGGTAGTTAGAAAGAGAAACAGTAGGGAGCTCAATAGACTCGCTATCCACTATCTGTGGCCCAAGCAAAATACCTCAGAGTCCTACTCAACTCTTCATTTGCTTCCTGCATTCAACTGGCCAGGAACCCTGTCCAAGTCCAGCTCTGAAATATCTGCAGCATTCGTCTCTTGATGGGCTTTCCTTGTCATTTCTCACTGGTGCTCTGGCCACAATCTCTTAGCCAGTCTTCCCACCCCTCATCTTACTTTCCCCAAATTCTCTTCTAGATTGAAATTATCTTCCTAAAATGTCAATCTGAACATCACATTGTTCCCCAGTAGGAAGGGATGAGTCTAACTTAGAGTGTAGAGAGAGGATGGAAGAGGTTACAGGGCTGAGTTTGGAGGAGTGCAACATTTAGAGCAATGGTTTTCAACTGAGAGCAACTTTCCCCAGGAGACATTTGGTAAAGTCTGAAAACATTTTTAGTTGTCACAACTAGAGGGTGGGCTGCTACTGGCATCTAGTGGGTAGAGACAAAGGAAGCTGCCAAACATCCTACAATGTGCAGGAAAGACCGTTCCCCCCCCACACACACACACACCTCCCAATAAAGAATTATCCTGCCCAAAACATCGAAAACATCAATAGTGCTGAATTGAGAAACCATGATTTAGAAGTCAAGTAGAGGGGAAGAGCACGTGAAGGCACAGCCAGAGAGAAAACTCAATAAAACCAGAAGACAGGAGAGTGTTTTAGGAAACAGGGAGTGACCATCCCTCTTTTGATGCTGAGAAGATGATGGAGAAGTGTGTATTGACAACATGGAGGTCACTGAAGAAACTGGCAAGAGCAGTTTTTGGTAGAGTAGTAAGACTAAATCCAGGCTGGCGGTGTTGAAACACGAATGGACAGTGAAGAAGTGGAAAAAACGTGGAGGCACAACTCTCATGAGATGCTTGGTTCAGAAGGGAGGCAGAGTAATGAGGTAGTGGTTGCAGGGGATGGGGCCAAAGGACCTTTTCCTTGTTTTATAGGGAGATACTGGAGGCTTAGCCTTCCTCCTAGCCTGGCCCTCAGGCTGACCTTCTCAGTGGGTTCCCGTTCCCCTTGGCTGGATGCCATGCCCTCCCATCCTCCACTGCAGTCCTGGATTTCCCAGCCCTGGGAAAAACCACACCACCTGTTCACTTGGCTTCTGCAACCTCTAGTCTGAAGGCTCTCCCTAGGCATGTGTGTTTTTTAAACTGGGTCCCTCTGTTGCCAGGCAATTCTCCCATCCATCTCTCAAAGACTGCCTAGTGCATGCCTCCCACACTTGTTCCCAGGCTCTTTCCTGCTCCCCAGCAAGCCCTCAGCCCTGTCCTGTCCCCCTCTGCAGAAGAGCCTGACTCTGCCTACTTTGTTGAGCATGTTTCAGGCCAGGCTCTGAGTAGCATGAGTATATGTTTCTTTGGACCACCTGTATCAGATTCACCTGAGGTGCTTGTTTAAAATGCAGGGTCCTCTGCCCCAACTCCTCACCTCTTTAGGCCCAAAAAATCAGCATTCCTTTGGGAAAGCCAGAGAGCAGCATTACAAACAAGCATCCAGGTGAGTCTGATATTCATTTCAATTTGGCAGCTATTTATTAAATGCCTACTGTGTGCCAGACACTATAATAGGCACAGAAGGCCAAGCAAAGCAATGCCCCTACCTTGTGGAGTTCACATTCCAGTGAGTGGAAAGAGATATTAACAAGCAAGCATGGAACATGTCCAGTGATAGTAAGTGAAATGAAGGACACTAAAGCTATTTTACATTAGCACCCCTTTGGCTGACTAATACAGAATTTGGTACCAAGGAGTGGGGAAGTGCTTTTGCATATACCAAAATGTTGGAACGGTTTTATAAATGGGTAAGGGGTATTTTTTGGAGGAATTGTGAAATGCTGATGGAAAAGGCCTAGACCACTTTGAAGAGACTGTTGATTTTAATATGGACGCTAAAGAAACTTTCTATGATGCCTTAGAAGTAAATGATGAAACTTTTATTGGAAACTGGAGGAAAGGCGATCCATGTTTTAAAGTTGCAGAGAACTTAGCAAGATTAACTCCTGGTGTTATATGGAAGAAAGAATTTGAAAATGGCAAACCAGAGCATTTAGCTGAAGAACTTTCCAAGGTAAACTCAGAGAATGTGGCTTGGCTTCTCCTTGCAGCTTATAGCAAAATACTAGTTGAGCGAAATACACTAAGGACTGAACTTTTGGGCACAAAGAAAACAGAAACTGATTCTGTAACTTCCAAGTTCCTGGAAATCAAATTCCCAGATGAAAATGCCCTATTTGAAGACTTTACTAAATTTGGAACTCGTAACTCAGAATTGAAGATGCAGTTATCTCGGAAAGACTTGTGGAAAGTCTTACTATCTGATGGCTTGGACCCCTGCTTCCTGCATGTTAAACCAACAAAGTTTTTGAGAGAGCTGTATGAACAAAACCACTGTCAGCTTGGACAAAAGAGAGAATGGAAAGGAGAGACTGAAGGAGAATCAGCTTTAAGAAGAAAACTGTGGAAGCAGAGATCTGGACTTAAGACATTTCCTTGGGCCAAGAGAGGAGCCCCACCCATATGTGCAGAGAGGGTGAGTTTTCCCCAGCAGTTGAAGAGGGTGGATGTCCCCACCCGATGTTCAGGAAGAGTTTTGCCAGCCCAGGGTGCAGGGAGGTTGGAGCACATTCCTCAAAGATTAGGGCAGTTAAGGTCAACACCCCATTGGTCTGAGAGGGGTGTACCTGTACCCCATGGATTAGGGAAGGCCAGGTGGTCAACTCGTTGCTCTGAAATGGTTGAACCTGTATGCCAAAGGTTAGGGGGAATGTTGTCTTCACCTCAGTGTACTAAGGGGGCTAAAACTCTAACCCAAAGATTCGGTAAGGTGTGGCAATCACCCCAACACTCTTGGAGGGTGAGGTCTGAAGCTTGGTTGACACCCAGATGCTTGATGAGGGTGGAACCAAGAAAATGGCCATTGGGCAAGCCTGCGGAAAGGGTGGGTCCCCATGTGACCCCAAGGAAAAGAAACCATCATCTTAAGAATGACTCAGACTTTGAAATCAAATGGAGGATGCCCTGCAGGTTTACTGAACTGTAGAGGATCCATGACTCATGTTTAACACCCCAATTTCTCCTTATGATATTGAAAATGTTTATCCTTTGTCTTTCCATTTGTGTATTAGAAGCAGTTAAATGGTTTTGTAAGTTTCAGAGGTCTACAGCAGAAGGGGTTTTGCCTGAAAACAAACTGTATTTCTTTAAACTGATTATGATATGATTTTGTACTTGGATTGTTACTGATTTAAGTTTTTTTA
Organism: Tolypeutes matacus; assembly: GCA_026826555.1. Taxonomy (NCBI): domain Eukaryota; kingdom Metazoa; phylum Chordata; class Mammalia; order Cingulata; family Chlamyphoridae; genus Tolypeutes; species Tolypeutes matacus. The sequence goes on from JAKSZT010007815.1 coordinate 35,487,187, forward strand.
AATATTGTAATGTATTTTTGAAATTCAGAGGGTGGAATGTGGCCGTTGGGGAATTTGATGCAATTATGAATTCCAAAAATATAATTGGATCATGCTTGTAAACTGATCTGTTAATCTGGGCATGATTAGGTTAGGATTAGGGTGTTGAGCCCCACCCCTTGGTGGGTGGGGAATCGAATATAAAAGGCAAGGCAAAGGACAGTTGAAGCAGTCTTTTGAGAAGCAGTTTTGATGTTGAAAAGAAGAGAAGCAAGCTGTTCGCCTGATCATCTACAGCTAACCTTGTGGAGGAAACAGGAGCTAAGCCTGGAGAGAAACGCAGCCCTGGGAAGAGAGGAACCCCAGAAGCCTAAACCCTGGCAAACGCCGGCAGCTGTCTTGCTCTAACACGTGGCAATGGACTGTAGTGAGAAAAGAAACTTAATGCTTTATGGCCGGGTATCTGTGGACTTCTACCCCAAATAAATACCCTTTATAAAGACCAACCCATTTTTGCTATTTCACATTAGCACCCCTTTGGCTGACTAATACACAGGGTAAATGGGATTAAGGGTGATGGTCAGAAATGGACTCTGATAAAAATAGACATTTGAGCAGAACCTGGAAGAAGTGAAGGAGTGAGCTGTACGGACATCTGGGAAAAGAGCATCTCAGGTAGAGGGAAGAGCAAATACAGAATCTTTGAGGTATACATTAATGGCCTAGTGGAGGATCTACAGATGACATAAATCTGTGAGGACAGTGATTGACTATGTTGGATAAAAAGATGCCAAATCTAGAAGGATCTTGCAATGCTGGAGAGTTGGACAGTGTTGAATTACTAATTTAACAGGGGAAAAAACGAAAGTCTTGAACTTTATTCCAGAAGGTAATTGCACAAAAACAGGATTTGAAAGATGTGGTTTAGTAACCACATGGTAGATGGCTGGAAACCTTTTCCAGCCAACACCCTGGCCTCCTTGAGCACAAAGATTATGAGACATCGGGTATCAGCTAGAGGTTCAGCTAGAAAGACAGATTTTTGTCCAAAGATGGAAATCAAGACAAAGTAACTTGGCATAGGTTACACACTTTCTCTAAAAGTAAGCTCTGAGTCAGGCTTCTAATCAAATTTCTACTTGATCAGGTGTGATGGAAAGCAATCTAATAGTCTGTGAAATGTTCCAACTTTTGGAAGCAGTAACTTTGGACTCTATCCCATGGAAAAAATCTGACATATAGGAACATAATGTCCATGAGGGCAAGGATTTTTGTTCGTTTTTGTTCAAAACTATATCCTCAGAGCCTAGAACATGACTGATAGATAGTAGGTTCAAAAAAATTTGTGCAATGTATAAAAAAAAGAATGAAAAATATTTTTATAAAAATGTGCGTCACTAAGTCATTTATAATATTAAAAAGTTTACCTAAATGTCCTATAATAGATTACAGTTTAAGTAAACTATGATCCACTCACTCTTTGGATTTCATTCTGTTTAAAAAGGCAAACACAATCGCTTAATTATTCACAAAACCAGAACTAGGACCTGCCCCATAAAGTTGTTAGATCTGAACTGGAGGCTCATTGCTCTCATTTTAAAGATGAGAAGATTGCAAGACCACACAGTGACTTATTGACATTTTAACTACTTAATACTTAAGTGATAAAAGGGTTTGGGGACAGTAAAAGGTATATATTGCCTGCCAAACAATTTCATAATGTATTTGAAAATGATTTCCAGACCTTTAGAAAATAAATATGGAAACATTGCTACTTCTCAGTTAAGAAAGCAGAAGACCATCTAATGCTAGCAAACAAGTGTGTAGAACTAGAAATTCCAGCAACATCTCTCAATTTGGAAAGCATTTATCATCTGGCCAGTGTACCAGGCCTTGGTGAGGCTGTGGGAATACTGAGATGGCCATGGTCCTGGCTGCTACTTCTTTGCAGAGCCTTGTGGGGTAATGGGGATTTAGCATATCAGGGCAACAGAATACCTTAAGGACTTTCAAAAAGGAATGTGCCAAGTGTTTGAGAGTTGAGAAGTGGGGTGAAAGTAAGACATGGATGTCAGGTGTGATGGTTAATTTTAATATGCCAACTTGGTTAGGTTAAGGCGTCCAATTGTTTAGGCAAGCACTGGCCTGCTTGTTATTGTTAGGGTATTTCACAGATGGGATTTGCATCTACAAACAATTGATTGCATCTATAATCAGCAAGGAGATTGCCCTTAGCAGTGTGGGTAATCTCCTCATCCAATCAGTTGGAGGTCTTAAAAGCCAGAACTGAAGGTTTCAGAGGTGAGAAAAAGAGTTTCTGCCTCAAATTCAACACTGGCTCTTGCTGGAATTTCCAGCCACCAGCTTCCTCTGTGGAACTGAGACTAAGGACCTCAGAGTTTCTAGCTTGCAGCTTGCCCAGGGGTGTGGACTTGCCAACCCCCATAATCGTGTGAGCCAATTCCTTATAAAACTCCCTCCCTCCCTTCCTCCTTCCCTCCTTCCTTCCCCCCCCATATAGATATATAGATGATATAGATATAGATATAGATATAGATATAGATATAGATATAGATATAGATATAGATATAGATATAGATAAAGATAAAGATATAGATATAGATATAGATATAGATATAGATATAGATATAGATATAGATATAGATATAGATATAGATATAGATATAGATATAGATATACAGACAGACAGATGTAGATGTAGACGTAGACATAGACTCTGTGTCTCTGGAGAACCCTGACTAATATATCAGGAAAGACAAAGGAGATGGCGCTTGAAGGGCTGAGGCCTGGAGGATAAAGGATCTGTGAAACAAATAAACCCGGTGTGATCGCTGGAGTGATGGAGCTGAGCATACAGAGGCCCAGAAAGGATTTTAGAGGGACCAATCAATTTCTGTCTTTGTCTCTCCCACTCACTGGCTCTGTACCCTTGGTCAAATTTCTTATCTGCTCAAAGTTACTCTTCTCTGTGTGAAGGGGATAATAATAGTGCCTACCTCTTGACAGGAGATTAATCAATTTATTTATTTATATGACCAACATTTACTGAGCACTGATTGTGTAGCAGGCACTGCATCAGGTGCAGGGGGGCAAATGAAAGAAGCAGAGTTCCTGCTGTCATAGAACTGACAGCTTAGAGGGACAGAATTAAAGTTATATGAAGCCATGAGAGTAGTACCTGAAGGTGAGAGTCACTGTTTTGTCTATCTGCTCATTCCCCTGGAATGGAGCCTTTCGCCAAGGCATAAGTTGAGCCCCATTTTTGATGAAGCTGCTCTGTGGAAATAGATCATCAAGCCAGTAATTGAGCCCAGTCAAGCACCTACCACCCACAAAGCACAAAGTTTTATTTTTCTTTACTGGTTATCATGTATCCAGTAATGTTTAAAATTTTCATTTAATATTATAGCTATCCCAATCATAATAGAATGAAAATAGAAAGAATTAGAGACCTATCTCTCCCCCCACCCCAGTAGAGTTGGACTGACAGGTGGTCAGTTACACTTAGGGTGACTTTTATCCCTGCTCCTTGTGGTCCCTGACAGCCTATGACTATCAAGGGATAGAGTTTGAGATTCGTTACACTCAGAGGATGTGGTAAGAGCACCCTAGGTGCTGGCTCAGAAGTAAGAGACAGTGATTGAGGGTCCATTATGCCGCATTGTATTGGGCATTTTACATACATTATTTCATTTTTTGATTGCTCTTTTAGAATTGCAGCTCCACAGAAGCATTTCCCATGGAGTGAGTTCTAGAAGGTAAGGGGTGGGCACAGCATGCCATTCATCCCCTGTTCATTCTCCCTCTCTCCCTCCCTCCTTTCTTTCTTCCTCCTTCCATCCTTCCTTCTCTTCCTTCCTTCCTTTCTTTCTTTTCCCTTCCTTCCTTCCTTCCTTCCTTCCTTCCTTCCTTCCTTCCTTCCT
>JAKSZT010007815.1:35491119-35561759 GCA_026826555.1 Tolypeutes matacus
CTTCCTTCCTTCCTTCCTTCCTTCCTTCCTTCCTTCCTTCCTTCCTTTCTCTCTTTCAAGAAAAGTTTTACTTGATGGCTCATGCACATGTCAAAGAAGATATAGTAAAGCATTAAAATGGGACAAGTTTTAAAGTAGAGGTGTGAGGAAAGATGAGAATAACCTTTACCACATCCTTCCTCTTCACCCCTTGCCCAGCTCCAAACTTCAACCACCCAAGGAGGAAACTAAAAAATTGTCATCTCTGTAAATGTCCTCTCTATCTTCCCTAATTAGCAGTCTCTCCCTACTCCCTGCAAATGATTGTTTCCTTACTTGCACACATGCAGCAATTATAGCCCCTAGAATGCTTCAGTACTGTATAGTTCTTTCTATACATGTGTCTTTATGTCATGCATAGGAAATGATAGTATTTCCCTAGGGTAAACTGATGAAGTTACCCTAGTATCTGAAGAAATAAATGTCTAGGCAAACATACGTGTGATCCACCTGTGAATGTAGTAGTACACCAGGTTGGGAAGCTCTGTTAAAGAGCTTGACCTCCTAAAAACTAGGGCCTAGGTCTTATTTATTCATATACGTCTCAGGACCTAGTCTGTTACAGTCATTAATTGATTCAGCAAATATTTTTTAAGTCTCCGCTATGTGCTAGATATGGTCATAGTTGTTAGAAATACAGTAGCAAACAAAACATATGGTTTTTGCTGACAGTTTGGTAGGGCAGAGCAATGTTAAATAATCCTATGAACAAATATATAATTATAAATTTAATAACTGCTGTGAAGGAAAAGCAGAGGGTGCTATGAATACTATGAAAATACTTGAATGTATGAATGGATGAATGAAAATGAAACCTGTATATTTTGTACTTTGATATTCACTGACTAGAAAGGTGAACTCTACAGAGAATAAAAGAGGATACTGTGGGCTCTCTCAGGATGGATTATAAATCCCACGAGAAAATCCTGTATTCTGGACACCATGCTCCTTTGATGCCTCCTAAAACCTCACTCGTCTTCTGTGCACCATCTCATTGATGATGTCTTCTGAATGTACCGACTGGTAATTAAAAGTCTTAGGGCAGTCAAATGCTCTACCACTGAGCTATTTAGGTAATCTAAGCACCTCTTAAAATATATGTATATATATATATATATAAATAACATTTTTGTAAGCAAATACACATATATGCATATATATTTATATATCATTTTACAAATGTTTGTATGTATTGTGAGAATTTTGATTTTTACCCATGAGAAAAAAAAAAAAATAAAACCCTGGTTCCTGTGTTTACATGTATCCCAACCCAGGAACCAGGGTAGAGGTCCTGGGGATCGAACCCGGGTCCCTCCATATGGGAGACGGACGCCCAACCAGTTGAGCCACATCCAACCCCTTAGGGTTCGTTTTTGATGTATTTGTTTGTTTGTTTGTTTAATGTGCTGCCATAAAGCCAAATCTGTCCCTTTGTACTTGTGTAATTGGTTATTTGGATCTAAGAAGGAAACTTTATATGTTCTTCCACTAGCTTTTATCTTCTTAGATATGGTCTATCAATTTCACATGCCAAAATCTTGTGATGTCCAGTCCTGAACTCAAATTTATGTTTCCCTTCACATCCTTTGCATTATCAGTGGATGTGGTTACCATGATGCAATGCCCAGATTCAGGTTGTTAAAAGGAGTGATGAGTGAATTTTTAAAAAATCATCTTGGCAATGCACATCAAAAGTATAAAAATGTCCATGTACTTTTCATTTGTAATTGCACTTCTGGGAATCCATCCTAGGGAAATAATTCCAAATAAGGAAAAAAGCTTGATGCAAGAAACTGTTTCCAATCCATTATTTATGACAGTGAATGGCAGTTAAAAACTCCTAGTATATAATAAGGGCATGATTAAGCTTAGGTGATTGTGATGAGAGAAAGTTTTTCTATAAACTCAGAGAACAGGCTGACAATAGCATTTTATTTTTAGAAAAGTATGTAAAAAACTTTTAGCTTCTCACATAGCTCAGCATTCATTAGATGTTAATAAATATTTATTTTAATGATAAAGACAATGAAAAGAATGTAAAAACAGGTGATTAGGAATATTGAAGAATTAATTATTAAAAGATACTTATTTGTATGGTATCGATAAGGTAGCGCCTCTGGCACAAAACCCTTTATAATGAGACTTTCTCCATTTGATTGGCAGACTGTTACTTAAATTGACTGAAGCCTATAGACCTTAAATTAAAAGTAAAATAGAGCAATGATATTGTAAATTAGCAACTTAAATTCTAGGGTAAATACTGGGCTTACAATTTCATCAGTAAATATTTATGTGCCTACTATGTGGCTCCCACGGTTCTAGAAGCCAGAGATACAGAGACAAACAAGGCAGATAAAAATCCCTGCCTCATGGAATTTGTCTCAGTTTGCCACGCTGCTATGACAAATACCACACAATGGTTGGCTTAAACAACAAACATTCATTAGCTCACTGTTTCAAGGGTTGGAAGTCAAGGCGTTTGAAGGAAATGCCTTCTCTTGGAGTCTAGCATCCTGGGGCATCCTGGTGCTGGCTTGCCGCAACCCGTGGGGTTCATTGGCTTGCGTCTCTGCCTCCCTTCTCATGGCCATCTCTCTCCTAGTGTCTGCTCTCCCGCTTTCCCTTGACTTCCGGCTGCTTCCCATGTGGCCTTCTCTGACTCCTGGCTTCTGGTTTTTTCTCTTTATAAGGCCTCCAGTGATATGTCTCAAGACCCACCCTGATTCCGTTGGCACACCTTAACCAAAAAAATACCTTCAAAAGATCCTATTTACAAATAAGTTCACACCCACAGGAACGAGGATTATGTTAAAGAACGTGTCTGTCATGGGGTATATAATTCAGCCTACCGTGGAGTTGATAGTCTAGCAGAACAAGGAAGAAGATACACAAATCAACAAGTAAAATATATAGCGTGCCAGATGGCAGAAGTGCTGTGAACACTAAATTAAATAAGGGAGAGGGACAGGGAGTCCAGCGCAAGGGTGAAAGTGTGTGTCGGGGGGATGAATTTTAAATAGAGCGATAAGGCCAGGCATCCCTGGAAAAGGGAGTTCTGAGCAGAGACTGAAGGAAGCAAGAGAACCATCTGGGCAAGTGGCTGAGCCAAGAGCATTCTGGGAACAATAAACTTTCAAAATGCAAGTTTAAAGGATCGGTGGGTTGCGTTTGTACAGGCAGTCCAGCCCCTGAACTCCTGGCCACTTTCAATTAACCATGAGTACCCCCAGTTAGCTTGTCAGAGAGAAATCCGTGTCCCTCCCCTCAGACAAGTACCCTCGTGTGTGCCAGTGCTGCCGGGCTGGCATCCGCTGTTGGCAACCGAGGGGCAGACCTCCCATCCCCTACTCGCCAGGCTGTCTGCTTGGAGTGGTGAGTGGGGAGAGCTGTAGCCTTTCCTCACTGAGTCTAAGGGGGTGGGAAGGTGGCATTAAAGTTTACTTTTGTTGTATCTGTACCTGGTGAGTCTGTGTTCTCATGTAAAAGCTCACCCACTTAGAAGGAAAATAACTGACTCAGGATGCGATACCCATTGGAACAAGGAATGTAATCTTTAAAGAGTAGTAGAGTGTTGTTGTTAAGCCTTCAAAGGGGTCATATTTGGAGTAAAGGTATTAAAAAAGTATATCTAAATATTTGTTAATCACTGTATATATATATTTTAAAAACTACAATGGCACTTGTAACTTATTGTCTGCTCATGTTTCAACTAATGGACTTGACCTTCTGCTACACCTTCAGCAGCAGAGGTGATTGAAGGCAGGATTACAAGGAAGACACTAAGCTCCAAAAGGGTAGGACTATGTCTTTTTTTCTCACCATTGTATCCCCAATGCCTGGTACATCATAGCACTCAACAAATGCTGTAGAATAAATGAATGGCTCCAAAGACAACTTTGGTAGAGAGAAAAAAAGACTTTTCTGCTAGACAGGGAGGAGAAAGCATAGGAGTCGTGTGGCTTAGGAACAGGGGAGGTTAGCTGGAGGGAGGCATGAGCCATGATGCCTTCCCCTTCTAACCTCTGAGACTGTGGGAACCCAGTGAAGTGTGTATCTTAGCGGCACAAGGGCAGGGCAAGGGTGGGGAGAAGAAATGTAAGAGTTTGGCCCCATAGAAGTTGGATTGCTTCATTCAATTCATTTAAGCCTTTGGAGATTCAGTACAATACTGATAACAGATAACAATACAGATAACAATATTGTCCTCACCGGACTGTTAAAAGAATTAAGTCAGATACTGCTATCATGAAAAAGTCATAGCAGGCCTTCATTTTGTCACTTAACATGTACACATTGAGAGGTGGTATACATAGTGGTTATGAGCAGGTAGCTGGAGCCAGATGGCCAGGATTTGAATCCCAGCTTTATCACTTAGAGCTGAGTGGTCTTAGGAAGGTTAATTAATTGCTCTGAGCCACAATTTCCTTATCTGTAAAAAATAGGATAAAATTGCTTTACCTCATTGTATTGCTCTGAGGATAAATGAGTTAATAAATGTAAACCTCTTAGAACAGAATCTGGCACACCAGCACTAGGTGTTAGCTATCATTATTAGTGTATGCTAGGCATTTTCACATTTTTATCTCACGACAGGTTGATCTCTCTATGGCTGGAGATAGGAGAAGACAAATGTGATGATGGAGGGTTTCACACTGGGTCTCATTACAACAATGGTTCTCAAACTTGAGTGGGCATCAGAATCACCAAGAGGGGGCTCCTTAAAAACACAGGTTGTATTTTTTTTTTTTTTTTTAAGATACTTAGATTAACATAAATGTTACACAAAAATTACAGGGATTCCCATGTTCCCCACCTCCCACACCTCCCACAACCTCCCACATAAACATCTTTCATTAGTGTGGCACATCACCTGCAATGGATATACACATCCTGGGGCTTTGCCACTAAGCATGGACCATAGTTCACAGTGTAGACCACACTCTCTCCCACACAGTTCTGCCTGGTATATGCTGATGTAAAATGGCCTATATCTGTCGTTGTAATGTCACTCAGAATAATTCCCAAGTCCTCACAGATTGTATTTTAAAATCACAGTTTCCAATTCAGTAGATCTAGGTGGGGCACGAGATATTGCATTTCTAACAAGTTCCCAGGTGGTGCTGATGCTGCTAGAACGACTGCGATGTAATAAGAAAGGATGTCAGGAACTCTGGGAGAAGAGAGAAGGATGGAAGCACAGAGATAGGAGCCCTGAAACAGTCCCAAACAGAACTGAGCTACGGACTCTGGTAGAGTCTCTCATTCATTCATTCAACACATAATTACTCAATGTCCACCGAGAGCAGGGCCCACACTCACCAACAGGTTGCAAGAACCAGGCTTAAGCTGAGCAAAAATAAAAGCGAGCCAGAGAGGACTGTCAACTTGGACTGAATTAAGACAGAAAGAAACCATGTCCCCATCAGGCCTGACCCTAAGCATCATTTTAAAGTAGGTAAATGTTGTCTTTGGTGAAAATTAAGATCACACTCTCTTCTTTCTCACCCTGGCCTTACTCTCTATTTAGGCAAGTGATTTAATCTCTTTAGTTTCCATTTCCTGATCTGCAAAATGGGGATAATTGTTCTTATCTACTAGGGTTGTTTAGAGAATTAAACTAAGATAAGGTAAACTAACTCCACAAAGATAAGATAAACTAGGATAAGGTAAAGCACTTAGCATAGTGCCTGGCACATGGTAAATGTCCAGCAAATACTGGTCATCCCTTAGTATGATTATTGGGTCTCTCCTTAAGATACTTGCCCAGAAGTTCCTGCCATCTGCATACATACAAGGACAAAATGCGTGGAGTTATCAGTCCCACTAGGCCACAAACCCAGAATGCCAAACAATGGTTTTTTTTTTTTTTTTTTTTTTTTTTTTATCACAACTTGGCCAAAACGGCTGAAAAGATCCCTTGGACGGGAAAGATATTTTGCGGGAGGGTCCTCTGCCAAACCCTCAAATTGGACCAGAATCCCCAGGAGTCGACTACTGCTATAAGCATTCTTCTTCCTGAGTTCTTTTTCTTCTGAGTCTGAAAATGCCAGATAACAATGAATTCCAGAACAATGGAAATGCTAGATGAGTAATGGTTACTGCAAATCTGGCCAGGCCTCCTTCCTAGGATTGCCCCAGTCCTTCTCGGACACGTTCTGACAACTTGCCGGCCTCTTTCTAAACCTCCGATGTTCCCGCCACTTCCCTTGGAAGAATATTCCACACTGAAATATGACTCACTGTCAGAGCCCTTGCCTTTGAGATTCCCTTTCTTCTCCTGACCCACTTTCGTCTTGCTGTGCCCTTTTGTACAAAGTCAAATGAGGCTGCCCCCTGAGGAGGGAGCTCTGTGCGAGCTGACATTTAAAGACCATTACCACCTCTTAAACTCGGCCCTGTTCATTTAGCCAAGCAAAGCATGGTTAACTCTTTTAATCTTCCCTCATAAATCAATCTCTTCATTCCCTCCAAAGTCCTTCTCCTGTGCTTTGAACTCCCTCCAATCTGGCCATTCTGAGCTCTTGTTCCTTTGGCACTTGAGAACCACCAGTCATTCATGAAATTACTGCTCAGGATAAACAGCCAGACCTAGTCAGGGTTCCGAGTGCTCTCGCCATGCTGGCTGGTGTGCTGCCAAAAGACATTATGAATCCGGAGAAGAGAACCATCAGGAAGCCCTGCCTCTTGGCCAACCCTGAAGGCTACTAAGATAGGCTTGAGGCATTTGCTGCCTACTCCCCTGTGGGTCTTTTAAATGGACCAGGCACACCTGGGCAATGGTCAAGAGAATTGCATGTGAGCCCATCTGATGCTTGCACCTCTCCTTTGACCCAGGTTCCTCAATATGGTCCCCTTCTACTTGGCTTCTACCTGCCAGAGCAAGGAGGGCTGTGGGATAAGCCCTGGAGGGGTCCTACCTGGAAGGTCCCAGCATGGTCTTCTTCTTTATCACCCTCTCTGTTCTCTTGGAGGGCAATCAATGTGAATCCTCTGAAGTAGGAGGGAGGAGCAGCTGAGAGTGTCACTGTGGAGAGAGAAGAAAGCAGATTATAAGCAGAGGAATCAACTGTCTTCCATTTGTCAGATGGGATGGACATGAATTCTCCATCAATACCCCAGACCTGTGGGTCAGAGGGACAGAGCACAGTGGGAGAGGCTCGTCCCATTGAGTAGGGAACTTTCACACTCTGCCCAGCTTCCTCTTATATTTCAGAACCCGCTAAATGCCTGAACTGCTAGCCCACTTGGGAATTCTTGAACCATTCAAGGCTGTGGTGGGTGCTCTTCCAGTAATTATAATTTGATGAAGATTGTCCCTGGTCAGATACTTCAATCTTGATAGTTAGCTATCTTCCATTAGACCAGCCCAAAGGAAATCTAGCTACTCACAGCACCAACTACTGTAGGATGCACTTTGTGGCAGAGACTGCTGTGTGTTCTCCAAAAAAACATTTCCTTTTTCTCATGGGCACCAGCAAGACCATATTTCCCAGACTTCCTTGTGGTTAGATCTGCTTGTGCTCAAGTTCTGCCAGTGGAAAGCATGGACAGACATGATGCATGCCACTTCCAAACTTAGCCCTTAAAGGCTTTCCACTCTCACTTTCCCACGTTTGTCCATCATATCCTGCAGGAGAAGGATGATGGAGCCACAAGATAGAAGGAAACTGAGTTTCTAAGTAACCACACAGAATCACCCACTGCCCCGAAGCATTCCTATTGCACATTGCATGAACTGGAAAATTATTTACATTGTGGGACTTTGTTACAGCAGATAAAGTAATGACTCTACATTGTTCCTTCCCACATCTACTCAGAGAACTATTTTTCCACTGAAATGTAGTTCAAGAGACTTCTCGTAATGATGGTCACCCTTTTTTTGTATCCCCACTCCCCTGTGATGTATATCCTTTATTGCAATATTCACAGTGAATTGCAATTCTCTGTTTATCTCCCTTTTCCACTGGACTGTGAATTAATGCAGGAGAGTGGCTGGGTTTTAATTCTCTTGGTATCCCTAGCACCTAGCACAGAGGCTAGCATCTAAGAGATGTTTAAATTAAGTTTCTAGAAATTAATATAAATTAAGATTTAAATTACCTTACTGCCTGCATTAAGTGCTAAGATTCTGGCCTTTAGACATGGAATTATATTCTATAAGAGCTTGAAAGAATTTTCAAATTTCCCCCAATCCAGCCCTCCAATTTCACAGGAGGGAAACCAAGACACAAAGAGGTCAACAGACACACCCAAGGTCATAAAACCATCCAAAGTGTCCTCTTCCACACACAACCACACCTTAGGTTAACCTTCCACCATGGCTTTACAAACTGAATAAACTTATCATGGTATGAGCATTCCACAAGTATTTATTGTTTATCAATTTTTTAAAAATTAAAAATCAATTGATTTAACATATAATATTTATGTGATTGTGATAAACAATCTCCTATGGATGGAGGGAGGTGAAGAGAATTTAGTCTTCAAATTCCTCAAAAGGAATCACCCTAAAACTCTACAAAATAAAACCACTATCATGAATAATGTAGTAGTGGTCCGTAAGCCCCTAACACAATGAGATCTCAGAGAAGAACTTTAAGACACAAGGACTGCAAATGTCATAGATATCATGCTGTGATTGCTCTGTTCATACCAAAAAAGTAAAGGAGCATTCTGTCTGCCTAGTGATATCTGTAAAAGGTCAGATAAAAAGGAAAGGAGAGGGGGAGGGCCAAGATGGCAGCAGAGTAAGGAGCTCCAAGAGGGCTTGTCCTACAGTGCAGTTAGTAATCGGCCAGAGCTATCTAAATCACATGTTTGGGGGGCCCAGGAGACCAGAAGTGCATCCTGCAACATCTTTGGAAGAACAGAAGGAGGAGACTGCCCATCTGCAGTGAAGATTCATGAGTAGAGCACTCTACACCGAGGAGGCTGGTGTCCATCCCCTGCTGGCGGCACAAGTCGCCTCCAGAGCTATTCCCTGGCTGGAGTTAGAAGCTCCATTTCCTAAAAATGGGGGAAGAAGAGAAAGTCGTGTACCTATTTCAGCCACTGATTAGTAAATTTGACTGGCTAAATTCCAATCCTGAGAACAGATCAAGTTTGAGACTTTGTAAGTCAGAAAGAGGCCAGTAGCCTCCAATTTAACTCTGCCCCCAGCATGAAGGGTAGTGGGGCTGATTGAAAATCACAGTGAAGGTAAGGACTGGCTTCTTCACACCCAGGTTGGATTGCAGCCCTAGCCTAGGCTCCAGCCCCACCTTCAGCAGGAAGGATGCTGAGGGGACCTGCACCAGCCTCTCCGGGCAATTGCATGTACTTTCAGCCCAAACGGACTGTACTGTTGGGCGAAGCTGGGGATACATCTCTACCCCCAATAGGATAGGAGGGGGGCAGTATTTCCACAACCTTTCTGGGCAACTGCAGCTGCTTTTAGCCCACATGAACTAGATTATTGGACACATCTGTGGTTCTATCCTGACTACTGACAGAGCAGGAGGAGAGAGAGTACTCCCTCACCCTCTCCGGGCAACTGTAGTCACGTTTGGCCTGAAGGAACTAGATTACTGGGCACACTGGAGGCTCCATTCCTGCCCCTGGTAGGGGAGGAAGGGGGCCAGTGCTTCATCAGTCTACTTGGACAACTGCAGTCACTTTTGACTTGCACGGCTTACTTTGCTGCCCATACCTGCGGCTCCATTCCCACCCCAAGTAGGAAAGGAAGGGACATGGAGCTTCATCAGTTTCTCCAGGCAACTACAGATAGTCTTAGCCTGCACAGCTTGGATTACTGCACACAGCTGAAGCTCTGGTCCCTATCCCTGGCAGGAGAGAAAGGTGGGAGAAGTTTCATCAGTTTCTGGGGCAACATAGGCAGCTTCAGCCTCCACAGCTCATAGTACCAACCACATCCTCAGCAACTGTTCCACAACAAGCAAGGGATAAAGGGCAAGAAACAGATAAAAAAAGAGCTGAAAAAATTCAGTTTGGCTAAACATGAGCCACTATAAATTTCCAAATTAAATTGAACCAAGTATCAAAGAGGGGCTGTAGCACAAAGCCAATCAAATAGAAAGCCCTGGACTAAAGAGAGAAAAAGGGCCAAGAATAAATACATCTATAAATCAGATGCCAAGACACCAACAAAAAATTACAATCCATACCAAGAAACAGGAAGATATGGCCCAGTCAAAGAAACAAATTAAGCCTCCAGATGACAAAAGTTGAGACAACTAATCATAGATGTTCAAAAAAATCTCCTTAATTAAATTTAATGAGATGGTTTAAAAGATTAAGGATATTAAGAAGACACTGGGTGAGCACAAAGAAGAATTTGAAGTCATACATACAAAAATACCAGATCTGATGGGAATGAAAGCACAATAAATGAAATTAAGAATACAATGGAGGCATATAACAGCAGATTTGAAGAGGGAGAAGAAAGGATCAGTGAGTGTGAAGACAGGGTCACTGAAAGCAAACGTATAAAAGAACAGATAAAGAAAAGTGGAAAAAATTGAACAGGGTCTCCAGGAACTACATGATAGCAAGAGACATGCAAACATACATGCCATGGGTGTCCCAGAAGGAGAAGAGAAGGGAAAGGGGGCAGAAGGAATATTTGAGGAAATAATGGCTGAAAATTTCATAAAATATCTATAGATATCTATATCCAAGAAGCACAATGTACTCCCATCCAAATAAATCTGAATAGACTTACTCTGAGACAGATACAAATCATGATGTCAAATGCCAAAGATAAAGAGAGAATCCTGAGAGCAGCAAGAGAAAAGAGATTCATCACATAAAAAGGATGTCCAATAAGATTGAGCGTTGATTTCTCATCAGAAATCATGGAGGCAAAAAGGCAGGGGTATGAAATATTTCCGATAATGAAAGAGAAAAACTGCCAGCCATGAATCTTATATCCACCAAGATTGTCTTTAAAAAATGACAGCAAGGATTTCTGGGAAGATGGAGGACTAGAAAGATATGGGACTCTCTTCCCCAGAAAAATAGCTAGAGGACAGGCAGAAATGGCCTGGAAAAAAAAAAAAGCCTCTAGGGTTTAGGACACTAGGGGAAGGCTGGACACCACCCAGGGGAGAGAAGGGCAAAGGAAAAGAATCATTATGGCAAAACTGTGAGTTAAAAGCCACAACTACAAATACTGGCACTCTCCCCCACACTATAGACACTTTTGAATTCTCAGACCTTGGAGCTGGCAGCTATAGACAAAGGGGGGCCCAGGGATCCACTACTCCAGGAAAGGGGAGAGAGAGGGACACAGCCTAAGGCTGACTCAGCTTGTGACCCACAAGTTTGGTCTGTTCAATTAAACAGACTTTTTTTTTTAATTTAACAAAAAATAAAAATGTCTATGAACATTAAAATAAACTTGGAAAAATAGCAAAATAATACTTTTTAAAAATTATTCAAAATAATCTCTTGTTAAAAATGTGATGTTTTCATTAGTTTTTCATGCTGTCTAATTTAACTCCTAAACAAACCTCAGCCTTTTAAAAGTAGCATGCCAGGGGAGTGGATGTAGCTCAGTGGTTGAGTGCCTGCTTTCCATGCATGAGGTCCTTGGTTCAATCTCCAGTACCTCCTTAAAAAAAAAAAAAGTAGCATCCCATAAAAGAGTACTTAAGATGCTAAGCACATAGACCCTGAATTATAAATATATTGGAAGAATGAATGCTAAATCTAACAGCTCATCAAGGGAGCTTTCACCTTGAATTGGTTTCTATTTATAGTAACAGAATACACTAATATATGTATATACCCAGGCTATTGTGCCTATATAGCTTATAGGCTATTTTTATAATTGCTAACTCATGCTGGGGTCATAGAGTTTATGCTGATGTGAACAGATTTTTATTCTTTTTTTTAAATTATAGTGATCCATTTTTTAATTTGTTAGAATATACATTTGTATTTGCTTGTATATATGCAAAAAGAAAGTCTGGACAAGAAACTAGTAACTGAGTACTTGAGTCTGGTAGGTGGGGATCAGGAATAGGCAAATAGTAGATGGGGAAGGAAGGGGACTTCATATATTTCTTTAAAAATGTTTGAACTATGTGACTATTAAATATTAAAAATTTGAATGAAAATTGTACATAAGAATTTTTTTGGTCTGCTGTGTCCCATGAGCCTTTCAAGGCCAGGTGGGGCCACATTATTGCTCGCCTTGGGAGCCGGCAAGGGACTAAAGCGATACAATCCTCTCAAATTCCCTCTCTACTGACTGGGAATTGTTGGTGAGGATGCAGAGGGAAGCAGAATTACCTCCTACCCAGGAAAGGGAAAGGGGCTGTCAACAAAGGTTGGAGAACTGCCTCTGAGAAAGTTTGAATTGCTAGGGTCTTAGCCTCCAGGCAGGAATCTGTCTCACATTGATCTAGTCTATGTGCAGCAAACACACTCCTACCTGGCATTGAACTGAGAGGGCTGCTAAAGAGTGCCATCTGCTGCCAGATCAAAGAAGTACATGTGAGGAAATTAAAAATAAATAAGTATGAGAGGCTTTTTCTGACTTTTACAGCCTCCCTCCCCAAGGCCCTAGGAAGCAAGTCTGCAACCCATTACTGGGTTCAGGGCCTAGATTTGAGCAACTAACAGGGACAGTCCTAAGTACCCAGAACAAGTTGAACCAAGGATCAAAGAATAGCAGTAACCCACAGCCTCCCAGCACTAAAACCTATAAAAGAAAGAAACTGAGAATCTGAGTAAACTCACCACCCTAATCAGATGCCTAGATATCAGCAAAAAATTACAAGCCGTCCTAAGAAGATGGAAGAAATAGCCCAAGAAAAGGAATATATGAAAGCCCCAGAAGAGACACAGGATTTGAGACAACTAATCAATGAGAGGCACACAAATTTCCAAAAGCAAATTAATGAGTTGAAAAATAATATGGCTAAAAAGATAAAGGACATCAGGAATATACTGAGTGAGCACAAAGAAGAATTTGAAAACGTGAACAGAAAAGAGCTCATGGTAATGAAAGACACAATAGGTGAGATAAAAAACACATTAGAGGGGGATGGATGTGGCTTAAAGGGTTGGGCATCCGTCTCCCATATGGAGGGACCCAGGTTCGATCCCTGGGACCTCCTGGTAAAAAAAAAAAACAAAAAACAAAAAACAAAAAAACACATTAGAGGCATACAACAGTGGGCTTGAAATGATAAAAGAAAGAACAAGTGATACAGAAAACAGAACAGCTGAAATAGAAGAAAGAAAAGAACAAAGAGAGGAAAGAATGGAAAAAATAGAGTAGGGGCTCAAGGATTTGAATGATAACACGATATCCAACAACATACGTTTCAAAGGAGTTCCAGAAGAACAGAAGGGAAAAGTGGCAGAAAGAGTATCTGAGGAAATAATAGCTGAAAAATTTCCAACTCTCACAAAAGAAATGAACTTACATGTCCAAGAAGCGCACCTTACCCCAATCAGAATAAATCTGAATAGACCTACTCCAAGACACATAGAATTCAGAATGTCAAACATCAAAGATAAAGAGAAAATTCTGAGAGCAGCAAGTTAGAAGCAAACCATTACATACAAGGGATGCCCAGCAAGACTTAGTGCAGATTTCTCATCAGAAACCATGGATGTGAGAAGACAGCAGTATGATACAATTCGGATACTGAAAGAGAAAAACTCCCAGCCAAGAATTCTTTATCCAGAAAAATGTCCATCAAATCTGAAGGGGAGTATAAAACATTCACAAACAAACAGAAACTAAGAGAGTTCATAAAAAGAGTCCACCTTTGCAGGAAATATTAAAGGAAGCCTTACAGCCTGAAGGAAAAGAGAGGAAAGAGAGGCTTGGAAGAGAGTATAGAAGAAAGAATAGCAGAAAGGATAATCAAAAGAGTAAAAAGACAGATGAAAATAAGATATGACATATAAAAACCAAAGAATAAAATGGTGGGAGTAAATAATGTATTTACAATAATATCACTGAATGTGAATGAATTAAACTTTCCAATCAAAAGATATAGTCTTATAGGAAGGATTAAAAAAAACCTGAGCCATCCATATGCTGCCTACAAGAGACTCGCCTTAGATACAGGGATACAAACTGGCTGAAGGTGAAAGATTAGAAAAAGATACTCCACGCAAACAGTAACAAAAAAAGAGCAGGGGTAGCTATATTAATATTGGACAAAACAGACTTTAAATGCAAAAAAAGTTATAAGAGATACAGAAGTCCATTATATATGAATAAAAGGGACAATTCACCAGGAGGAAATAACAGTCATAAATATCTATACATCTAACCAGGGTGCCCCAAAATACATGAGGCAAACTGGTAAAACTGAAGGGAGAAATAGACAAATAGACAGCTCTAAAATAATAGTTGGAGACTTCAACACACCACTCACATCATTAGATAGAACAACTAGACAGAAGTTCAACAAGGAAACAGAACTTGAGCAATATAATAAACGAGCTTTACCTAACAGATATATACAGAATGTTGCACTCAAATTCAGAGGATTATACCTTCTTCTCAAGTGCCCATGGCTCTTTCTCCAGGATAGACCACATGTTAGGTCACAATGCAGCTGTCAATAAATATAAAAAGATTGAAATTATACAAAGCATCTTCTCAGATCATAATGGAAATAAACTGAAAATCAATAATAGACAGGAAAGAGGTAAATTCACAAATATTGGAGGCTACAACACACTACTAAATAATCAGTGGGTCAAAAAAGATACTGCAAGTAAAATCAGTAAATATATTGAGATGAATGAAAACGAGAACACAAGTTAACAAAACATATGTGATACAGGGAAGGCAGTCTGGAGAGGGAAATTTATAGCCCTAAATGCATATATTAAAAAAGAAGAAAGAGCTAAAATCAAAGATCTAACTAAACAACTGGAGAAATCAGAAAAAGAACAGCAAACCATTCCAAAGCAAGCAGAAGGAAAGAAAAAATAAAGATTAGAGAAGAAATAAATGAAATTGGAAAAAAAAAATAGAGAAAATCAACAAAACCAAAAGCTGGTTCTTTGAGAAGATTAATAAAATTGACAAATCCCTAGCTAGACTACCAAAGTAAAAAGAGAGAAGATGAGAATAAATAAAATCAGAAATTAAAGGGGTGACGTTACGACTGACTCCACAGAAATAAAAAAGGTCATAAGAGAATATTATGAGAAACTGTATGCCAACAAACTAGACAACCTAGATGAAATGGACAAATTCCTAGAAATGTACAAACAACCTACATTGATGCTACAAGATATACAAGAACTTAACAAACCAATCACATTTAAAGAGATTGAATCAGTCATCAAAAATCTCCCAGCAAAGAAAAGTCCAGGACCAGATGGCTTCACAGGTGAATTCTACCAAGAATTTTGAGAGGAATTAACACCAATTATGTTTAAACTCTTCCAAAAAGTTGAAGAAGAAGGAAATTACCCAATACATTTTATGAAGCCACCATCATCCAATGCCAAAGCCAGATGATGACACTACAAAAAAAAGAAAATTACAGACAAATCTCTCTAATAAACAGATGCAAAGATTCTCAACAAAATGCTTAAAAACATAATCCTACAGCATATCAAAAGACTTATACATTACAACCAAGTGGAATTTATTCCTAGTATGCAAGGGTGGTTTAACACAAGAAAATCAATCAATGTAATATACCATATTAACTAATTGAAGGAAATAAACCCACATGATCATCTCAGTCGATGCAGAAAATGCATTTGACAAACTCCAGCATGATTTCTTGATAAAAACACTTCAAAAGATAAGAATAGAAGGAAAATTCCTCAATATGATAAAAGGCATATATGAAAAACCCGCAGCCAACATTGTACTCAATGGGAAAAGGTTGAAAGCTTTCCCTTTAAGACTGGGAACAAGACAAGGTTGCCCACTGTCACTATTGTTATTCAACATTGTACTAGAAGTTCTAGCTAAAGGAATTAGACAAAAAGGGGAAAAAAAAGGCATCCAAACAGGAAAAGAGTAAAACTCTTCAGCAAAGTAGCAAAATACAAGATCAATAAACAAAAATTACTATTGTACACTAGTATTATACAATCTGAGGCAGGAAAAAAATTCCGTTTACAATAGCAACAAAAAGACTCAAATACCTAGGAATCAATTTAACCAAAGAAGTACAGGACCTATATGCAGAAAACTGCAAAACAATGATAAAAGAAATCAATGAAGGCCTAAACAAACGGAAAGGCATTCCATGTTCATGAATTGGAAGACTAAATATAGGGAAAATGTCAATCCTACACAAAATGATTCATAGATGCAATGCAATACCAAACAAAATTCCAACAGCCTACTTTATAAAAATAGAAAAGGAAATTACCAAATTCATTTGGAAGGAAGTGTGCACCCAAGTAGCCAAAAGAAATCTAAAAAAGAAGAACAACATGGGAGGAATTTCAGTGCCTGACCTTGAAACATATTACAAAGCTACAGTGGACAAAACAGCATGGTATTGGTATAAAGGTAGACATATTGATCAGTGGAATACGATCATTAGAGTCTAGAGATAAACCCTCACCTCTATGGCCAACTGGTTTTGACAAACGTACCAAGTCCTTAGTCTCTTCAGCAAATGGTACTGGGAGAACTGGATAACCATAACCAAAAGAATGAAAGAAGACCCCTACCTCACTCCCTGTACAAGAATCAACTCAAAATGGATCAAAGACCTAAATATAAAAGCCAGGACCATAAAATTATAAGAAAATATAGGGAAACATCTTAAAGACCTTGTGGTAGGTGGTGGTTTCTTGGACCTTACACCCAAAGCATGTTCAACAAAAGAAAAAATAGATAAATGGGACCTCCTCAAAATTAAACACTTTTACACTTCACAGGACTTTGTCAGAAGGGTGAAAAGGCAGCCAACTCAATGGGAAAAATATTTGGAAATCACATATCTGATAAGGGTTTAATATCCAGGCTATATAAAAAGATGTTACAACTCAACAACAAAAAGACAAATGACCCAATTAAAAAATGGGCAAAAGACTTGAATAGACTTTTGTCCAAAGAAGAAATACAAATGGCAAAAAAAAAAAAAAACATACAAAAAAATGTTCAACATCACTAGCGATTAGGGAAATGAAAATCAAAACTACAATGAGGTATCATTTCACACCTATTTGGATGGCGACTAATAAAAAGACAGAGAACTACAAGTGTTGGAGAGGATGTGGAGAGATAGGAACACTTATTCATTGTTGGTGGGAATGTAGAATGGTACAGCCACTGTGGAAGACGGTTTGGCAGTTCCTAAGGAAGTTGAATATAGATTTGCCATGTGACCCAGCAATGCCACTTCTGGGTATATACCCAGAAGAACTGAGAACAGTGACATAAACAGACATCTACACACTGATGTTCATAGCAGCATTATTCATATTGCCCAAAGTTGGAAACAACCCAGGTGTCCATCAACTGATGAATGGATAAACAAACTGTGGTGTGTTCACATGATGGAATATTATGCACCTGTAAGAACAAAAGAAGTCATAAAGCATATAACAAAATGGATGAACTTGGAGGATATTATGTTGAGTGAAGCAAGCCAGACACAAAAGGAAAAATCCTGCATGATTGTGCTACTATGAACTAAATACATAGTGTAATCTCATGGAGTTACTAACTTGAATATGGGTTACCAAAAAATAGAATGATTTTAAAGACTGGAAAGCTGAGGGTTAACTTGTGCAGAATTGGTAAAAAAGGATATGTGTGAAGAGGCCCCCACAGGGCAAAGTGACGCACCAAAAAGATGATGATGCAACCAGAGAGGAAAAAAAAAAAAAAAAAGAGCTAAAATCAACTACCTAACTACACAGCTGGAGGAACTAGAAAAAGAACAGCAAACTATGCCCAAAGCAAGCAGAAAGAATGAAATAACAAAGATCAGAGCAGAAATAAAGGAAATTGAGAAAAAATAAAACAATACAGAGAATTAACAAAACCAAAAGTTGGTTCTTTGAGAAGATCAACAAAATTGACAAACCCTTAGGTAGACTAACAAAGAAAAAAAAGGAAAGACTATTCAAATAATTAAAATCATAAATGAAAATGGGGACATTACTTCTGATCCCACAGAAATAAGAGAACATAAGAGGATATTATGAACAACTGGATGCCAACAAACTAGACAATGTAGATGAAATGGAAAATTTCCTAGGAACATATGAACAACCTACCCTGACCCTAGAAGAAATACAAGACCTCAACAAACCAATCACAAGCAAAGAGATTGAAACAGTCATTAAACAACTCTCCAAATGGAAAAGCCCAGGACAAGATGGCTTAACAGGTGAATTCTACCAAGCATTTAAGGAAGATTTAATGCCAATCTTACTCAAACCCTTTCATAAATTTGAACAGGAAGGAATGCTACAAAGCTCATTCTTTGAAGCCAACATCACCCTAATACCAAAACCAGATAAAGATATTGTGAAAAAAGAAAATTACAGACTCATTTCCTTATGCAAAAATCCTCAACAAAATATTTGCTAATCGAATCCAACAACACATTAAAAGAATTATTCATTGTGATCAAGTGAGTTTTATCCTAATGTAAGGGTGGTTCAACACAAGAAAATTGATCAGCATAATACACCACATTAATAAATCAAAGAAGAAAAAGCACATGATCATCTTGATTGATGCAGAAAAGCCATTTGAAAAAATCCAGCATCCTTTCTTGATAAAAACACTTAAAAAGATAGGAATCAAAAGAAACTTTCTAAAATGAATAAGGGCATATATGAAAAACCCACAGCTAACATTGTACCCAATGGTGAAAGACTGAAAGCTTTCCCATTGAGATCAGGGATGACGTAAGGATGCCCACTGTCACCACTGTTGTTCTATATAGTGCTAGAATTTTTAGCTAGAGCAATCAGGCAAGAAAAAGAAATAAAAAGTGTCCAAATTGAAAAGGAAAAAATAAAACTTTAGCTATTTACAGATGATATGATCCTATACCTTGAAAATCCTGAAAACTCTATAACAAAGCTACTAGTGCTAATAAACTAATTCAGTAGAGTGGTAGGATACAAGATTAATATGCAAAAGTTGATAATGTTTCTATACACTAGTAATGAGCAATCTGAGGAGTAAGTCAGGGAAAATTTCAATTTACAATAGTGATGAAAAATGCAATATTTAGAAATAAACTTAACCAAGGACATAAAGCACTATATTCAGAAAACTACAGTGCATTGCTAAAAGAAATCAGAGATCTAAATAAATGAAAGAACATTCTGTGTTCATGGATGGGAAGCCTAATTATCATTAAGATGTCAATTCTACCCAAATTGATATACAAATTCAATGCAATCCCAATAAAAATTCAACAGCCTTTTTTAAAGATATGGAAAACCCAGTTATCAAATTTATTTGGAAGGGTAAGGAGCGCCAAATAGCCAGCAACATCTTAAAAAGGAAGAATGAAGTTGAAGAACTCTTATTTCCAGACTTTAAATCATATTACCTAGCTACAGTGGCAAAAACAGCATGGTACTGGCATAAAGATAGACATAAAGATCAATAGAACTGAACTGATGGTTCAGAAACAGACACTCACATCTATGGTCAAGTGATTTTTGACCAGGCTGTCAAACCCACCCTGCTAGGGCAGAACAGTCTATTCAACAAATGGTGCTGGGAAAACAGGATATCCATATCCAAAAGAAAGAAAGAGGACCCCTACCTCATACCTTATATGTAAATTAACTCAAAATGGATCAAAGACCTAAATATAAAAGTGAGAACCATAAAACTCCTAGAAGAAAATGTAGGGAAACATCTTCAAGACCTGGTGGATGATGGTGGTTTCTTAAATCTTAACACCAAAAGCATAAACAATGAAATGAAAAATGGATAAATGGGACCTCCTCAAAGTTAAACACATTTGTGCTTTAAAGGACTTTGTCCAAAAAGGTGAAAAGGCAACCTTCTCAATGGGAGAAAATATTTGGAAACCACAAACCTGATAAGGGTTTGATTTCCATGCTATATAAAGAGATCATACAACACAACAATAAAAGAACAAGCAATCCAAATTTAAAAATGGGTAAAAGACTTAAATAGATATTTCTCCAAAGAGGAAATTAAAATGGTGAAAAAGCACATGAAAAAATGTTCAATATCACTAGCTATTAGGGAAATACAAATCAAAACTACAATGAGATATCATTTCACACCTTACAGAATGGCCATTACTGAAAAAAAAACAAAACAAAACAGAAAACAAGTGCTGGAGAGGATGTAGAGAAATAGGAACACTAATTCACTGTTGGTGGTAATGTAGAATGGTGCAACCTCTGTGGAAGACAGTTTAGTGGTTCATCAGGAAGCTAAATATGGAACTGTCGTATGATCCAGCAAGCCCTCTACTAGGAATATATCAAGAAGAACGGAAAACTGTGATGCGAACAGACATTCGCACAACAATGCTCATAGCAGCCAAAAGATGGAAACAACCCAAATGTCCATCAACCAATGAGTGGATAAACAAACTGTGCTATATACATATGATGGAATACTATGCTGTCGTAAGAAGAAATGAAATTGGGACACATGTTAACATGGATGAACCTTGAGGACATTATGCTAAGTGACATAAGTCAGACACAAAAGGACAAACAATGTATGGTCTCACTAATATGAACTAAATAAGAAGAATAAACATATGGAGTTAAAGCCTAGACTATAGGTTACTAGGAGATAGGACGAGAACTGAAAAGGGGTACTGATTCTTTTTTTTTTTTAAAGATTTTATTTATTTATTCATTTATCCCCCCCTTGCTGCTTGTGCTCGCTGGGTCAGCTAACCACGCCTTGCGGGCGGGCTTGCCTTCACCAGGAGGTGCCGGGAACCGAACCCGGGGCCTCCCATATGGTAAACGGGAGCCCTACTGATTGAGCCACAGCCGCTTCCCCTGATTCTTGATACATGTAGAATTCTCAGCTTGACTATAAAAGTGTGGAAATGGATAGAGTTGATGGTAACACTTTATAGTGAATATAACTAACATGGCTGGTTTACAGATGGGATTGTGACTGAAAGGGATAGTCTAGGGATGTAAATGTCAATTGAAAGAAAGCTAGAGAACAATCTAGGGACTGAATAACAGTGAACCTGGAAGTGGGTGAGGATTGCCGTTAATAGTACAAATACAAGAATATTCTTTTATGAACTAGAACAAATGTACGTCACTATTACAAGGTGGTAAGAAAATGGTGATGCATGGGAAAATACAATTAAAGTAACTTATGGACTACAGTTAGCAGCAACATTGTAATATTCTTGCATCAATGTCAAAGAAGGTACTATATAAACATTAAGGGTCAGGAATAGGGGGATGTGGGATTTTTTTCTTTTGGACTAAAGAAAACATTCAAAGGTTTACCAGGGCGATGACTGCACAACTCTGTGATTAAAGTGAGAGTCACTGAGTACACTTCGGATAGAATGTACAAGGCATGGGACTGTATAACCCAGTGAACCGTGTGGTGGAAGATGGACTGTCGTTAACAGTACAGGTATGAGAGTGTGAACTATAACAAATGTACAGATCTAAGACGTAGTGTTAATAATAAGGGGTGTATGGAAAATATCCCAAGTGTACACTATGGACCATAGCTAATGGTGATAGTCTGATGATGTTCTTTCATAATCGGTAACAAATGTTCCACAACAATGTAAGGTGGGAGAGGTGATGTAGGGGAATTCTGCATGTTATGCATGATTGTTTTGTAAGCTCACAACTTCTCTAATGAAAAATAAATTTTAAAAAAGTAAGGGAGAAAAGACGAAGAAAAAAGCACAGCAAAGTGAGGAAGAATTCGAAAAGTGTGGTGCTTTAGCAGTGTCAAGCAGCAAACTGTGGATATGATGTCAGGAGACAGAGCTGGCATCTGAGGGACAGAACAGACTGACAGCCCCAAAGCAGTGTAGACCTTCGAGGTCTGTGGGCAGACCTCGAAGGCAATTCTCCAATTCTGGAGAAAGGGGAACAGAGGAAAAGTAATTCACTCACATCTCTTCAAATTCCTTTTTACCATTTTTACACTGACCCTGGCACTAATGTGTTTTCTTCAAACATGCAGCACCTATAGCTCTTTACTGAAGCCTGCTTTGCCTCATATGAAAAACTCGCAACCTTGCCTCAGATGAAAGCCCTGAGGGATCACTTACACTCCAAAATGCCCCTGCAGGAACAGACTGAAACTTCCATGAAGGACCTTGTCTGGGAACCCAGACTGCCTGGGCCTCTTCCCTTTCCTGGTCCTGCTTCCCCGACTCCCTGGTTTCCTAAACCCTTGGATTCATAAACCACTTGCACCTCGGGAACTGGCCCTGTGGCAGATTATCAATCCCGGCTCCACCGCCACTGCCTTCAGGAGAAAGCTCAACTGAAAGGCCCTCAGACTCTGCCACCTCTCCAGCCGCTTTGCCCACATGCCTGTTCCCCACCACCCTACAATTCAGCCATGGATGCACTGTTAGTTTCCTGAAAAGCCGTATCATTTGACCCCACAGTATTTTTCATATTCTATTCATATGCCCCATTCCGACCAAACTTGATCAGAAAGCAGCTAAATTCACACATTTGTGTGATATTTCTTCTGACTACTCCATAAAGACTTTTTATATAAGACTCTTTTTTTCTTTGATCCTATTGTTATTAAAAACATAATAAAAGCAGCTGCCTCAAAGCATCAGTGTGCAGGTTAAGTGAATGAATATATATAAAGCTTGGGATGTAACAGGCATTTAATAATACTAGCTATTATTGTCAGTTATCAGATTATCACAATATATTATATTTTGTATTAAGTGTGTGTTTACCCCTTTGCAAGTCCTTTTAGGGCAAGGACCACATGTGAGCTCAGCATAGTGATTAGCACAGAGTTGACAGGCAATTAAATTTACTGAACGGTGTTCATGGACTGATAGACTCAATATTGTCATTTCTCCTCAAATTTATCTATAGATTTAGTGTGCTCTGAATCAGAGGCCCAGTATGTTTTTTGTGGTATTGACACACTGATTCTAAAATTTATATGAAAATATAAAGTGTCAAGAATATCCAAGGCAATGCTGAGAAAATACAAAGTTGGAGGACTTAGACTACCAGAGGTTAAGAAGCTACAGAAATTAAGCCACTGTATTATAGCAAAGAAAGAAAATTAGGCCAGTTGAACAGGTTGGAGCCCAGAAAAAGTTCCACAAATACATGAAAACTTGATTCATGATAAAGGAAAAGCTGTGGAGCATGGGGAAAAAGCGATCTTTTTAATAAATGGTGCTAGGACAAATGGATAAACAAATAGGAAAAGGAAATCCTGGCCCTTAATTTGCATCATACAGAAAATAAATTACACTTAAATTGAAAAGTAAACAAAAACAATAAAGTTTTTAAAAGCTAACGTAGGATAATATGTTAATGACCTTGGAGTAGGAAAGCACTGTTAAACAGGATATTAAAAAGCACTGGCTAAAAGATACATAAATAGGATGATATCAACCTTTTGCTCATCAAAAGACACCATTAAGAGTGAACACCAAGCCACAGATTGGAGGAAGATATTGGTAATCCGTAAAACCAACAATTGACTTGCATCCAGGATATATAAAGAACTCTTTCAGATCAATAAGAAAAAGACAGACAACACAATAGGAAAAAATAGGCAAAAAGCAATGAACTAATATTTCACAACAGAAGATATTCAAATGGCCAATAAACATAAGAAAAGATACCCAACCTTATTAGTCCAAAGGGAAATTAAAATTAAAACCACAATAAAATCAAAAGGATTAACAATATCAAATGTTGACAAGGTAATAGAACAACTGGAACTCTCTGCTGATGGAAGTAAAAATGAGCAGTTTTCAATGGAAAACTCCTTGGCAGTATTTACTGAAGCTGAACATACACACATCTGATGATCCATCACTGCCATTCCTATATCAATAGAAGTACGTACCTAAGTACACCAAAAGACATCTGTAAGAACGTACAAATTGGCATTATTTGTAATAGCACCCAACTGGTGACATTAAATGTCCATCAGCAGTAAAATGGACATATAAATTGTGGCATATTCATTTAATGGGATACCTTATAGCAATGAAAATGAACAGATTACTGTTACACACAACAACACAGATAAATCTCACAAGCATAATCTCCAGTGAAAGAAAACAGACACAAAAGAATACAAATGGTATATATATATATATATATATATATATATATATATATATATATATATATACATACATACATATATACATATATACACACACACACATTTTATGTAAAGTTAAAAAACAGGCAAAGTAATCTATGGTGCTGGAGGTCAGGACAGTGGTTATATTGTGGAAGAAGGGAGGGAATACTAATTTGGAGGGTACACAAGGGATGCTTCTAGGATGCTGGGCATGCTCTAGTTCTTGATCTGGGTGCATGGGTGTGTATATTGTGATAATTTACTAAGTGGTATGATTTGTGGAATTTTCTGTCTGTGAGTTATATTTTGATAAAAATTCTTAAAAATATTTCTGAATGAAAAAGAACCATCTTTGTACATCTGTGCGGTACACTTAAAGGGGTAATCAAAACTCAGCTTTCCAAAATGCTGCAATCCTGCAGGTTTTAGAAAACTAAGATTTCATTTTACTTTATTCAATACAACACACAAGATGGGGGCTCTGAAGGCAGAACTCATGTAGGATTTCAATCTGTAATTATCACTGGTGATGGTGGTGTCACACAGTATAATTTTAAAGAAGAGAGAGGACCCCATTCCTCCAGAGAACCCCATTAATGGCTTCCTTCTGAAAGGAACACACGTGCAGCATGTGCTGAACCCCAGTAATGACTTAAGATGACTGCTTGGCCATAAATAATAGAATCTTCTCTCTAATGACTCCTCCCAAGTGTCTCCCAAGAGAGGCCATTAAGAAACCCCAAGACATACAAGAATAATGCTTACATAAGATTAAAAAAGAAAAAATTCCATTCCAGGCCATTCTGTGAGTACGTACAAGGAACTGGTTAAGAGCAAAGATTTAGGATTAGAATCCCAGAGCCATCACTTATTAATTGTGTAATCTCTGGCAAGTTATTTAACATCCCTGTTTCTTTCTTTATTAAAAAAAAAAAAGTTAATGACATTGCTTTTCTCATAGGAATGTACAGAAGATTAAATAATATTTAGCACAGTGCCTGGCACATATAAAAGGCTCAATAATTGTAAAGGATGATGTTTTTGTTGTTGATGATGTTGATAGTGGTGGTGGTGGTGGTAGTAGCAGTAGCTGTAATGGTGGTGATAAAGAAGATGATGATTTTGATGATGAAGATGATGCTTAGCAAGCTGATTGACCAATAGGAGTTTCAAAGAACTGGTCCTCAGGGATAGTGATTGAACCTCCAAAGAAAAATCCTAGCAGGCACCAATGAAGGACCACTGGGAAAAGTTCAGTAGAGATAACTGGATTTGGTGATGAGCCTCACAGGGCCAGGTTATGGGAGAATTTGGGTAAGTTCTTATAATGAACAGAAAATTCTTGCAGCTGTCATCATACTCAATATAGAGTAACCCTGTGAGACCTCCCAACCCATCCACATCCACACAATATACTCTCTACCTCCATACAATATAACACTTCTTTGCTTTTCCTGAATACCTCTCATTCAAGCTTCATGATAGCACAGACCACATCTGTCTTGAACCCCATTATACCTTTAGCACCTAGCATAGCTTTTTTTTTTTTTTTTTTTTACCGGGAGGTCCCGGGGATTGAACCCCGGTCTCTCCATATGGCAGACAGACGCCGAACTTGAGCCACATCCATTTCCCATAGCATAGCTTTTAATACATAGTAGAGGCTCAAAAAATACTGTTGAATGATTAAATGAAAAGGAATTCATTTGTCTCCAAAGGAGTTTACTTATTCCTCCTCCAGTTCCCACTGGTTCCATGCATAATATGTCAATCTCCTTTTTTTAAGGAACATTTGCTCTGTGCCAACCCAATGCCAGGTCCCTCCAGACAAAAAGAGAAAGGAGATAACCTCTGCCCTCTAGGAACACATTATCTAATAGCTGGGAAAAAAAGACACATAAGCAGCTAATTTTTATAACATGTGATAGCTGTTACCATGGAAGTATGAAGGAGGTCTTCTGGGATCCCAGAGGAGTAAGCATCTGAGTCTACCTGAAGGAATTAAAGGAGGCTTCAAGGAGTAGGTGGCATCTGAGGTGCAAATTGAATGAGGAATAAGAGTTTGTGAAGTAGACAAGAGGAATGACAGGATCCCTGATAGAGGAAAGGGCCTGATGGGACAGTCTTCACCTTGGAAACCAGAAGTCATTCTGCATTTCATAAGTTGAAAGAGCATGATAAGAGGCTACGGGTGGAAGGCAATCAGAGGGGAGATAGTCAAAGGTCTTTAATACCTTGCTAAGAAGTAGGGATACCACTCTGAAGGTGATAAGGAAGCACTGGAGGGTTTGAACTATTGAATGTCATATTTAGATTTATGTTTGAGGAAGATCAGGCTGGAGTTGTGTGATTTTTGGATTGTAACTTTGCCCTAAAGCCCAGCTCAGGGGTGAGGGCCTTTCTGGCCTACCTTATTTTTATGAAGACTGATATTTCACAGTGGAATCTGACCTCAAATCTCTACCCAGGACAGTGTTCTCCCCATTCTTAGGGTGCCCTCCTAGTCCCATCTAATTCCTAACTAGTTTCCTGGGTCCCCCAAATGTTGGTGTGTCAATCATCTAACAGAAACTCTAATGAACTGTTATCCAATTCATCTTCTATGCCTATTACCTCTATTGGACCTTGTCTAATGTCATTACCACCCCCATTCTAGCTCTGGGGTTTCAGCATCTGAAATGCAATCTCAATGAGGTCTCAAGTCATTGTACACCCCACATCCCATCACCCACCCATTGTGTGTTACTGAGATGTGTCAGGCTTCATGCCCAAGACCTCAACCACAACAAGCTTCAACTTCTGCTTTAACAGGAAATATGGTGTTATTAGGACTGCTGAAGCATTAAGTAAGCCACAGTAGTCCCCTCCTCACTCAACACAACTTTCCAAGCTCTAGAGAACTATCAATCACGTACTTCACCTAGAAGCTGACACAACAATTCAACCTATACAGCCAGGATCAGGCAGGAGAAGACTTGCTGGTAATAGGTTGGGAGACAGGAGGGCAGGGCTAATAGTGCAAAGGTGAGTGGTTTGTACAGTGGAGCTAGGGTATGCTGTTCCTTCTATGAACTTCATCCAATGCTCTCAGCTGTCACATTTCCAGATTAAAATGAAATCTCTCCCATTCCAAATTAAAGAGCATGTATATTTAAAATTGTAGTGCCATTTTCCATCTATGGAGACATTGTGCCATAATGGATGTAGCTAACAGACATGGGTTCAAATTCTCCCATACGTAACTTAGGCAGGTTACTTCACTTCTCTTTGTCTGGGTTTCTTCAATTGTAAAGTGGCAATAATAGTATTTAACTCATACTGCTATTATGATAACTAATAAATTAATATTTGTAATTGTAAGCATATATAAATATTTGTTAAATCAATAAACTATATTACAAAATAAACAAGGCTCCTCTATAAATTGGGGATCATAATCTCATGGACTTGTCATGAGGATTAAAGGAAATAATGTATATGAAGCACACTGCAGCAAAGTTCACTCTTTGCCTCATGTGTTACCCCATCATGGGAGAACTGGAGGCCAGATGTATGGGTCCTGAGCTGAGAAATAAGTGGCTAGAAAGAGGAATGATGAAGAAGGATGTTCCTGGGGAACTGGTGAAATATCAGCCAAGAGCATGTGGGCAGGAAGCTCCAGGGAGCATGCGCTGTCTAGGATCCCCACTTCTTCCCTTTGGAGCTGCCAATCACAGTCCTCCTGTCCCCTGAAATCACAAATCACAAAAGTGACTGTGGCCCAGATCCAGTGAATCCCCATGCCCCACGCCCCTGCACATGAGACTCAAGCTAGGTCAAATGGACTCTCTCCCTGAGATTTTTCAGTTTGAAGTTAGAGGGAAAAGAGCTTTGCTTTTAGTCACAGAAATAACTGAAAGGCTTTTCTTTGAAGATTGTTGGCAGCCATCATCCATCATTTGGAAAACGCTTATCTGTAGTAAAGAAGAACGAGGACAACACACAGAAACACAGCCAAGAGATGAAGGGAAGGGAGCAAGACAGCAAAGATGGAAGGGAAGGATGGAAAAGATAAAGAGGGAAAGAGAGAGAGAAACCTAATGATCTTACTTGAGTCCCTAGAATCATTTATGCCTGAAGCCAGATCCACCCCTGGACTTTCCAAATATGGAGTCAATGGATTCTCTTTTTTGCTTTAGTTAGACTTTGTTCCTGTCATTTGCACTGGAAAATGTTTTGACTAATTTTGAACTGAATAAAGAAAATAACCCTGCCTAGGCTATAAGAATCATTAGCAGGCTAAGGGAACAGTATTTGCAACTAAACTGGGGTGGCACTCAGGAGGGGCAGTTGGTGTACAAACATCATTGACTTTGAAGTTGACTTCAAAGCTATTTAACTAGAGGCCAATTTGGGGAAAAGACTAAGTATGTCAGGGGACTCTGTCCAAGCCCTGGCCTGCTCAACATTCTTATCAACTTCTTTGATAACGATTTTAAAGCCATGCTCATCAAAACTGTGAGTAATCCAAAACTAGATTTCATAGATAAGTCATTGAATGACAGAATCCAGATTCATGAATGATTAACAGCTACAGGGATTCGACCCAAACATGCTGGAAAAAGTCTAATGGAGAGTCATGTAAAATCTTATGTTATGTTCAAGGAATAGTTGCACTAGGATAGGCTAAGGAGGGCAGCAGGCCTTCCCAGCAAATCACAGGAGTCTGAGCTGGCTGCAAGTTCACTATGATCCCAGAGTATGACATAACTGCCAAAATAGAAAACCTAAAACCTGGCAAGTTTAACACAAACACAGTGTCTAGGACAAGGGAGGTAATCATCCCACCACATTCTGCCCTGGCCAGAGCACATCTGGAATGCAAAGTTTAAGGGAACAAGGAACAGCATCCTAGAAAGAATGGTTGAAGAAATGGACTTTAAAGGGAGAAGAGAAGCCATAATAGCTATTTGTCTACAAATGCCTGAAGAGCTGACATATGGCAAAGGGAAGATCTTATTTTGGTTGACTCCAAATGACAGAATCTGGCTGATGTGTAGAAGTTACCAGAAAGGGGTTGGCTTTTATAATGGGAATTTATAAGGGTAAAATATTACAGTTCTGAGGCTATGAGAATGTCCAAATTGAAGCATCATCAGAGATGCTGTCTCACCAAAGATTGACAGTTTCTGGGATCCCTAAAAGCCCGAAACTGTCACAAATGGGAAGCAGACTTTGGCAGCGGAGAAGTACAACTAGGTTCACTCTAGCTCATACTTCACCAGTCTATTTCTCACCTAAAGGAAACTCATGGTTCTTCTCCCTGCATTATGTTACTGCCAAGACAAGAGAATGCTGTTAATATTATTATTATTATTATTTTTAGCTTTTGTTTTCTCATTTCTTTCTTTTTTTTATTTCTTATTTTTGTCTTTTTTTTTTTTAGAATGCTGTTTTTAACTGTTGATTTTGAGGACATCGCACTGGTCACTGGTCACTGCACAGTGTCACAATGTAACAAGATAATGCAGTGATATGACTAGATTCTAAAGTATGGGGGGGGGCGGGTAAGTGGATGGGGACACTGGGGAAGGTGGTGATGGGACACATGCTCATAATAAAGTTAACACCTTTTGGCCACCTTCTTTTTGTGTCTCACCCTTCTGATTTAAAGAAAATGAAAGCAAGAATATAGATTCCTGGAATCCAGCTCTTTGTCAAGGTGGGACTCAGGAAGCTTTATTTTCCCAAAAATTCTACAGGTAATCTGATGCATAACTAGGTTAGGGAACTGCCATAAATGACTCCACAAAGTTCTGGTTCCATTAAAGTCACTTTAATAATTGGTGCCTGGGTTAGACAGATCAAAAACCCTAAGAGCTAAGGGTAGAACATCTGCCTTGCTTCCCCATATAATCAGAGCCAGTTGGCAGCTCTTGCCTTTTGCTCTTTTGTTTGCTGTTTGCTGTTTTACCCCTCTGAACCATCACTATTTGCACTTTACATCATATACTCAACTGCTGGTCTCTTCCCTCCCAACAGTCTTCACCCTAGAGGCAGACCTTCTGCACTTTCTGACTCAGCCAATGCCCCCAGGGCACCGGCATCCTTTCCGCTGCCACCACCCAGAGCTCCTTGCTTTCTGCCTCCCATTCTCGGGGGCACTCACCTCTCTCTGAGAAAGAAACGCTTTCCCCTTCTGTCCAGCTTTCTTAGAGAGCAATCTCACACCTGGGTTTCTTGGAATTTAAATAATACATTAATTTTTTCAACAAACAATTATTTGGTGCCTATTATGTTTAGGCACTGTTCTGAGTGCTGGAGAGAAAATGGCAAATAAGACAGTCTTTGCTCTCATAAAGCTGGTGTTCTAGCTGGAGAAGGCAAATGATAAACAGGATAATTTCAAAGAGGAGTTGAGGACTATGAAGAAAATAAAACCAGGCCAACGTGATGGGAAGCATAAAGTGATGGGGAGAGAAGCCTCTTTAAAGCTCTCGAGAAGAGCATGCTAGGCATGGAGAGCAAGCGTGGAGTCCCTGTGCTGGGAAGGAGTTTGGTGCATTTGGGAATTCACAGGGCAATGTTGCTACTGCAATAGCTGAAGAAGAGGGTGAGAGAGGGAGGAGGAGGAAGACGATGAGGAGGAGAAGGAGGAGGATGATGAGGGGAAAGAGGATAAGAAAAGAAAGGGGAGGAGGAGGACAGGAGAAGAGATGGGAAGGGGTGGAGAAGACCAAGAAGAACAAGATGAAAAGCCCCCCAAAAGCTTCCCCCACAGCACCTAGAATCAATATTACCTTCAATCCTTTTGTCCTGCTTCTGAGTCTGCCTACCTTCCCACACTCCCATCCCACACATGGTGATGTATCTTGGAACCATTCCCTGCTCCTCCCTCCTTCACCCAGTCCATGAGACATATTTACCAATTGCAGATAGGGTTCAAATAGTTCCCAGTGGGTCTCCTGGGTCTCAAGCAGAAAAGGAGATGTGGGTAGATCTCCATTTAGGTTTCTCTGAACTCTTTATGACAGTTTTGAACATTCTGTGAAAGGTGGAAGCTTTGTCTATGTAGAGGTCACAAATGACCTCTGGCCATTCCCTCAGCTTCATACCCTGCTCTATCAGCCTCAACACCAGCCCAGTATAGGCATCCTGCAAAAATGGGAAATTTTATGCCATCAAGAGCTGGCCAGCAACACAAAATGCTTTTATATGAGGTAGTGAGCACCCTGACACTATAAGTGCTCCAGGAGATGTACATTTGGAGAAAAAAAGAGAAAGAGAAAATAATACTTTAAATAATTTGGGCACTTGCCACTCCATTCAATGAATGTATGTGCCAAACTAAGCATGAGATGAGACCCACAGTTCCCTCAATCCATCATGATACAGTGAGTATTTGGCACTTATCATTTTGTTGTTTAAGGATGGAGCAAACCAATTATTTTATCTGGTTCTCAACTGAAGGAACATTATTCTCATCCAGTGCTGGAGTTAACAATGGAAGTACTGGGAGTGGATGTGCCTCCTAAACAAAATGAGCAAACAACGAGCAAACAACAAGCAAACAGACGAGAGAGCCAACACAGGGGAGCCGATGTGATTCAGTGGTTGAGCACCACCCTACCTCTCCCCCTGCCCACCCCCTGCATACAAGGTCCCAGGTTCAATCCCCAGTCCCAGTATCTGGAAAAAAAAAAAATAGAAGTACTGGACTTATTGGGAAATGCCAATGCTTTTCTATTCCCCTACCAACAAAGGTATCTAGAAGAGTGCATAAGTCTAGTATCTTAGTTGTATGTACAATTTCAGAGGATTTTCAAGGGATAATTTTGATTTATGTGATTTTGCTTTCCATGGTAACTTTTCAATCTAACCCTCAAGTAAGATGGGACTCCACTGTACTCAAATTATTTTTCATTTTCATTTTGAATGCATACCCAATAGGTTTTTCATTTCCTCTCCTTTCCTCCCCTATCCTCTCTCCTTCCTCTTCTGTACTCTCCCTTCCTTTTTTCCTTCCTTCTTCCTTTGAAGGAGAGGGTAAGACAGAACAGGCTATTCTGACACATACACACACAAATCAAGACTCCTTTCTCTATTGATTCATTTATCAGGAATATCGAGATCACATGATATTTTTTTGGGGGGGAGGAAATAATTTTTAATGTTTGTGTTTTTTTTTTGTTTGTTTGTTTGTTTTTAACACGAATATACTGGAGATTCATGCAATGCTATCAGCATTGGATGCAATCCTGGGCCACAAGTCTGCACACTCCTTTGCAACTGGTCCTGTGATAGCAGACCCTTTCATCTCTCCTTTATTGTCTACTATGACCCCTGCATTATCTTCAAAATAAAGGAACACACCGTCTTTCCTCCGATATGACTTTCGTTGTCGAATGACCACTGCTGGATGGACCTTCTTTCTGAGTTCTGGTTTGTCCTTCTTGACTGTGGCCATCACCATGTCACCCACACCAGCAGCAGGAAGTCTATTCAGTCGTCCCTTGATCCCCTTTACAGAGATAATATACAGATTTTTGGCGCCTGTGTTGTCAGCACAGTTGATCACGGCTCCTACGGGAAGACCCAGGGAAATCCAGAATTTTGCACCGGAGGACCCACCATGTCCTGGCTTCGACATCTTGAACGCCAGAATAGGACAGAAAAGCAGTTCACATGCTTTTGAGAAGGTAACATATCACTGAGATAACATTACATATTATGTTTTCACATGACTATGCAATAAAACATCTTGCAAAGACAGCTAGTTGTCCCTTCGAATTCATTTTCCCTTTCATACTTCTGGAAAATAAATCCCTCCCTCAAGTTTTAGCTAGACATATGGCTGCCCAGCTAAATGAGATATTTCCCAGCCTCCCTTGCAGCTAGATGTGGCCATGTGGTGGACTTCTCACCAATGGAGTGTGTTTTGAAGTGTTGGGTATAATTTCTGTATCACATCATTAAAAGAAACCTGCTTCCTCTTCCCCTCACCCCCCGCATGCTGAATGGAACTCAGCCGTTGTGGTAGGGAGCAGCTGTAACCACGCTGATGCAAACACCACCATAGAATAGTGCTGTCCAACAGAAATAAGTTCAAGCCAGGTGAAATTAATTTTAACAATATATTATTAACAGGTGTCCAGAAGACATAAGTGCAAAACAGGTGTATTAGTTTCCTAGGGCTGCCATAACAAATTACCCCTAACTTGGTGTCTTTAACCAACAGATTTATTATTTCCCAGTTGTGGTGGTTGGAAGTCTGAAATCATGGAGGAGGGCAGGGATCCTTGCTTGCTTCTTCCTAGCTTCTGACAGCTCCAGACGTTCCTTGGCTTGTGGTAGCATCATTCCAATCTCTGCCTACCTCCATCTTCACATGGCCCCCATCTCTGTGTGTCTGTGTCCTCTCCAATTATTACAGGACTCCAGTCATTGGGTTTAGAGCCAACCCTAATCCAACATGATCTCATCTTGATCCATAACTAATTACATGTGCAAAGACCCTCTTTCCAAAGAAGATCACATTCTGAGGTTCCAGATGTACACAAATTTTGGGGGGACACTATTCAACCCACAACAATAGGCAAAATTAATTAAAACAATATATTTTATTTAACCTTATACAAAATATCATTTCAACATGTAATCAATATAAAAGTTGATGAGTGTATTCTTTTTTTCATACTTCAAATCCAGTGTGCATTTTATACTTACAGCACATCTCAATTTGGACTAGCCACATTTCAAGTACTTAATAGCCACATGTGACTAGGACAACAAAGTCCTAGAAGATGGCAGAGCAACAAGATAGAAGGAACCTGAGCAGAGCTGCCCATCATCTTGGAACTCTCATTTACCTTTTGTTTGAAACATTGTATTTTAGATTACCCCACGCCCCAAAAATTGATATTGACCTACATTTGACATTCTGCATAATGAGCAAATGAATAACATGATAATGAAAAGGTCTTGATATATCAGGCCATGTTTGTGAACATATCAGCAAAATTACAGCCTGAAAAAAATCAGCTGTAATGGAACAATAACTGTGAGTTTTGCTGGTTTTGTTTGCAGTACAGGGGGGTGGATATGGCTCAAATGGTTGGGCGTCCGTCTGCCATATGGAGGGACCTGGGTTTGATCTTTCATTTTTGTATGTTTTGATTTTTTTATTTAGTGAAACTCAAATAAACAATTTCCACGACCATTAGTATTTAGCTACCTGTATCTTTTAATTTTTATTATCAATTTGAAAAACTACTCATTGAAAAGGAGAAAAGGTTAAAAAATAAAATACATATTTAAAACGGGGGAGAGTGCAAGAAAAGAGAAGAGGTGGGGTAATTTCCATTGATTACAATATTTATCAGCAGTACTTAATTTTTAAAACACCATATATAAGAAGTCATTTATTTTAAAAACTTCACCCAGCTTAAATTTCTAAGATCAAACACATTTTTACCGGTATGGTCACATAATATATGTGTGTAAAAATAAAGCGATAGTCAAAATAGTTTTTTTTTTCCCTATCCAATTCATTTCTGTTCCCCACTAACAAAAGGAATGGGCTGACAACTGATAAGGTTTTATATGTTTATAAATTAATCCACTGATTTGTGGAGAAATGCAATCCTGAAGTCTATAAAAAGAAAAAAGCAAATATAAATAAGGACCCATCACTTTATTACTTTGTATTACCTTGTGTCTCAGTTATTACCTTGATTTGTTGTTACTGTTTTCCTTCAGTGAAGACTCACCATCCAGAAGGCTGAGTGTGAACTCATTCTATTCCCAATGCATTTTAATGAGTCAGTATATTGATTTAGGAGTCAGACAGACCTGAGGATTGTCTCATGATCCACTGATTAACTGTGTGACCACTGGCAAGTTACTAAACCTCTCTGAGACTTAGTGTCCTCAACTGTAAAATATTAATAACTTGCCTCAAAGTCCTGTGAGGAATAAGTGAAATGAGTAGGAAATACTTAACACAATGCATGATCCAGTGCTTCCTTGCCTAATTTTCTATTTCCAAAATAATCATATATATGTGTGTGTCTGTGTGTGTGTATCAATCTCTTCTGACATGAATTATCTAATTCTCACAGTAATGCTGAAAATTAAAAAAAAAAAAAAAAAAAAAAGGTATTATTACCATCCCCACCCCTCATTTTTAAAATGGAGACATTTTGGCTCTGAAGTGAAGTGGCTTGCTTGAGGTGACTCAGAGAATATGTGGCCAAGCAGGAATTGACTGACCCACCTAACACCAAAGCCTGTGTTCTTTCCACCCGGCTGAGCCACCTACTACTGTGGGCAGTGAGAGTCCCAAAGTGGGACAAAGCCAAGCAGCTTTGGAGGTCTCCAACATTCCCAGTTTTAAATAAATCCCGCAATTATGTTTGAAGTTGGGAGTTGGTCAAGCTTTTGAAATCTTACCTGGAAGGTCTTTTCTCTTCAAGTTCCTCAGATGTTTCCCTTTAAAGAGCATCTAGGAAACGCCTCTCTCACTATTCAGGGTCTGACTTTATTTCGCTAATAAACAGATCTTTTGGTCGGCCAATTTTAAAAAGCCTCTCTTATTTTCAATTAATTCTTGAACATTTCAGCTGATTTTTTTCTATTTGGCTTGAAATTGTGGTCTGGGAAAGGCTGGTCCTATAAATTGTCCTCCTATAAAGGAAGCCCCTTGAGGATCCTCAGCTTGTTATTTTTAATCACTGTAATCTCCTTTTCAAAGGAGGCCATGGTCAGAAACAGAGCAGCCCTTTCAGAGCTTCTAAAACACAATTACTGCAGGGCTGGGGAGTAGAGGAGGAATAGAGAGAAAGAGGAGAAAAGTGGTGGGAGAGAGGAAGAAGTCTATATAACACTAAAAACTTGTAAAAGGCTGAATAATAATCTCAACTGGACCTAGGCCGTGGGGAAGAAGCCCCATGTTTCAGTATTTTTTAATGGTGATTATTATTTTATTTCAGTCTAGAATACCAAAAGGATGTACCAGAGCAGGGGTGGGACACAGAAAGCAGAAGCTGTTTGGGGATAAACCAGAATCCTGGGGACAGTTATAGAATCAGGGAAAGATTTGAGGCAGGAAAACCAGTCATTGACCCCAAGGATCATATGAGACCCTAATTCAGGAAAAAAAAAGAAAGTAAATAGAACACTGGGGGAGTGTAACTTTCACAGCCCCAAGTCCATACAGCAAGCAGAATGCATTAGATTTCCTTTGAACATTTTTATTCCAAGAAAACATAAGGCTAGGACCCCTTTCTTCCTAACTTTGAGTGGTGGATTTAGGTTTGCTAATCATGGAGTATTTTTTTCTTTTTTTTTTTCTTTTTTTTTATTTAATCACGGAGTATTTACTCAGACAGCCTCAGCATGGTTTCTGCAAAATCCTCCTTTCTGAACTCTTAACCGCTAGGAAGGAGAAAAGATGACTTGCCATCAATAGTCTGAGCAGGGCATCGCAGTTCAAGAAGGGTCAGTTTACGTTGGAGTTAGACCATAGATGGACTGGCAGTGGACCCTTAGCTAATCAGGGAACCTCCCTGGTCATCTGCGTGCCTGCTGTCCTCTCCTTCCCACCTCCCAGTGCTAGGGCTAAGGCCACCATGTGCCAGTGTTTTTCCAAACAAGGAGGACTAGAATGGGAGGGGATGCCTGGTAGGATACTTGGCCTGAGCTCCAAACTAGGCCAAGTCACCTAAAAAATCCCCCAAGATTTAAATTAGGAACAATCTTAGAAGAGGCTTCTAGTATGGAGAAATCATTCATTCGTTTGATTAATCCATGAAGAGCCAGTTAATGGCCATTCACTAGTAGATTGGAATGGAGGACCGCTGAGGAAACCTGCTTTTAAATCTAAATACACACACCAAACAACAAAACCTATCTGACCATCTCATCCTCCATTATTAAACCAGTAAGACTTCCTACCCAACGCCATCTAACAGGTATTGAGGACCTACAGTAGGTTCAGGTACACTCACCTCTGTTAACTGATTTACACCCTGAGAAGTTGGAATGTAACTATTTATACAGCTGGAGAAATAGGTTTAGAGAAATGAAATGACTTGTACAAGTTCACACAGCTACTAAACTCAAGTTGTGTGTTTCCATAGCCATCCACTCTTTCCTCACTACGTGGAGCTGGGACAATTCCCCCAGAGAGCCCAGGTCCTAAACGTTTGAAGAGGACTGGAGAAGCCAATGAAGTTATGCCCGCTTCCCTTGAGTCCCGGGGAAGGAGTGGGCGCCTCCCGGCTTGGCTGAGCGGCTCTCGGAGGACTTTGGCTCGGTTCGCTCCAGACACCAAGCCCGCTCGCCGGCCCCCTCCGAGACTGGACGGGGTTGTTCTTCCAGCGTCTGCCCGGAGTCCCAAGGATCCCGCAGGCCCGCGCTCCAGGTCTGAAGGGCGCCTCGCCAAGTGCTAAGCGCTCCAACGTGCGGAGGACTCAGGGTAGCTCTAGGTGGAGAAAGTCAGGACACCAACCCGGGGAAACGGAAGGAACATACTGACAAATGGGGCCCTGGGTTCTGGTCCCGGGGCCCGCCGACAATGCCCCAAACTTTCTCCAGTGGTGTCTCCACCGCTTCCTCCCGCTACACTCTAGGAAACTGGAAGGCCCATTTGCCCCACCAGGTGCTGCAAGGACGCGGAAGCGGCTCGTTCTTCCCTGCGTGGCACCAGAGCTGGCATAAGAAGGGACAGGGGAGGGTGGACGCGCGCCCTGTCACTCACTGCCCGCGGGGCCCAGATGAGGCTGGACAGCCTTCTTCCCTGCCCGGTGTCCTTTTTCCCACCCGGAAAGCGGCGGCGGCTGCACGGGGGAAAGATGTCTGGGTTGGGGGTGGAATGAGGGGTTTTAAGTCGGTGCGGATCCGGCTACCAGGAGGCTCTCACCTGCTCCGACACCCGTTTGCGCTCCGGATACCCTGCGCTCAGGGTACAGCCCTCCAGCGCGAAGCCTCAGGACAGTGGAAACCAGGGACCCCGGCCTCCAGGTAGCAAGCCTGGGGAATCCGGCTTTCCCTTTCCGTCTTCATCGGGTTCCCCTCCCCACTCGGAGACTGTACAGATCTGTTCAGCGACCCCGTTCCCACCGGGAGCCTGTCCTGGAAATCCAGGGTCCTCTCCTTCGCCTGGGACCATCAGAGAATAATTTGGGGTCCTTTCCAGGGACCCTTCCGAGGAGCGTCAGGCTCTTCCTCCCTCTGACTCTTTCCCCACGCCTCGGGACCAGTTAGAGAAGTCGCTGTCTCTTCTCCTGAAGGGACCGGTCCAGGGAAGCCAGAGTGATCGTCTCTCCGGGGGCCGGTCTACGAGAAGCTGGTACCCTCTTCTTCAGAGAAGGGACTGGGGAAAGCTGGAGTCCCTGCCTTAATTGGGACCCGACTAGGGAAGCCTGAGTCCCCTCTACCCCCAGAGAGGAAGGCGGTGTACTACTCTACTCGAATCGGCCGGAGAAGAAGCCGGGTTCCCTCCTCGCCAGGCTAGCGGGACGCGTCGCTTCGCTAAAATCCACGCCTGGGCACCACGCGCCGGGGCTCCGGGCTGCCTCGCCTGACTGCGGCCCCCGCGACGGCCTGGGACGCCAGTTCGGAATCCG
Source organism: Tolypeutes matacus (assembly GCA_026826555.1). Classification (NCBI taxonomy): domain Eukaryota; kingdom Metazoa; phylum Chordata; class Mammalia; order Cingulata; family Chlamyphoridae; genus Tolypeutes; species Tolypeutes matacus. Next base: position 35,530,045 of record JAKSZT010007815.1, read on the forward strand.
TCGCGAGCTCGCGGCTAAAGGGACTGAGGGCAGCCAGGACCGAGGGTATCTTCCCGGGCCGCGCCGGCACCGTGCGCCCGGGTACGGTGCGCCCTCCTCCGGCACCGCGTGGTCGGTGCTCTCCGGGGACCGGGTCCCGCGCCCCCAACGCTACGCCCGGCTACTTACCGCGGTAGCTGGTTCCCGGCTTGTAGAAGTCGGGGTCCCCCTCCACGCGGAGGCTGAACTCGGTGTAGCCCTCGCGCCGCGTGCCCTGGGCGCGGAGGATGCGGCTGCAGTAGCCCTCCGACTTATGCACTTTTTCCAGGGTCTCGTCGGAGAAGGCCAGCGCCGCAGCCAGGGGCAGCGCCAGGGCCAGCAACGCCGGACTCCGGCTCAGCCTCAGCGGCGCCGAGGACAGCCTCATTCTCGGTGGTCCCTAACTTTGTTCCACGGCCGCCGGCCCTCGCCACGCTTCTCCTGCCCGAAGGGGTCCCCGCGGAGGCAAGACCCGGCAGAGCCCGGGCGGCGGGCGGGAGCTGGGAGCCTCCTCTGGAGACTCAGACACCGTGCGGGCCTTGGTTGGCGGCCACCGGGCTGCGCTGCGCTGCGCTATGCTGAGCCGAGCGAGCCCAGCAGCGCGAGGAAGGGAGGGAGGCGGCGGAGGAGGAGGGAGGGCTGATTTTGCCAGATCCCGGAGCGCAGCGCTGTTTTGTTTCCGAGCTGGCGATTAGCGGGGCCGCGGTATTTATTTTGCGACGCTGGGTTCTCAGGGTCTGGTGAGAAAATCGTAGAGCATAGGGACATTGCAGGTTCTGTCCCACCTCCAAAGAGGCTTCTGATCCAACTCCTGGCCAAGCTAATAACACAGCCTGTGAAGAGGGAGGCTCTGAGAAGGGAAAGACGGAGAACTAACTTCTATTGCACGTCTGCTCTGTGCCTAGCAGTGTGCTGGGTGTTTTACTTACGGTAACTGCTAACCTCTCCAAACGCTCATCTCACACAGCTAACATCACTTTCGTTCATTTTAGAGATAAGCCAACTGAGGCTTGCAGCCAAACAGCCAAGGCAGGGTTAGATGCCATGAGTATGTGACTGCATTGTCCTTCCCAAGGCCCTGTTGAAACCGGTGGGACTGGAAGATGAGAAAGGAGCAGAAGGAATCATAGGTTCAGTAGGCATAGTGCCTAGTGCCCACAGTATTTTTAGGGCCCTGAAAAGGCTTTAAGATCAGAAGGACAACATTTAGGTCAAAGAAAATATTTGGATATCATTAATATATTTGGCTTTATACCAATACAGTCTTATATATGATTTTTAATAGTTTTTTTTTTTTTTTTTTTTTTTTTTTAATGGAGGAAGGAATGTATGGAGCCAAAAGTGCCTAAGGTTCACAAAAGTCATCATACAACCCTGGAAAGGAGTTTTGAAAAGTTCAAAAAATAGTCTGTGCTTTCTTGGCTTAGATTTTAGTTAAGGTTCCCAGTCTCCAGTGACATGTTCTGAGCTACACAGAGCCTGGGGGCTCACTGGGTAGAGCCCAGGGCCTAAGTCTCCAACCTTGAAGTCCAGATGGGAGAAGACTCAGCGTGCAAGAGTCCCTTTCCTTGTGTCCCTCAGGAAAGATGTGAATCCAACCTCAGTCGTGCCATTCACCCATGGTGAGACTTGAGCAAGTTATGTAACCTCTTGAAGCTTCAGTTTCCTCCTCTAGAGAAGACTGCTAATAAAACCTTCCTATTGGAGTTGTTAGAATTAAATAAACTGATGCATATAAAATACTTGGCCCGGCAGCTATTGAATACAGAGTAATAACAGATCTTTTCAAATTATAATTGTGGTATATGCTACACACTAAAATAAGTGGCTCATGAGAGTGTGTGTCAGAGGTCAGAAAACTACAGAGATGAATAAAATGTGCTTCCTGTCTTCATGGAGCATATCATTTTATGTTCAATGTTCAAGTATATGGTCTTGAATGTCTTTTCATCAAATCTAAATCAACATATCCAAATCTAACATGGAGGTGGGTGGGCATGGAGCAGGCAGTGACATAAGATTTAATTATTCATGGGACATTGATAATGTGCTAAGCATTTATCTACATTAAGACCTCAGGAAAACCATGTGAGGTTGCAAACCCTATTTCCCTCCATTTTCCCAATTTCCAGATTAGGAGCCTATACAACTTCCTGTCTGGGTGCCATGGCTAGTAAGGGAAAGAGCCAAGATTCAAATCAGGCCTCACCAAAATGGGGTTCCTCCTTCACCCAGTGTTGACTCCATCATCTGGTCTACAACAACAGGCTCTAACCAGCCCAGCAAGCTCTAATCCACTTGTACGAGAGAAATTTCTCTACCAGCTCTGCTCTCTGCTCTCGTCCACACATTCAATCCATCAGCTTTAAGGTGATGCCTTTAAGGTGCCCGTAACCTGGTCTCACTGCATCTGCCTGATTGTGCTAGGTCATAGCGCCCAGACTAAGCTCTCACCCCAGCCCCGCCCCACCCCACCCAGCTGGGATCCTGGCATCCTCCACTTTCAATCTTATCTCAGCGCCTTGGCTTACAGCTTTCCCATGGCCCAGAATGCCCTCCCTCCTCCTATCTGTTGAAATTCTCCTCTCTTCTGTGGTATGGAATCCTGCAGTCTCTCCTCCTCTGAACTTCAGTAGAACTTATGAGAAGAAAAGTTCTCTTATTTTGACCATTATGTTCCAGGAGAATTTCATGGACTGTTTCATGGGTCTGTCGCATCTCCTAACAATGAATCCAGTTTACTTTCTGTTTAATTTCCTGTTCAGATGTTTTTCTCTGTTGTAAAATACACTGGACTTCAAGAAATCTCTCTCCAGTTTTGCAGCCTAAGGCAGAGCTGATGTTAGTTGCTAGGGTGTTGCTAAGGAAAGTCATCTACCCAGGACAGATAATTAACTTTATCAGTGTGTGGGTAGGTCATAGAAGAGAAGAGCTGGGGGCTCCACAGCTCCAGAAAAAAAAAAAAAATTCCTTTGATTGGTAGGAGGTAAGATCATCCTCCTTTTTCCTTCCTTCCTTTAAGAGAAAGGCATAAAGATTTTCCAGATTAGGGTTTTTCTGAATGTGGTCATTGAAACACCAGCATCAGATGTTTGCTTCAAATACAGATTCCACAATTTCATCCCAGACCTGAATCTGCACTTTGAACAAACTCAAACTAAAGTTTGGAGAACCACTGTTCTACAGCTTGGAATTCAGACTTGAAGGGCTTGGTTCCAGCTTGGCTCTATTATGTTTCCACTGTGTAAAGGTGGGTGGTTGTGTGATATCACAGGACGCATCTAAACTGCTTATGTGCAAAATTGGGAATGGTTATACCCATCCTACCTACCTCCTGGGGCTTTGGCAAATAAGTGGTTAATTGAGAAAATAATTTGTTATTCTTATTTTCTTAATTTAGAACAAGAATCCAGAAATATTATGTCTTTGTTTCTCCAATTCATAAAGTTAAAATCAGAAGTTTTATGGGAAGAAATAAGTGAAAGTAGACAATGAAATTGAATTGTACTGATCTATCTATTTGTTATTGGTCAGGGAGGAAAAGCCTGAAAGCTGTCTACCAATAAGCCATCAGGTTTTAAGACTAATTTACAGATGATGAACATGAAAAGTAAAGAAAATACAAAAAGCAGAAGTCATTACATCATTATAAAATATTTATTCAGCATCTGCTGTGTTCTAGGCATTGGCTAAATCATATATCATTGCATTCAGAATTCTAAAGTTGATTGGATCCATCCCATAATCCTCATCCCCTTTATTCATCTGATATCACCAGATCTTTGGTCTCTATTCAGTTTTGCCTTTCCCTATGCTCTCTAGAGACCCTCATCTATTGCCAATAAATTTTTCTATGTCCATAATCTTTCTGTAAAAGTATGGTTTTAAACAGGCTTTAAACAGCAGAACTCTTTTTTTTTTTAAGATTTTATTTATTTATTTATTTATCCCCCCCTTGCTGCTTGTGCTCGCTGTGTCCATTTGCTGTGCGTTTTTCTGTGTCTGCTTGTCTCCCTTTGTTGGGTCGTCCTGCTGTGTCAGCCCACCGCACCGCGTGGGCTGGCTTGCGTTCACCAGGAGGCCCCGGTAATCGAACCCCGGGCCTCCCATATGGTAAACAGGAGCCCTATCGATTGAGCCACATCCACTTCCCACAGCAGAACTCTTTATTCAAGTGAAGACTTACTCAGCAACACAAATGTGTAAAATGAATCAAGTGCAATTGCTCTGGATTTAAAGAAGGAATGCAGAGAGTTGGGGACAGCATTCCTCTACCTGGTTCCCACTGCCACTTCCAGATCATTGTTCTATACTATCCTTCGAGAGCCCTCTTATTTTATCCTCTCTAATCCTATCTCCATCATCTGTAGCCTTGAAGTCACTCCCTTGCAGCCACAAAGGACTCTGCCCTGGCTCCCGGCTTCCTGCCTGTCTTTATTCATGCCATAGGCCTAGAAGACTAGAAAGCCCAAGCAGATGATTCAGCCAACACTCTAACCTCCTCTATGCCATTGAACTTGGCCTTCCTCTGTAGCCACAGTCCTCCTACAAAAACACCCTAGGCCTTGTCATCACCTGGGAAATCTTGAGCTCCCAACAGCCCTCTCTCACTCCACTTCCAGCTTTCCCATTTCCTCATCCCCTTGCCTTCACCACTCTGTGCCACTCAGGCCTACAGCCTTAATCATTTCTGATTTTCCCAGCCTTTCTTGTTATCAATTCCTTTCCTACCCAGTCTGGACACCACACTTAATCATTTAGACCACATCTTCCCAGGCACTCTTCATTAGCTCTCCTCCTTTCTCTGCTTCCTCTCACCCCCAACGCTAGATCAACCAATCAAACTAATGGAACTATCCCAGACTACAAATTCATGAGTGCTGACCTCAACTCTAATTCTTACATTTATTCCTAACCCATTTCCCATTCTTCATGGTGCCTTATCTCTTTCTAGCCCTTGCCACCTTTTCAAGTCTGCTGTACCACTCTTGAGAGATGACCTGGTCTCATTTCATTCCCCAGAGAGAAGACATTTGGCATGAACTTCCTCAAATCTCTGTCTCTTCTATCTTTAAACCAAACTCTGGGAAAACCCAAGTTCACTTCTCACCTCAGAGGAAGAGGTGTTTAGACACTTCAATTCTTCCAAGGCTAATTCCTCATTGCCTTCTGCTTTCTGCTGAACACTGCACTAGCTCTTATTCCCTTTCCCTCTTGTATTTCTGTTTCCTTCCCAAGGGCTCCTGTCTGTGTCCTTAAACATGGGCAAGTCTCCCCCATCCTGGGAGGGGAGGTGGACTGGGGGTTGAGGTAGCAATAGGCATGAGGCTGGGCCTTTCACTGACCTAGTCTCCCTCTCCAGCTATTCTCTTGCTATGCTCAGAATCAAACTGGTTGAAAGAGTTGTCTTCACTTGCTACCTCTGCCCCCTCCATTTCCATTCATTTCTCAACTCAGTGCAGTTTGGGCTCAGTTCATATCTCTTTATTCCAACTGCTCCAACAGAGGTCACCTAAGACCTTCTAATTGCTATAACCTTTGTCTGAATTAAAACAGATAAAAGCAGCCAGTAAGGGCCCTGTCACTGCACAGCAGAATGGAAGCTCACCCTGGGAGAAATTAAAGGGAAGCATATAGTGGGAGGTCTTCCAAGGTATAGATCCTTGTTCCCAGCCTAGAGACCTCTCGGTCTGTAGATTGGAGAAGTACTGAGACTGAATGCATCACAGGGCATTATATGCAGCGGCGGGCAGCTCCTAAGAGCAAGCCCTTGCAAGTTCAGCCACGAACAGAACACAGATACAGCCCACAGTCCCGCTGTGGATTCCTTGCTGTTAATCTATCAGGTCGATCCAAGCAGAATCACCTTTGTGAAGTTCTGGGAATTTCAAGGCTTGAACGATATGCCTATGACACACTACTGCCACCTGGTGACAATGAACTGAAATGCAAAGGTATTAAGAAACTCGCAAGTACACAGGTACTCTTTAAGGACCTTGGTCCTGTTTTAGACTAGATTGTTTGCTTTTTGAGAATGGACTAGATTGTTTGCTCTTTGAGAATGGAGTCACTGAGTTTTCTACTGTGCTTAGAATAATGTGTCTGCATGAAGTGGATGTTCAGTGAATTTCTGTGGAAATTTAAGCCTTCCATTCATTCAATAAATATTTATTGGTTAACTAGGAGTTATGGATTTCCTTTGATTAATTATATAAAGATAAGTAAGATATAATTCCTGCCTTCAAGAAGCTCTGGAGACAGATAAAGCAGATGTTTTTTTAAAATGAAGGGTCATATATATTAATGTTATGGGAACACAGAGAAGGGAGTGACTAATTTTTCTTGAGGCGAGAGTCCAGGGAACAGTAACATTTCAAAAGGCACTCAGCATCTTGAAGGAAAGATAAGACCTCACCAACTGGACAAGGGGAATGAGCATTCCAGGCAGAAGAAACCTTGCATAGAAAAAGAACACTCTCCCTGTGTTGCCAGGCTGGCTCACCAGGTGACATATGTGGGTGCTCACAATAGGCTCTTTAGGGTGATTCTATAACCTAGAAGGTCCCTGTGGTCTTAAGAAGCTTCCAGCACTTGTGGGCTGTCATCTCCTCTGCTCACACAAAAGGCTAGTACTGGAGGGAGGCACCAAGAGGAAAATAAAAGAGAAAATGGGCCTATGACCCTCCAGTCTGATGATATGCAGAAAAAGAGAGAGAAGGGAGGGAAGAAACTGCAGGGGTAAGGACTGGAAATGATGAGGGAAGAAGGTAGAAATGACTAGAAAATATATTAAATTCATAATGGAATTAAAGAAAGGGATACAAAGAACAAAGAAAGGCAGAGGGAAAGATGCTAAGATGCTCCTGCCCTCCTATTACCACGATGAAGAGTCCATGTGCAACAATAAAAACAGGACTTCTTTGCCTTCCAATTAACCACGGTCCAAGTTTGTTCCTCTTCCCATTTGGACAATAGAATGCCAAAGTTTCTGGTTTACAGACTGGATTGAAATAAACTTCCTTCCTATTGTTACTCCAAATACACAGCCCAAAGTGCTAGAACCTGCAAAAAAAAAAAAAAAAAAAAAAAAAAAGGCCCCAGAACATAATTTAGGCCCCAAGCTCATTCATCTTAGAAAACGGAACCCAAGTCTGTTGGTCTGAGATTCAAAAGGGAGTAAGAATAAAACACATTTATTAATTTATCATATAGTGGTGACTTGCTACAACCCAACTCCTGAAGGGCACAAGTTGGTGCAGCCACAAGACCAAAGAACACCCCTGGCATTTAGTCAGGCATAAGCTTTATTGGGACTTACAGGCAGGAGAGAATCTCTGACGGCGGTGGTTCAGAGAATGAAGACAGCGTTCCACAAAGAGATGAGAAAATGAAGAGTGATATAAGGGGTTTCAGAACAAGGACATGAGAAGAGAGTTCCTGCTAGGGTCACGTGAAACGTACACATGGGGTGTGGTGATTTTTTCACTAAGTTCGTAGGAAGGACATTTACCAAGGACTTTTGCTGCTTTGGGAAGATTATAGTTTATGATACCACCCATGCGTTCTCTCCCCTCTGGTCACGCCTAGGTGGCTACGTGCTGAGGACTTGGGGGGAGGGCCCTGGGTTCCCACAGGACTGTAAGATGCTGAGCCTTCTACGGGGCCCCTGAAGGACAGGAAGGCATGCCTTCTACCTATAAAGGGCTTGCAATAATCACAGCTAACAACAGCCTTATCATCATGCCTACAATGAGTCAGGCAATGTTCTAAATGCTTTGTGCATATGAAGTCATTTAATCCTCACCCAAACCAGGGATCTGGGTACTTTTTTTTTGGAGCCAAAAATATGATGGCTCATATTAACTGTCCTGCATGGCAAACTCACTACTTATACACACATAAAAAGAGCAAATCCAGTATTAGCCAAAGCATAAGAAAGCTCAAGGATTCCACTGCCCACAATCGCATTGCTCAGATTAAATATTGACATTCCAAAGGATGCTACATAAAGGGAAAACGATAACCAAACATATAATTAAGGAGAGAAAACCAGCTCTGAGCAAGTTAGATTTGAAATCTATACGTAAAACTATTCTTTTATACCATGATGCCACAGACACGTTTTTAACTTACAAAGTCTGTTTCATATTTCTTCTTCCCCAAATTAGATTCAAGTAAAAAGTTCTGGTTTTCAGGATCTACATCTGCATAATGACTTTTCAGAGAAGCTTGCTTGGTGGGGTAGGAGTAGGTGAAATCGCTGTTGGAGCTGTAGCTGCTGCTGTCCTTATCCGAGGAAATGTTAAACCTTCCCATCTCTGTTTTCTTCATGCTGAGCCCTGGGAAGGGCTCCTTTTGTCCTTGGCGGTGTACAGGCCGCACGGAGGGCTCGGTGGTCTCAGCTCCTGTGTCTCGGAAACCTCACACGAACGGCTTTTGTGGGTTTCCTTCTCAAACCAAAAGTCGTAAAGAAAAAAAAAAAAAAAAAAAAAAGGAGGGAAACTGATTTTAATTAGAAAAAAAAAAATGATGCAAGTTGCCGTCGCAACCCTCGGACATTCGTCTCCTGCAAGGGAAAGGCGCGAATATGCGGGCAGCGAGCGTAGGGAACGCATGGTCCGGTAGCTAGCAGGAGCGCAGGAAAAACGCTCCAGGGCGGCGGCGTCCTGTGACTCCTGGGTACTTTTATTACCCCCATTTTGCAGATGAGTAAACTGAGGCATAGAGAGGTTAGATAACTTGTTTGTTCAAGGTCGCAATCTATTTGAGAGCTTTTGCAAATCTACAAAAGACATTTTAGTGCCAGTTAAAGAATAAAATAAATGGTCTCTGTGTCCCTCTCAGAGTCCCAAAGGGAGAAATCCATGCAGGCTGCAATGTTTTGAAGGGCTCAAGGAGGCAGGAGAAGTCGACTGATGGGTAGGATTTGAGGAGAGAAGGGGAAGAGGCATGCTAAGTAGTGTGGCCTGTAGGAGCCGGGAACACCAGCTGGGAGTGAGGGGGCCATACTGTCTGGAGCAGAAGGTCTGTGTCAGGAGGTCATGGAGAAGCTGTTGTGATGGGAGAAGAGTTACAATGAGTCTGTGGGCTGCAGTTCCTCTTGAGAAGTTTTAAATGTGAAATGAGCTTTAGTTCTTGGGCCAGTACATTTTAATACAGTGGCACAGGAGCCAGGATTCAAAGTTCACTCATTCATCAGGCTCCATTAACTCATTAAACCTGCATTTCACTTTTGTCTCTGTTCCTTCATTCTCCTTAACAAGTCCTGGCATCTCAAACACTGACCTTTTGGAAAGAGTCTTATGCAGATTATCAGTCCCCTTCCTTATCCTTGAAAATGCAGCTCAAATGGCTCCTCTGTGGAGCCTGCACTGACCCCTGCAGGCAGAGTTGTCACCCCTTTGTGCATCAGGCTCCTTCTGCATAACCCTTTTACAGCACTTATCACTCATGTGATCATAATCGCTCACATGATCCCATGGTCCTTAAAAGATGGAACTGTTTACTGTATCCCGAGTGTCTGCACAGTGTCTGGCACATAGTGATGCTCAGTAAGTGTCTGCTGAAGGAATGAAGAGATGGATGACTGAATAGATGGGTGATTGTCGTTATATTAGAAGGAATCTATAGGGTTCTCTGGTTCAATTCTTTTTCCCTTTTATGAATACTCTGTAAAATCAAAATAGCCCACCCCTTTTAGTTGCTATTGTAATAACCTATTTATTTATTGCCTTCTTACACTTATCACAACTTGTAATTATTGCAATTCACTTGTTTACTGTCTTCCTTAGGACGGTATAAACTCCATGGTACAGGCTCCACATCTGTCTTGCTTACTGTTGTGTCTACCGCTCTTTCCACAGGGCATGGCACATAGTAAATTCTCAACAGATAATTGTTGAATTAAAGAAGTATCACATATCCAGTTAACTGTCCAGATTCTTAAGGATCTCTCAAGTGAGGGGAAACTCACCAATTCCCTCCTGTTTTTTTTTCAGACTACTCTATTATTAGGGAAAGAATTTTTTCTATTGAAATGAAAACTACCTTTCTCAGTTTCAGCCTTTAATCTTGGATTTGCCCTCTGGCACCTCACAGAAGAAGCTTGACTCTTTTCCATGAAGCAGCCTGCGGTGGTTTTGAACTATGTGCACAAATGTTTGGATAGGCTTCCCTTAAAGAGGTAGAGCTAATTCCCCTGCCCTAAGTGAGCTGGACTCAGTGATTACCTTGTAATAAAGAGAATAAAGCACAAGTTATAGCATGTGGCTTCAGAGACTAGGTCATGGATTGTTTCTTGGATTGTTCACTCTGGGAAAGTCGATGGCCATATTCTGAGAACACTCAAGCAGCCTGATGGAGAGGTCCATGTAACAGGAGCTGAAGCTTCCTGAAATGCCAGAAAAGAACGGAGGCCACCTGCCATGTAAGGGAGCCATCTTAAAGGGAATCCTCCCCCCCGACCCTGCCCACCAAGCCCTCAAATGACTGCAGTCCCTGCTGGCATTCTGCCTGCAAACACATGAGAGACCCTGAGGTAGAGCCACTCAGTTAAGCCATTCCTGAATTCCTGACCCAGAGAAATTGTAAGGTAATAAATGTTTGTTGTTTAAAGCCCTAAGCTTTGGTGTATTTTGTTATGTAGCAGTAGATAACTAATATACAGCCCTTTAAATATTTGCTGAGTTACCATGTTGCCCTGTTTCTTTCTCTGTTCTAGGTTAGGCATGGTTTCTCCATCTCTTGCCTGCCCTGTTCTCTATGAGAGCATGTTGCAGCTTGTTACCAGCCCTGAAAAAGGCTGACACCCAGAAGTGAAAAGAGAACTTCAGTTATGGCTGTGCCATCCCAGAGAGGAGGAGCTGTATCTTCCCCATCTAAACATGGCCACATCATGCTGTCAATTTACATTGACTTTTCCTCCCATTTCATTTTAAAAATTTCAAATGTACAGAAAAGTTCAAAGATGTTCTTACAATGGACACCCATATGTCCACTACCTAGATTCAACAAATGAACAATTTACATTTGCTTTATCACTTATCCATCTAGCCGTCCAGCTATGAAATCATCAGTCCTGCTTATTTGTTTGATGCATTCCAAAGATATTCACATGGACCTTTCAACTAAGCAAAATCTCCATGCTCTTTCATTACTTGCTGCCTTCCCTTACTTATTTCTTCCCCATCTCCTGCATGCTCCCAAAATACAGGACTTCCATTTACTAGCATAGAAAAGCACAATGGTATAGGGGGATAAAGTAGGTTTTGAAGGCAGATAAATCTGAATAGGAATCCTTGCTCTTTCATTTCTAGCTATGTAAATATTAGATAAGTTACTCAACCTCTTGGAGTCTTGGTTTTTCCATCTATAAAATCAGAATGATAAGACCTATGTTATGGGGTTATTTAGAGAATAAGAGGCAATGTATGGAGAGCATTTAGCATAAGACCTGGCACACTGTAGGTGTTCAGTAAATGATAGCTAATATTACTTGTCCCATCATTCCTTCCTATCTAGATAATTTTGGATTTCTAATCAGGCTTCATGGATATTCTTCCCTCGGATTTATATCAGCTACAAGTCTACAAAGTCTACTGGATTCTCATCCCAGAAATTAATGTGGAGCATGACTAGGTCAAGGACTGAGTCTTCTGTTACTTCTAAATATTGTTATTGTTCACAAGTCTGATATTAATTAAAATAATACAATGTATTAATGACAGCTATTGCTTATTGAGGTGGTATTAACTTCAGCATTCTTTTGATAGTCTTTCAACCAATCAGCCTTATAGTCATGTAATCCATATTTCTCCATCTTGTCTATAAGAGCATCACAAGACACTCTAGGTGCCCTGCAGATTGATAAATACCTGTACTATGTCTACCAGACTTCCCACTTCTACCAGACTACTAATATTTTCATTAAATAAAAGTAGATTAATGTGCTGGACAGTCTCTTTGAAAACTCATGGCAGCTCCTAGTGATCAACTTTTACTTTTTTTAACATGCTTTTAACCCATGCCTTGAAAAATCTGTTGTGGGAGAGACTTGCTCTTTGCTTACCTAATGTCCACTCTCTTCTTTACTAACAAATCCCTGGTATTGTCTGGGTGGGGCAGCAATGTGTCCAACTAAAAAACCATACTTCCCAGCTTATTTCATAGACACTGGCAGCCATCTGATACAGTTTTGACCAATTTGTTGATAAGAGCTTTGGAGAAAGTTCTTTAAAGTGGGAAAGAAGTCAGCTGGCCTATGCACTTTTTGTTCTTGTCTTCCCACCTTCTTTCACTTTTCTGGTGAAAGAGGAGCCATCTTGGGACCATGAGGTGACAGTGAGGGAAAGTTCAAGGGGATCTCAGAGAACTCAGTCTTGACATCTTTGAGCAGTTGAACTAATGCCTGCCTTGGGACTGCTCACAGAATGAGAAAAGTAAGTCTCTAAATTGCTTAAGTTACTCTTCTGGAAGTTTCCATTACTAATAGCCATTTGTGATTCCTAAGTGATACAGCTGTCCTAGGATTTTGACCAGGGTCATCCCCATCTTCTTCCATGATGTAGAAATCAATGTTATCCAACTATTTCTAATTTCCAGCAATTGAATTCCCCACAATTCCACTGTCCACATGTAGGTGGTTTGTTGGCACTTCTCTTCATGCCCAGGTAGGTAATTTGTTTAGGCCAGGAGACTTGGCCTCTTTTGTAACAACTCAATTTTCTGATCATTTCTGTCAGGCTTCAGGTCTCTGATGCCTGTGTAGTTTTCACCCTCTCTAGGCCAAAGAGCATTTTCCTTGACAAAGGCAGAGGCCAAGTAGAAAAGCAGTTCTGTTTTCTCTCTATCACCCACCACTCTTACCACCCTTTCTTCAGTCACAAATGGTGGGCCCTGCACTTGTTTTCCTTCTGGACAGAAGGCAAAAAGTCTGTTTTGTTCATCTTGACATTTCTTGCATGTCTCTGCTCAGTTTGGTCTCCAGCCTTCCTGACAACTTTCCCAATATATGTTTGCAGAATGAATGAACGTATCTAAGATATAAACAAACTAATGAATTCAGTCAACCATGGAAATTCAACAGGGAATGCCCAGTCTCTCAAAAAGTATAATCATAGCTTGGTGCTTTGTTTTTGCTACACGTACAGTGTATACTGACTATACTTCTCAACTCTATTTGTGAAACAACATTTGCTATTCAAAAATACTAGGGAGCCTTAGCAGAATATACGTGGAAATCAATCTACAAAAAAAAGTGAATGCCTGAATTATCAGTTGGGCCAGTTCTCCTCTCTGCCAGGCTATATCCAAGCTCCTTCTCTGCTTTTGTCTTCTATTTTACTAGCAGCAGAGGATGATTCCATCAGGCCCAGGCTTGACCCAATTAGAAACACACTACCTGATCTATTAGGCATTCTCCATGTTAAAGTGCCTCACAATCTATAATTTTAGAAGGTACTTGTATCAGTCGAGGCACTGTTGGTTATGTGAAACAGAACAAGGGAAGACAAATTTTTCAGCTAATAAATGTAGGCTTGGCAGGTCATATGACCTCTGTAGCAACTACTCAAATTTGCCATTGTAGTATGAAAGCAGCCACGAACATTACATCAACAAATGAGTGTGGTTGTGTTCTAATAACACTTTATTGGTGAATGCTGAAATTTGAATTTCATATAATTTTCATTGGTCATAAAATACTCTTCTTTTGATTCTTTTTAACCATTTGAAAATGTAGAAACCATTCTTCTTCCTGAGGAGGAAGGCTGGATTTGATCTGCAGGCTATAGTTTGCTGACAGGTAACAGATACCATTAAGACTGGCTCAAGAAAAGGGTTTTCTGTAAAACTATAGCAAAAATCTATGAGAACTGGAAAAGGAAAATATAAAGCTTTCAGGAACTTAGTCTATGTTGTGCCAAAAGTGGTTTCCCCCATGGCCTTTCTGTATCATTTGGCTCTTGACTCCTCTAGGTTCAACCAGCTACCCTTCTGCATTTGGAGTCCCCACAGGTTAATCAATAGACAATCCAATATGATGGAACAAATGCAATAAAATTGGTATCCACGGCATCAGCAGGGATTACAGAAGGTCAGTAGCTGCAAAGTAAGGGCCCAGTCGGGGAGGGGAGTCGGTGGTCAGAGGTTTGAGGAAAGTAGGTGACTTGGATAACCCTGTGGAGAATGAGGTGAGGATTAAAGTAGAGGACAGAAAACTCTCTCAGGGATCATTGAAGACCACTTGATGCTGAAGAGTTTTAGCATTTGGTGGGTGTGTCCATTCGGTTGCCTTTGTTAAAAAAATAATAGGAAATCTTACCAGAACGGCTTAAGCATTAAGTTCACTAGAAGGTGTCATAAGTGGAGAAAACCTGTCCACCTTGTTTACTGATCCAGCCCCAGTTTCTAGGGCAGTATCTGGCACATCGTAGACATCCAGTAAATATGTGTTGAATGAACAAGTGAATGATCCCTCATAACAGCAAGTGAGCACCATGCTTGATTAACTCAGTGACTCATTAACATCATTAAGGATTCAGGTTCAGTCTATCTTTTGGTGAGTCGGCTTTGTCTTCAGGCTAGACTTACATGGTTGCAAGATAGCGGCTATAGTTCTGGTCTTTACAACCAGATCCAAAAATGTCCAAAGAAGGAAAGAGCACTATCTACTCCTTGAGTCTCTTTTTAAGAGTGTGGAAACCTTTCTCAGAAGCCTCAGTTAACTCCCTCTCAGTTCTATTGGCCAAAATTGCATCACATGCCAATGTCTAAAATAATTACTGGTAAGAGAGGATGTGACTATATTAGTTTACACTGGTGGCTCTCATCTGGAGGTAATCCCCCCACTCCAATCCAGGAAACGTTTGCAATGTCTAGAGATATATTTCGTTGTAATGACTAGGGAAGGGAGTGCTACTAAAATCTAGTGAGTAGAGGCCAGGGATGCTGCTAAACCATCCTACAATGTACAGGACAGCCTGCTCTGCAACAAAGAATTATCTGGTCCAAAATATCTATAGTGCTGAGCTTCAGAAACCCTGGCTTAGACCAATCAGAACCCTCCGCAGGAGCTCAGGCTGTGGCCACCTTCCTTGAAGCCTCTAACTCCTTGAAGCAAAGGAGCATGACTATTTGTATGAAATCAAGGTTCTATAAGCAGAAGAAAGTGAAAAGGAGGTAGGGGGTGGGGAGAAATGGATGCTGGGTAAGCAACCAACTGAGTCCACTCCAGAGTGATTGATTGGATTTTCCAGTTTAGCAGAGAACTCAAATAGCTTTTGGAAAGATTTTTTAGAAATGCAGGACAAAGCATTCCTGCTTCCTGTAAACAAAATAAAGAGTCCCCACCTTTTTGGACAAAATAAAAATTATAACCTGCTGAGCATTCATCGCTTCCAGTAAGTAAATCCATGGAAACATTAGAGGATCTGACAATGATTGCCTATCATGAGTGCCAGTGTCAGGAGCTCCCAAGATGTGCAGAAACCACGACAGACCCTTGCATATATTATTCCACTTAATCCTCAAAACTACACAGCAAGGCATTCATTTTTATCCCTATTCTACAGATGTGGAAGCTCAGGCCACTGGTGATCTGCTGGTGAGTTAGAGAGCTAGAATTTCCCCCCACATTTTGCCCACAAAACACCTTCTCTGAGTTTAGGACATGGCAAAAGACCCAGAATTTTCAGAAGTAGCATAGCTAGAGAGAGTAACATGTCTTTACTGCTGGTATCTGGTGCCACAACATTTTAAAGACAGAAGAGCTGAGTCAGAACCACTCTGGAGGAAGGGTCTCTTGGCAGAGATCTTCCATTTTTGGTTTATAAGTCCCAGAAGAATCTTCTGAGTCTAAAAACTCATGAATTAAAATATTTCTTTAAAGACTTCTCTTCCTTCCTCTTCTCCTCAGCACATTGGCTTTTATATCACTCTAGTTTCTGATCCTGACTTGAGGAGTGGGGAGGGGGGATTAGAAGTGAAAGAAAATAAGTCTAAAATTTTCTAAGGTATTCCTGGAAGACAGTATTGGGCCTTTTGACAGTGTTCCCTTATTTGCTGTTGAAAATGTTCCCCGAGAAGCCCCCTCTTACTGCCTGGAATTAGGATTCAGGCTGGGTCTGCTGACATGCAAGCGGGAAGGTGGGGGCAGTGGTGGGAGAAGGGGGCAGTCTCAGCTGTCCAAACAGAGGGGCATTCAGTGCCTTTGTCTCTTATGAGACCACTGAACTCCATGGTGATTTTCAACTCTCACCCACAGGGTCGGGTCACAAAGGCTCTCCCCTCTCCCTCTTTCTTTCCTCTAACTCTTCTGTTTCCTTTGGAGGTGAAGGGGCTATGGTAGGTAAACTGCAGGTTTGGGACTGGGTCTTGACAGGAACAAGAAAGGAAAGGGGGTTTAACTATAACTCATTCTGGGTCCCATCAAGGCATCTGGTTCCACCCGTAGAGTAAATGAGAGACTGGGGCACATAAAAACACAAATCTGGACTCGGTGGAAAAACAGGGGCATTTAACACAACTCTTTTGGCCTGAATCAATAGTCTCCCTGACTGAGTCCCACCTCTAGTCTATCCCACCTCACACAGACAGTGTGGGAAATCAAATGAAATATAGATTCCTGGTTCAAAATAGATGTCCAGTTATGTCGTTCATTAGCTAATACTGTTTAGCTAATGTGTTTAGTATTGTGCTATCCTGATTAAAGTTCAGTTTCACATGTTTCACAGAGAGATTTTCCCTGAGTGTTCACATGTTGGTTATCTTTTGCTGCCTAACACACCACCACAAAAGATGGTGGTCTACAGCAACCATTTTAATTACCCATGATTCTATGGGTCATCACATCAGGCTGGGTTCAGGTGAGTGGTTCCTACACTGGTTTTGCTTGGAGTCACTTATGCGGCTCTAGTTATCTACCAACTTTCTGTGACTGGATGGCCACAGAAACATGGCTTTACTCATGGGTCTGGCATTGGTGCTGGATGCTGGCTGGGCCATGTTTCTCCATAAGATTAGCCTGGGTTTCTTTACGTGGCAGATATGATCCAAAAGCAGCGAAAGCAAGGGCAAGACCATGTGCAAGCTCAGGCCTCTGAGATTCAGGTTGACTGTTGTTCCATTGGCTTAAGCAAGTCATGTGGCTGTGCTCAGCGGCAATGAGGGAGAGGATCAAATGAGGGTGGGGATACTGGGAAACAAAATTCACTGGGGCCACCACTGTAATTGTCTGCTTCAGTCCCCTTTCTCCTGGAAACGTATCCCTTGCTTCTCATTGGGTATCCCAGAAGCAGACTATTTGTTCAATGAATATAAATCTCAGTTTGGTAGAACTCTGTCTAATTTGTATTAAAATACTCCTATCTCTTCCTGCTGGACAGTAGAAACTAAACTTAATTTTCAGTCCCCAACCCACTCCCACTCCCAATACATGGAAGTCTTGTCCAACTTGCAGGGTTGGGAAGCATAATCTGCTCTGGACATGACAACATTTGCAGAGCTCTTCTGGCTCTTTGGTTGAGTCCACGCAGTTACCTTGAGGAAGCATTTATTGAACACAGTATGTGCTGGGCACTATACTTGATTTTTTTTAAAATAAGGTTCTACTTTAATCTTTCCAATATCTCTACAAGTAGCTATCAGTATCACCATTTTGAGGATGAGGAAAATTGAGACTCAGAAAACTTATGAACCTTGCCTGAGGCCACAAAACTAATAAGAGGCAGAAATGGGTCTTTATTTGAGAGGGTCCTATCACATAGAATACATTTGCAATACCCTGCAAACAAAGCAGGCGTCAATGGCATTCCTCATGATACACGGATTCTGTGGGTTATAAATACCTCTAGCTCTCTAAGCCTCCTCCCTTTTCTGGACTGGGTCTACAATCCAAAGAGGTACCTAAACTTTGAGTCCCATTGGTCCGTGGGACTCCCTAATGTTTAAGTGTTCAGCCTCACCTTGGGACACCATGAATTGCGCTTCTTATGTAGAGAGAAAGAATTAGCCCTCCCCCCCACCCCGTGCCTCTCCCAACTCCAGTAATATCAGCAACTACAACCTTGACAGTGGGGGTCTCTCCCCAAGCCTCACTCCCAGCTCCACTCCCAGCTCACGGCAATGCCAGAGGCTCCCACAGAACCGCCCTTTTCCTCTTTTCTTTAAGAGGCATTAACAGCACTTCCATTCAACACATCTTTCTTTTAAAGAATTTCCTGACAGCTTTACTACTTTGGCTTCTTTATGGAGCAGTGGAAGAGCAAGGGGATGGGAGAAAATCAATACCAGGCAATGAGAGGCCCAGGAGAATTCCTGGTTCCTGTGGTCCCTGAGCCCCATCAGGGCCCCTGCCCCAAGTCAGAGGGAACAGTACTTAGATTTAAAAAGCAAGACTGGGGAGCATCAAGATTGGAACTGACCAGGACCAGGGAAGCTATAGGGGTAGGTCAAGAGCACAGATTCATTTGCGCAGGAAATGCTGGGAAGGGGTGGGATTCGGGTTGGGGTGGAGAAGAAAGAGTTCTTCAAACAGTGGTTGGTAGAATGCTGTGGACCACTTCCTCCAGAAGCAACAGGGTGGGAGTAAGAATGGTAAAGAGAGAGCAGTATTCCCTTGAGGCTGGAGGGATGGGGCAGCCAGATCAGCAACAGGCATTGAGGGGAATGTATATCTTGGTGACAAAATCAGGCTGTTCAACAGTGGGCAGCTAGGAAATCTCTGTTAATAAAGAAGAAATGGTTTCCTTACAGGAGCTTCCCACATCAGGAAGTGAGCACCTTTAACTTAAGAAGCATCCTTGGTGGACAAATAAGCCCTAGACCCACCTGAGTCCCCTCTGCAGACATGGAATCCTGGATGTTAGGACAATGAATGCAACCCCGTGGCAGAGCTAGCCTCTTGCAGATAGTCCTGAAGGAGAAGTACCAAACTGACAGATGGTTGGGGAATAGTAAATAGGAACATGTGACGCCATCTTAATTGGAACTCCCATGAGGAGAAAGTAATTTCCATCATGGAGTTATGACAAATTCCAAAGCAGTTCTAGCACTGTGTTAAAAGGCTGTTAAGTGGAATTGCCCTTTGAGCGCAAAATTCCCTGCCAAAAGGGCTGTACCAACTTACACTGTCACATGAAATTAGACCTGCTTCCCTGCAAACTTGGGTTTTTCTCATTAAAAAATGTTTGCCTAAATAATGATAGACATGCTAACCAATGCAACTGAACTGAGAGTTCTGGTATAGATTTGTGCATATATGGCTAAGTCCACTCAACTGGGTCAGAATAGCCTCTTCAACAAATGGTGTTGGGAGAACTGGAAAGCCATATCCAAAAGAATGAGAGAGGCTCACCATCTCATCCCCTATACAAAAATTAACTCAAGATGGATCAAAGACCTAAATATAAGAGCTAAGATCATAAAGCTCCTAGAAGATAATGTAGGGAAACATCTACGAGATCTTGTAGTAGGAAATGGTTTCATGAACTTTACATCCAAAGCATGAGTAATGAAAGAAAAAAATACATAAATGGGACCTCCTCAAAATTAAAAACTTTAGTATTTCAAAGGAGTTTGTCAAGGAAGTGAAATGGTAACCTACTCAATGGGAGAAAATATTTGGGAACCACTTATCTGATAAGGGTCTAATAACAAGCATATATAAAGAAACCTTACATCTCAAAAATAAAAATACAAACAACCCATTTTAAAAATAGCAAGAGATTTGAATAGACACTTTTCCCAAAGAGGAAATACAAATGGCTAAAAAGCACCTGAAAAGATGCTCATCATCAATAGCTATTAGGGAAATGCAAATTAAAACTACAATGAGATATCATCTTACCCTATTAGACTGACTGCTATTAAAAAAACAGAAAACTACAAGCATTGGAGAGGACGTGGAGGAATGGGAACACTTATCCACTGCTGGTGGGAATGTAGAATGATGCATACATTGTGAAGAACCGTTTGGCGGTTCTTCAGAAAGCTAAATAAGTAACTGCCATATGTCCAGCAATCCTACTACTAGGTATATACCCAGAAGAATTGAAAACGGGGACATTAACAGATATAGGCACCACAAGGTTCATAACAGCATTATTCACTATTGCCAAAAGTTGGAAGCAACCCAAGTGTCCGTCAAGAGATGAATGGATAAGCAAAATGTGGTATATACATATGATGGAATATTACTCAGCTGTAAGAAGGAATGAAGTTTTGACACATGTGACCACATGGATGAATCTCAAAGACCTTATGTTGAGTGAAGTAAGCCAGTCACTAAAGGACAAATATTGCATGACCTCACTGATATAACCTAAGCATATTAAACAAACTCACAGAGATAGAGCCTGGAAGACTGGTTACCAGGAGAGAGAAACGGAATAGAGAGTGGTGAGCTGATGCTCAATCTGTATGGAAACTATGGTAAGGTAGAAGGGGGTAGTTTGGCAGTGGATGGGGATGATGGTGGTACAGATATGTGAGTGGGGTCGATGGTGCTGGAGTAAGAGGGTGAGCAGAGTTGGAGGGGTGGACTATCCATGGAACCAGGGAGAGGGCTGGAGGAAAGAACAGGTGAACTCTGGGGAGGTAGAGGTCTGTGGTTGAAAATACAATTGTGAGAATATTCTTTTGACAAATATGGCAGGGGAGGGTCACTGGCTGTCTGTGATAGGGGAATATGTGGGAAAGGGTACATCTGGAGCATGCGTCTATGGAATATGAATATATTCATCTTGTCATAAGGTGTTATCTCAGTGGATGGAGACCCACACAATAAACAACAAAATATTAAACTCCCATCCTGGGGAGTACTGCTGCATTCTCAAACAGAGGTATAGAAATCTTCTGAGTACATAGGCAGTGCCTAATGAAAGAAAACAAACTAATATGTCAAGCCCTCAATATTAATGCATGTAACTATGAACCTTGTTCTTGTAAAATTGATACTTAGCCTAATAATAGCTATTGCCTAAGACTTACCTCTTGAAAACCTCCTTGTTATTCAAATGTGGCTTCTCTCTAAGCCAAACTCAGCAAATAAATGTACTACATTCCCCTGCTGTGGGACATGACTCCTGGGGATGACCCTCCCTGGCACCAAAGGATTAATATACCAAGCACCAACCAGCAATGCATTTAGAAAAAGATCTTGACCAAAAGGGGGAAACATCAAATACAAAAGAGGTTTTATGGCTAAGAGATTCCAAAGTGAGTCAGGAGCGTCATTCCAGAGGTTACATTTATGCCTGTCTCAGGCAGTTCTCACTAACTGTCACTGTGAACAAAGTCTCAAGCAGGGGTGCTCCTGAGGGCTCTTACTCCATCTGTACACTATAGGCAAGGCAGACAACCCCATGAAATCAGCACCCTGTTGGTTGGCCTTATCTAGAAATATATGGCAACCTATTTCCCCAATGTAACAGAGTTAGACTCATTTATAACTTCCCTACACATGATTCTTCTACACTTTTTATTTGAGCCTATAATTAGCACCATACACATTAAATATAGTCTCAGAGACTTAAATCTTCAGTCTGTTCATATGCCAGTTGAGCCCTGAATCTCAGATGAGTTGTGGCCAACACCTACTCTCCAGATCATCTGACTCACCCAAGACAAGTAACAAAATGATAATGATGGACAACCCCTATCCCCAAAAACAAAGAGTATCTACAGCTGCAAGCAAAAATGTTCCTTCCATCTGCCCCATAAGATCTAAGCTCCCTCTCATTCTGAAGCAGACTAGGTATCACCATCCCCAAATCCTAAAGGTTGAAGAATGAACAAACATAAGGGGATAATGCAACCATGGACAAAGTTAACTTATTAATATTGTATTAGTGGCAGAACATGTAACATTGTTATAAAGATAGTAGTTACCAAAGGTTCTGAGGGGAGGGGGAAAGAATAATAAGTGGAACATAGGGTATTCTTAAGGCATTGGAATTAAGTGTAAACTACAATATAAACTATAGCCCTGGTTAGTAGCAATGCTTAAATATGTATTCATCAATTGTAACAAATGTACCACACAATTGTAAGATGTTATTAATAGGGGAAGAGTGGGAAGGGGGATGGTATGGAGTAAATGTGTATCCCTTATACTTTCGATGTAAATTTTCTGTAATCTAAAACCTCCTTTAAAATAAACTTTTATTATATTAAAGTAAGGAAACTACATGAGTAAAAATTTAAAATAATAAAAAAAGTTTGCTTAAGTTAATTCCATTTTTCATTTCTTTGCTTATTAGTGAGATTAAATGTTATTTTTCCAGATTTGTATTCCCTTTTCCTTATGTATTCCCTTTTGGGTGAATCTAAAACCTGATTGTGAAATGGGGAGGGTGCCCTTGAAACACCAATGAGAAGAAAGGAGAAAAAGGAAAGAGAAGAGTCAAAACAAGAACTCTTCTACCGAAATTAAGCAGGCTGCAGTAGAGCAAAAAACACAGTCTGGAGTCAAAAACATCTCGGTTCAAAACACAACTCTACCAATTTATAGACCTTAATCTTGGGCAAGTCACTTAACTTCATTCGTAGATTGGAGATAATAATAGTTCCTGATTCATAGGATTATTGTGAGGATTAAATGAGCTAATTTATTAAAATACGGAGTGCCTAACAATTGCAATCATAACTAATATTAAAATAAATACATAGTATTACTATAAATATAATAATTATAAATGTATTATAATTGTAATGTTTTTATAGTTGCTATTATTAGAATTATTATTATTCTATTATTATCCTAGGCTTTAACCTAGGCCAGAGGTTCTTAGCCTTTTTTTGTTCCATGAACCCCTTTGCCAGTCAGGTGAAAACCATGGACCTCTTCTCAGAACCTAGTGGCAGATAGTTTTATAACACTCAATATTGGGGATCAGAGAAAATAAAGGTAAGAAGTTGATTTTTTTCAATTCAAACTCATGGACCCCCTGGTTAAGAACCCCTGGCCTAACCAGTTTTCTTATGTACCTATGATATCTTTATAGTAATAAGGTAGAGATATAGTGAATACAGTGCAGTATGTGAAACTGGACATGACTAGAAATGAATTCTAGATCTGTTATTTGCTACCTATGTTGCTTAAACACTCCGATTCCATTTTTGCAATTATAAAGTAGGGATAAAAATAACTGACTAGCAACTTATATGAAATAACAAGAATAGACAAACCCATAGAGATGGGAAGTAGAGTTCGGGTTACCAGGGATGGGAGGTGGGGGTGGTGTGATGGGGAGTTAATGCGTAATAGATGCAGGGTTTCTGTTTTGGAGTGATGGGAAAGTTCTGGTAATGGATGGTGGCGAGGGGAGTACAACATTGTGAATGTGATGTTACAATCCCACTAAATTGTATGCTTGGGAGGGGTTTAGAAGGGAAACTTTATGTTGTATATATTCTTTCTAAATTTCAAAAAATGAAAGACTATAGAGACAATGACAATTAAGTGTAATACATGATCCTGGACTGATAATGGAGAAGAAAATGCCCCAAAAGACATTATTGGGACAAATGAAAAAATTGGATTACAGACTGTAAGATTTTTATCAATGTTAAATTTCTTGAACTTGTCTGTAGTTAAGGTGGTCATATAAGTGAATCTTGTTCTTAAGAAATGTACATGGAAGTATTAAGTGTTCAAGGAGCATGATGTATACAACCTGTTCTCAGATGTTTAGAAAATAGACAGATGATAGATAGAGGATAGATAGACAGATGATGGATGATAGATGATAGATAGATAGATGGATGGATAGATAGATAGATAGATAGATGGATGGATGGATGGATAGATAGATAGATAGATAGATAGATAGATAGATAGATAGATAGATAGATAGATGACATGATACAGTAAATATAGCAAAATGTTGAAAATTGGTATAGCTGGGTGCCTGTGTGGAGGGTATGTTGTAATTCTCTGTATGGGTGTTGTATTATTTTTGCAACTGTCCTCTAAGTTAGAAATTATTTCAAAATAAAAAGTTTAAAAATAAAATAAAATAACTGACGAGTAGAATGTATGTAAAAATTAAACAACATAGACATAGCCCCTGGCACAATGCCTGTCAGGTAGGAGTTAAAGTAGTAATAGTTGTAATAGCAAGTAGTCTTCAGTGAGCACTTACTATTCCAGGCCGTGTACTAAGCACTTGACAAACACTGTCTCATTTTAACTCTTGCAAAAGGTTGTGAGGGAAGTGTCATACCCATTTTACAGATGAGGCAACTCAAGCTTAGATTGGCCTACATGAGTTGTACTAGATCACATACCTTGCAAGTGGTAGAGCTGGGATATGAACCCCAAACTCTTTGACTATTGGCACATTCTAGCTTTCAGTTATCCTGCTGCTTCTTTTGCCCTTCCTTCTTATTGTAATTCTCTATTCTATCTTCATTTCCTCCACTTGTCACATAGAATTACTATTACCTATGTCTGTGTTGGCCTTCCTCTCTAGACTGTGAAATCTAGAGCTTACCCCTGTTCTACATTCTTATTACCTAGCACCATGCTCCACTTCCACCCCAAACACATGGTAACACTTGTTGCATGTATGTGCCCTTCCTAGCTGATCTCCCCACCTTTGTACCAGTCCTCCTCTGCACAGCCAAGGCCCCAGGTTCCCCTCTGGCACACTCTGCTCCGACTTTGTACCCACACCAATTCCACCTGAAAAAACAGGATCTGGGCCTGAAGGAACCCACCTTGGACCACCCTCCTGTGCCTATGGTGAGAGCTGCAACCACTAACCTCAAGGATATGCCAGTTAAGATGACTTTCCTAGAGCTTTCAACTCAAGCCCAAAGAAACAAAGACCCTACAAGTCCTGCAGAGTAGGCCTGATGGTGGTGTCTTAGTTTGCCAGAGCTGCTGTCACAAATACCACACAATAGTTTGGCTTAAACATCGAGAATTTATTAGTTCATGGTTTTGAGTCTAGGAGAAGTCCAATATCAAGATGTTGGCAAGGCTTCCTTTCTCCTCGAAATGTAGTGTTCTGATGCTGGCTGCCAGCAATCCCTGGGGTTCCTCAGCTTGTATTTCTGCCTTCCCTCACATGAAAACGTTCTCTCCTTTCTTCCTGCCCTTCTGGTCTCCACTGACTTCAGTGGCTTTCTCATTATAAAGCACCCAGTAATACAGATTAAGGCCCACCCTGGTTCAGCTTGCCACACCTTCACTGAAAATAACGTCTTCAAAAGATTCTATTTACAATAGGTTCACACCCACAGGGATGCGGATTAGGATTAAGAACATGCCTTTATTGGGGTACATAATCCAACCTCTCACAGGTAAGGAAGCCAGCTAGGAAGACTGTGTTCATTTTGACCCTGTTGATTGACATTTTGTATTTCAGACCCCCTGGTTACATAGCCTAAAACCTTAAAATGGAATTCATCTCAGCAGCAACTATTGAGGCCAGCTTTGCTCCAAGCTTGTGGAGGGCACTAGGATGATAGAAATTAATTAAACCCAGCCTTTGTTTCAAGGAGCTCTCATCCATCTGGTCTATATTCAGATTAGTTCAAGTTCACTGTGGTGCTAACTTTCCTCCTATATATAATTATACTTTACATATAGATTTTTAATTTTAAAGAAAATCCACTGGAGAACCGTGCCATCTGTGTGGATTTCCTTTTACAGCACTTAGCTCTGTGCCATGGGCCCAAAGGCAATTAATGTAAGCACTTTGATGATATTGAACTTCCAGGAAGCTTCAGGCATTTTTTTTTAGTCATCCTAGTTAGTGTCTTAATGTGATAATAGGTTGACTGATTTTTGTGTGCGTCTTAATCACCCATCACATGTTCAACCTGAAATTCAATTCCAGCTCCACCAACCATGTGACTATGACCTTGGCCAGGTCACTTAACCTCTCTGAACCTCAGTTTCCTCACCTATTAAAATAAGAATAATAAAAGCCACAGCACAGGCTTGCTGTGATAATTAAATTAAATAGAATCCCAGATCAAGGGTTATACACACCCCTAAAATTCTATTCAGTCACATTTATTCAGCATGTGTCATGGTCCCAGTTCTATACTAGGTCTTGGGAATAGCACGTCGTCCCTGTTTCCCCCAAATCCACAAGCTGCTGGGCAGAGATGATGTAAGCAGGTGTTATAACACAATTAGCTTGCCAAGAGAAGTTACTTGGTGGCAACAGGGAGAGAGGAAATAAATATTTATTGAGCATCGACTATGTGACTTTGAGCAATCCTTAAGGAGAGCAACTGTGGTGTGTGCATGTGTGTGTGTGCCCATAAACTCACACTTAGTTTGGACTTTGCCTCTTCCGCAATTCCCTGGATGGCTGCCTTTCCTGTAATAAGTACCAGGAAGCCAATCCGCAATCTTCCCTCTGGAGCAACTGCGTCCCCAAGAACAGCAGAGCATGCTGATGACCATGTAACAAATTCTGAAACCAATCAGCCAAACCTTGGGATGGATAAATATGCAGACAGCCTCCCTGTTGACCCTTCCCCTGAATGCTTTTCCCAGCCTGCTGTCTCCCGCTGCCCAGTAACCCGTTGCCGTGGGAGACAAGTGTACTTTGTGTGACAAGACACACTGCACCCTGATCCTCCTGGATCCCATGTCAGGCTGATCCGCTGCAAAGCCAACTCCCCCAGTGTTACTGAGGGCGGAAGATGTTAATATTTAAATGCATCATACATTTCTATGAGAACTTCCCTTGCATAATTGTCTTGCCTATTTCCCTCCTTGCAGGAGCCTGCAGACGGATGGCTCTTGCCTGGCTGACACCTCTGTGGATACTTGGGTTGATTCCTTTGCTGCTACACGTATCAGGTTCAAACCCACCCAAAGATGAGCCTGGATGGGCCTCTTTCTTGATGAGACAAGAGACCAGAATACAAATGGCCACCCTGAATTAGGCTCTCCAGCAGCGCTGGAGATGGAAGAAGAGGAGATAAGCACAAGCCAACTTTTAAGATTTCACTTGTTAATGTCAATGGATGGAATTTGGCTAAAAGGAGGCAAACAGGTTTAGTGTTTCTGCAGCTTAGCTTGACTTTTTTTTTTTCTTTCCAGCAGAGACAAATTGCAACATTTGACAGTCCTTCAACTATACCACATGCCCTTTACAATGTTTTGCTTCTAGTTTATTATGGATGATAGTAACAGCGAATATTTATTGAACACTAACTACACATCAAGCACCTTATCTATGTTTATTTCATTTAATTCTTACAGCAACCCTATGAAGTAGGTATTTGATTAGCCCCACTTTACAGATTATGCAATCGAGGCTTAGAAAGTTTGATTCATTTGCCCAAGGTCACCTGGTAAGTGGTGGAGGCAGCAGTAAAATCCAAATGTCTAACTCCAGAGGACACACTCGACTCTTGTGCTATATTATTGCTAAAAAAGGAGCCTGGGAGAGTGGTGGCTCTAGGGTCAGACCACCCAACTCTGCCACTTACCACCTGCCTGATCTCGGACAAGATACTTAACGTCTCTGTAAAATGTCATTCCTAGGTTGACAGTAGTAGTCAGGAATTTAATCTACATAAAACATTTAGTATCATGCTTGGCACAGAGTAAGGATCCAATACATGTTAGGTATTTTTATAAACGGTAAGTCCCTTCAAGTTAGTAACCTTGTCTTAGTCCTCTTTGGATCTTTAACCCCACAGTACAGACCTATTTAATATGAGTGGAATAAATTAGGAGATTAAATATTCTAGAAGACCAATTAAATTAAAACTTGTTTTTATAAGTGTTTTTGTTACTTACAAAATGCTGTTATTTAGTTTGATTTGGTGTAAGGTTTGTTTTTGAGTGAAGACACCAAGAAATTTGATCCAGTAATTCTATCCCTAGATATATACCTAAGAAAAATGAAAACATATATCCACAAAAAAACTTATACGGAATTGTTCATAGCAGCATTATTCACAATAGTGTGCAAACAATTCAAATGCCCAGCAACTGATGAATGTTAAACAAAATATGGTATATCCATACAATGGACTATTATTTGATTCTAAAAAGGAATGGAATACTGGTACATGCTACAAGATGGATGAACCTTGAAAACACTGTTCTAAGTGAAAGAAGACAGTTGAAAAAGACCACATATTATATAATTCCATTTATATAAAACACCCAGGATACATAAATCTATGGAGCAGAAAGCAGATTAAAATTACCTAGGGCTAAGGAACAATGGTGGGGTGGGGGAGGGGTAGAGAAGTGATAGCCAAAGGGTACATGGTTTCTTTTGGGCATAGTGAAAATGTTCTAAGATTGTGATGATGGTTGTACAACTCTGAATATACTTTAAACAGGTGAATTGTATAGCATGTGAATTATATCTCAAAATGCTGTTACAAAATAAAAAGTGAAAAAAAACACAAATGTTGTCTCCAAATCAGAAGCTCAACAAGAGTGAGGTTGGCAATCTTATCATACTTCTTATCCCTCCAGGTACCAGTTCAGGCACCTGCACAGACACAGCCTCATCAAGGAAGACCAAGGGGGGATATAAAGACCAATAGCCTGTCATTGATGGGCTGAGGTAGAAAAAAATTAAGTTATTCTTCTAGTCTGGTCCAGCTGCCCCTCAAAATGCCTCTTTAAATTTTGCCTCCTGTGTAGCTCAGTTGGGCAGCATGAAAGGCTGATGGGTTGGTCAGTCCAGTGGAGAAATGGGAGGTGCTGTGACAGTCTGGTCTTTCTCAAAATTAAATGCAAGTTCCAAAAAAAGAAGTCAAGACCAGGAAAATCTAAACATCAAGCCTATTAATCATTAGCAAGTCACCTCCCTCCCCGTGATCTTGTTTCAGAAATAAAGAAAAGCCTGACCTTCTGGCATTCTCACCGCTTCTTTTGTTTTAATGATGTTTTTCAAGAACTTGCACAAATGCTGATGGAGGGGAGACAAGTCAGTATTCTAATTAAGTTCCCCCAGTTTGAAAGTTGTAGAAGATTACCAGAAGGATTCCAGAACCTATCAATATTTAAAAGTGAAACAGAGGGATAATGATGCTTGGAATTCATGAGTAGCTATGAAGTTATATAGTTGTGACTGAAACTGAAATGTAATTTTATCATTTGAAAATCTTGTGCTTTGCTTTACTTTTCACCAATGATACTATATATAGAGCTACTCACAAGGGAAATTTCTTAGGTTAAAGGAAAAGCAAAAAGTATACTTTCTGTTTTCCTAATAAGTGTCAGTATTGTTATTTCAGCACAAATATTTATTTAGTTATTGGTACTGAGAAGATTTGCAGATGATAAGTTGGTCTTGCTAAATGATGAGTACTGACCTTTAAGTACTTTCAGCTCTTCAGCTGTTTTATCTCAATCCTTTCAGCTGCCCTATGAGGTGGCTACTCTTTTATTATTATTATTACTCTATTTTACAGATGAAGTAAGGCACAAAGAGGTTATGTAACTTGCCCAGGATTGCATGCCTAGTATAAATGATGGAACTGGAATTTAAACCCATTCTGACTCCAGAGCCATATTCTTAATCACTATGATGTTCTGCCTCCCTACTAAATGGACAATTCTTAATTTTACTCAATACTTCTCCTCTGAAGAGCTGAACCTATTAGAACACTGAACAGAAATACTATTACACAATAATATAACTTTATTGAATAAATACTAGCATTTTCTTTACTTAATAAATGTGTGTTGGGTTCTTTCTGTAGGCACGGCCAGTTAAGTGGTAATTAGCCTCAGGGCATTTGCATGTGTTATTCCCTCTCCCGCAGGCCCTGCCCTCCCCAACCTGGACACTACATAGCTAATACCTACTCAGCCTTCACAGATCAACTTGAAACATCACTCCAGAGAAGCTGTTCCTGACCTCCCCTTCCCTCACCCCTTTGTTACACAGTCACAAATCTTCCTACACTTTTCTTTCTTAGCACTTTCCCATCTTGAAATCAAAGGTGTGGTTAGTGATAAACAGCTGTCTCCCCTGCTCGATTGCAAGTTCCATGAGGGCAGGCATCGTGCCTGTCTCCCCTGTGCTTGGCAGAGAGCCTGCTGTGCTTAGTTATTGTTTGGACAGAGAATGAACGAATGAATGAATGAGTGAGCCAGGTGTCAGCCATGCCCTTTGGTGCTTACATTTTAGTAGGGTTACTCTATAATCACAAACGTACAGGGGGAAGAATAGAGGTTTAGAGGAAGTA
Source organism: Tolypeutes matacus (assembly GCA_026826555.1). NCBI lineage: Eukaryota > Metazoa > Chordata > Mammalia > Cingulata > Chlamyphoridae > Tolypeutes > Tolypeutes matacus. Next base: position 35,560,252 of record JAKSZT010007815.1, read on the forward strand.
AGAACTCATCAAAGAAAATATCCATCAAGGCTGGCCCTTGGAGGGTGGGCCAACATTTCAGATGGATAAAAGACAAGGGCAGGCATGGAACCAAGCGAGCGTGACCCACTGAGCAAATTGCTGGAGTGTGTTGTATTTATTTTTTAATAAAGTAAGAAAAGAGTAAAACAGCAAATGTTTTCTCTCTATCTGAAAACATTTAGGTCTAACCTGTCTTTTGGGGCCTAAAGACAAAAAGAATTCCTAGCTTTATGAATCGATGAAAATAATAAAAGCCAAGATACAAAATATAGGTTGTGACTTTGACTCATACACTATCCCTCATTGAGAGGGAGCAGAAAAGAGCCACGAATTTCTGAAAATAAATGGATACGATGTCTCTTTTGTTCCTCTACCTCACACTGTTTACCTATTCCCAATGAGGAGGATGAGGTTGCAGAATTTCTTAGCCAAGTTATGAAGAATCTCTTAAAAACCATATCTTCACTTTTTAAACTCAAAATCAATAGAAACAATCGCAGAAAGATCAATAGATTTGACTCCATGAAAATTAAAAATTACTCTATGTCAAAACCCTCACAACTTAAATTAAAGGCAAACAATAAACTGAGAAAAATATTTGCCACCACTACGAGAGCAAAATTCGGTTCAGTTCAATACATCTCAACTGTGCATCCCCCAAGTAACTAGAACTGTTAGGTACGGAGGTTGCAGCCCTCAGTATGACACAATTTCTGTTCCCATGGAGTTATGCTGAAGGAGCAGGACATATATACACTGACCATTCCAATGCGTGTTTTTTGGTGCTACAAAGAAAAGAGTAAATCTAGTCTAGATTCAGGGAAAGGTTCCTGAGGAGGAGGCCCTTAACTAATAATTAAAGTTGAGTAGGAGCTATCCACGGCAACAAGGGGGAGAGGAGTATTTAAAACTGAGAAAAATTAATAAAGGCATGGAGCTGTGGAAAAGCTTGCTGTGTAGGGACATGTACAAATTCTTCAGGGTTCTGAAGTAAAGTAGAGTTAGGAGTGGTGAGGATGAAGCTGGACAGGTAGAAGGGGATTAATGTATACAATTTTGACTTTATCCCATAAGACAGAAGGTCATAAAAGGACCCAACAGGCAAATGTAATTTGTGATTTAGAGAGATCACTGTGACAGCAAGATGGGGACTGGGTTAGCAGGGGCAAGACTGAAGGTAAGGAATCCTCACGGGCTTCTGTGGCAAGAGCCATATGAGAAAATCAGCTTGTACAGAGGTATTAGATATGGAGTCATGCCATAGAGTCAAGAGATAGGAGGAGGTGAAATTGGCAGTCTTTGCTATTGATTAAATGTTGGGCTGAGGTGAGGACAAGGTGAGGGGGCAGAGGAGTGTCCCGGGATTGTCCTCAGAGTGAATAATAGTTCTCTTAGATGAAATGGGCACTCAAGAGCAAGACAGGTTTGCTCAGGCTGAGGGAAGAGCGGATGCATTCAGTTTTTTTTTTTTTTTTTTTTTTTTTTTT
>JAKSZT010007815.1:35561859-35668483 GCA_026826555.1 Tolypeutes matacus
TTTTTTTTTTATTATGGGTAAAAATCAAAATTCTCACAATACATATAAACATTTGCAAAATGATATATAAATATATATGCATATATGTGTATTTGCTTACAAAAATGTTGTTTATATATATATATATATATATACACATATATTTTAAGAGGTGCTTAGATTACCCAAAATATCATACTGGATTGGAGGGGCCTGTGAGATATCCAGGTGGTGGTATTCATGGGACTTGGACATCTGAGCCTGAAACTCAGAAGAGGGAAGGACTCAAGAGAGCCAGGAAGGCCAACAGACACAAGAATGAACAGAGTTTCACAGGAAAAGTGTGTCGGGGTGGATTGGGGGGGGGGTGAAAGAAACCCTGGGCGTAGGACGGAAGAGTGTGCATATCAATGTTTAGGGACAAAGGGAGGAAAAGGAGGCAATGTGACATCAAAATTTTGATCTGGCCTTTTCTTCAGATAAGTGATCTTTTCAAAGTTCCAGGTGTGTATTTGTGTAGCCAGAGAGGACCTACCATTGGGAAAGAACAGTTCTGCTGTCTGAAAAGGACTTGATGTTGGGTCTTAGGTCTCAACTGGTTTTGAACATTAGTTATTCACATCCTCACCTTGCAGGAGCAAGTATTTCTTTGAACAAGAAACAAAGGTATTTTGCTTGGTCTCAGTCTTGTTTCTCATTGGCACAGGAATGTGTGCTTGGTCCCAGTTTGTTTAGTGCAGGGACATGAAGTTATGTTGGCTTCTTGCTTCAGTGTCCTACCCATACCTTACTGTGTTCCACTACCCTCATGGTGTTTTTTGCTAAATAAATCAGTCTTTTTAAAATGCCTTTTGGGACATGGGATTATTGTGACCCTGGATTGCCTGATTTGGTGGAAGGAAGGAATTCCAGAGCTAGTCCAACAGCTCTGAGTAGAGAGCAAGGTTTCCCAAATTATGGGGAGGTGGGAGGCCTTCCATGTGGGGCACTGAGGAAGGAGAGACGTAATCCGGGCCATAGAGAAGAGTGCTGACCTCAAGATGAAAGGAGACTGATACCTTGGGTGAGATATAATGGGACCTCTGCTAAGGGCTTAACTATTTGCTGTTCCTTTCCCTTAGATCATCATCTGAGTCCTTTTTGGTGTACGATTGCATTTTTTCCTCCTTTATTGAGATGATTTAGACATACAAGCATAGATCTTTGAAAGTAAGCTTCTGTGAATTAGAGGCTTGAGCAGTAAAGGGCAATATGGCCTTCACAATGTGATCCATCTACTGAGGTGACTATTGGGTAGCAGCTCCACATGGAGGAAGGCAGAACCAGGGGGAACAATGGAGATGGGAAAGGCAGGAGGAGAGTGTACCATGGCTACGTAGCTGTCATGTAGATGCTAAGAATAATCCCCCTTTTATACCCCAAATATATTAAGGAAGGTGACCCTTGAAGAAGGCAAACTGACAACCAGGTTGCCTTTGTATCACTGGGAAAAATAAACAATTTTGGAAATCAAAAGAGTCCTTTAAAAATATTCTTCTAACTGTTCACATATATTATGCAGGGAAACAGAAAGAACTAGATTAAAATGAATAAGAATAGCCCACAAGATCCTTAACTGATAAGGAGAGACGAATTCATTTAATTGGTGGCTGTCTCGAATAATATGCTTTGGAAAGTGTATAATCTAAAGCAGCGCATGGAGTAAGAAAAATAACCAAAGAAATTAGGAAGTAGTCAAGAAAATTCCATAAATCAAATAATAGTTTGAGAGGATAAAGTCATGTTAACACTCATTACCATATTTTAATTTCATGGTGATTAAAATTATAATGTAGCATATATTACCACTTAATTGATCTGCTAACATCAAGTATTTGCAAGTTTCTTTTTGTTCTCCGAAGTCATAAACTATCTATTCTTCACTGCATAATTTCAGAGGTAATTTTAAACCATAAATATTTCTCTTTATTAAAATTCTCAGGAAATTAGAAACTTGATAGCTATTTATTTACATCGGCTTTGGCAAGAGGCCAGGAAATTCATTTTCTTGTATTTTTGAACTCACAAAATGAAAGTGCTAAAGAATTTTATCTATTAATCTTCATGCTCCCTTTTATGACAGTTTTAGAGCTTAATCACAATGTTTAGATGCCTGAAGGTGACTAGTTAACTATGTCCCTTTAAAACTGGGTATTTTTCTTTGATAAAAAGCCTCCCCTGTTGAGGCTGAACACCCATCTCACTGTCAAGCCCTGCACCTTCACGGCACCTGACTAGCCTTCCCAGAAGAGTATTGCCCCTGGTAACACCAGTCTCCAGAGAGCTGGTGATATCCAGAGCCTTCATCCCACTTGGGTATCCCAACCTCATATGCCCCTTTGGATGAGGTGATGCTTCCCGCTGTCCTAGAGTTGACCCTTTGCTGCCATCTGCCCTGACCCTTCTGAATGCAGCAGCGTCCAGCCTGATTTAGCTCACCCTTCATCCTTTACATCTGTGCCAGGCCACCCTGGTTCTGACGGAGTAAATGGGACACATATGCCACTGTGCAGCCTCATGAGTCTCTTTAGATAGAAATAAATTTGGAAAATTGCAAAACCTTCCAGATGCAATACCTTCCTAATGATCCCTGCCTCTGTTGACACCCCATCACTTTGACTAATGGTCATCAAAATTGACCACCAGGCATAACTCATTGTCAAAATCAAAAAGAACATATTTCCAAAAGTCAGCGACTGTCTTCTGTGTTGCAGAATCCTGTGCATGTCATGGGGGGTTGGGGTGGGGCAGAGTCAGTAGGGGGAATTACGCCAATTACAAGCAGATGCAGTAACTGAATCCTAAAATTTATTGAGTGCCCTACTCTACATATGTATTCTCTTGTACAAATATCTTAGGACTATAATTCATTATAATTAATCATTACAATTAGTTCTTAGCAGAAAATGGTTAGATTAAGGTTGGCCAAATATTTTAAGACCACCTGAAGTGGAGAAATGCTTCATACAGCACTTTGGCATAGACTACCTGAAAGTTAAAAAAAAAAAAAAAAAGACAACAGTAACAGCCTCTTTTATGACATTGTTAAAAGCTATGAGGAGAGAAATCTTCCTTCCCGGTAGATTCAGGATTTGCCGCTTCCTCTAACATTTCTTTGATATGGCTTTGATGGGGTTTACAGTTGAGCACACATGAAACTCATGCATAGGAGCACCATCCCATGGTTATGTAGTAGAGGCAGAGTCAAGGACTATTTGATTGTATGAAACAGAAACTCACTCAAAATGATGAGATCCCAAAAACACTAAGGTTAAGGGGCGGCATGGTCCATCAACTACCTTCCTCTGTAGTCCAGTTCCAGCCCATGAGCAGAGCCTAGGCTCCCGCTCCATCTGACTTCCAAGGTCCAGCATCTCAGATGAACTAACTCAATCTCTCTTTTTTTTTTTTTTTTTTTTTTTTTTTACAATTTAGACGATACAGTTCAATAAGTTTTGATGATATTTACCATGTCCTGTGTCCATTACTGTAAGGTAATGAAAAACCTTTCCCATGGCCACTAAATACCCCATTAGATCTTAACTGTTCCTTCCTCCCCACCCCCCTGGGGCATATGACACTCCCCTGTCTTGACTCATGAAATGTCAAGATTCATAGTTACATGCCCTGGGTATTTGAACCTGCCCTTCCTAATCTACCCACCTGTCAACACTGCACCACCAAACCCAGTAATATCACTACCCATCTGTCCTATCTAACTCAGTCTCTGTGTCTCTTAGTTTAAGTTCAAAAGAGAGAGAGAGAGAGAGAGAATTGAATTGGTCACTGGTCAGCCAATGGACTTGGTCCCCCTGGGTCAAGTGGCTCAGAACTTTTTGTGGGGCAACTGTAAGTAAAGAGGCATCTGAGCAACATTAATTAATATGTCTGTAACAGGTAATATCTCTGGTCAAGAGGGACTCTTGCACCCTACTTTTGGAACTTAGTGGGAAAAGACTATCAGGAGCTCTATGAGGAGGTTCAGTATGTGTTGGACCCTGGGATTCAAAAAGGGAACTCAGCAAGGACTGTAGGGGGCAAGTCTTGCCCTGGGATGAAGAGAAGCACAGAACTACAAGGGCAGATGTGAGACTGGAAAAATGGGAAACGGCTGGGTCAAGAGCACAGGGATCAAACAATATATTACACAATATATTTGGTTCATAGTAACGCATTCAGCATTTAGTGAAGGGCCTGGCATAAGTTAGGCATTTAATAAATTTGTTTTGAATGAAAAAAAAAAAAAAAAAAAAGAGCACAGGGAGAGAAAAAAGGATCAGTCAAAGGGTAAAATACACAGCCATCTCAGCAAGAGACATGGGTCGTCTAGGTTAATCTTTACAACAAATCTCTCGTGCAATTAAAGGTGGCATTGTGTGGTAATTAAGCACCCAGCCTCTGGAGTCTGAATGCATGTGTTCAAATTCCAGCTCTGCCATCTACTAGCTGTGTACCTTGGGGTAGTTATTTTTCTTTTTATGTCTCAGTTCCTTGTCTACAAAATAAGATAATAATATAGCACCAGAACATATTTCCAAAAGTCAAGGACTGGGAAGTGGATGTGGCTCAAGTGATTGAGCTCCTGCCTACCACATGGGAGGCCCGTGGTTCGGTTCCTGGTGCCTACTAAAGAAGACAGCTAGCTGGCAAGATGGGCAGATGCAGCAAGCTGGCACAACAAGATGATGCAACAAGAGACACAAGAAGAAAAAATGTAATGAGAGACACAACAAAGCAGGGAATGGAGGTGGCTTAAGCGATTAGGCACCTCCCTCCCACATCGGAGGTCCTGGGTTCAGTTCCAGGTGCCTTCTAAAGAAACAAAGAAGATGAACAGACACAGCAAGTGCAAACGAGGGGGTGTGGAGAAATTTTTAAAAAAGGAAGACGGGACTGTCTTTTATGTTATTTTATAAGGTGTTTAAAGTGTTCGATGAGTTAATTCATATAAGACACTTAGAATAGTGCCTGCAATTTAGAAATCACTGGATAAATGCTTGCTATTATTACTATCTCTATTTTACAAGTAGGAAAACAAGTACAGACAGTTTGCTCAGCTAGTTCCTGGTGGAGCTAGAGCCAAAGGCCTTGCTCTTTCCACTACATAACTGGGCTTCCAGCAAGAGGTTAAATCCCATTCAGTTGCCCACTCCAAGGTTAAGCAAGACTGGGAAAGAAAGGATGGTGAAATATGGGAGAACTAACTTTTGCTTAGTAATTTAGTAAGAGCCAAAGCATATACATGTGCTTTTACATCTCAGTAAATCTGCAAATCCTCAGAGAAATTATGAGAGCTTTATCCACTACTCCATGTTGTGATAAGGTGGATGATAACAGGAAGGACACCCTTAGGAGGGAAGAAATGGAAATGTTTGTCCATTTGACATCAGGTTATTCTGGCTTCAATTAATTTAGCTGGGTCTCTCTACCTACATCCTGCCCAACTCTTGCAGTTATTCTCATCTTCTACTCTGCAGCTAATACGAATAGTCCAATAACATAAATATGATCACACCCCTACTTTAGCATGCTTGGTGAATCCTCATCATCCTCAAGACCGAGTCCTCACACTTTAGCCCAGCACATTCAGCCCCTCCCAAGCAGCTCCAGCTCCATTTCTAGCCTCATATCATGCTCCCCACCCCCTCCACTCCATTTTTTTTTCTTCCAGCCACCCCAAACTGCTGTTCTCACTAATATTGCCCTTTTATACCTCCATTGTTTCTGTGCATTCTGTTCTCTTTGTCTTAATTGTCCTCTTTCTCTCTCCCACTCATCTCCTTCTGCCCTCTCCCCTTCTCTTGTTTTTTATTGGCAAAACTCACCAGATATTCAAGATCTAGATCAAATATCTCTGGTGAACTCAGGATCTAGTTCAAATATACATGACTTCTTTGAGCTCCCAATGCTCCTAATGCACCTCTCTCATAGCACTTGTCATACTGAATTATAGTAATTATTTTACATGGTTGCCTCTCTCACCATATCTAGAGGGCAGGACTAGGTTTTCTTCATCCCAACATCTCCAGGGCCTAGGACAGGCCCTGGCCTAGGGTGGGCTGGTAATCAATATTTGTTGAATGAATGTAATCACTGAAACTTTCAAGCTCAGTGTGTCTTAATTGGTATTTTGCAAGGATTTTATTCCACCCCCTTTAGTTAAAACGTGTTCATGTTTAGACACAGGAGTAAATATGGAACAATGTTGCTGTGGAAACAAACTTGGGAGATGACTTTCTTTTCTCCTTTATGTAAATGCAGGAGTCAGACTCTCATGGCTAAGTTGAATATGAACGCTTCCACAGTGGGGTTGAAGACATCACACTTGCTCTGGAGGCGCTCTGGGGCAGTCAGCTAGGCAGGCCACTGAGCTTGCTCTGTGTGCCATTCTAGCAGATAAGCTTTCTCACTCTGATGCTCAGCCACTGAGTTAAATATTACTTTCAGTGTATCCTACAATGAAATGATTGCATTTTGGTAGATTTATGTTTGGGGATTTAAAAATGTTTTGAAATCACATGGTATAGCAAATTTTTCAAGAGAAAAAAATTAGTTCTCCATTACTTAAAAAAGTTCCTCTCAAAAGCTTCTCTTCTGTCTTATGTATTTGGGATCAGTTCACATGAACTGAACTATAGAAATAGTTCCCTTTCCTCCAATGAACTCCTACAAGAAAGGAATTAAAGGTAATAGCAAAATACTTTGCATTTTGAGATCTTTCTCCTTGTGGAGTGATTCTTTGGCTAACCAACTTATCTCCTGACCAAATACCTTACTGGAAGGAGCATATGGGAATTTTGCTACTTTTCTCACCTTCATGGACCAAAAGATTATTTTCATGTATTAAAACCTCCTTTGGGAAGCGGCTGTGGCTCAATCAGTAGGGCTCCCGTTTACCATATGGGAGGCCCCGGGTTCGGTTCCCGGGGCCTCCTGGTGAAGGCAGGCCTGCCCGCACGGCGTGGTTGGCTGACCCGGCGAGCACAAGCAGCAAGGGGGGGGATAAATGAATAAATAAATAAAATAAAATAAAAAAATAAAAAATAAAAAAAATAAAACCTCCCGTCCTATCTGATCTCTGGGGTTCTATAGCTAGACTTTTACCATATTGGCAACTTCCCTGGTCCCAAATCTAAATTGCAGTGCCAGTCCAAATATCCTTACCTCAAAACTGTAAAAATGGGGGTTTCTCATTTAACCTGTATAGGACATTGCATAGCTTTGAAAAAGGCTTCATGACAGTACTCAAACTTTCTCCACGTTTCACACAACAGATTCTCCTCCTGTAATAAATGTATGTAGAGCAAGTTGCTGTATGGTAAGTTGTGGGAACGCAGGCTCAGGCACAGCAACTACTTTCAGCAAATGACTGCTTCACTACTCACACACACAAAGGGTCCAAAAGAGCAGGGGAAGAGGTCCTATATGGCCAGTCTCCCAGGGAGGCCAACTGCCGGAGGCAGCTCTGCATGTCCCACTTTGCATTGGAGAGGAGAGACAAATCTGTGCTACTCAAGCATGGGGGTATTTGTACAATCCAGGGGTTGGGGGACCTGCCACTGAGATTTCCCACTCTGATAAGCAGCTGGGGTTGCTTGCTCCCCATTTCCAGATTTAAGTTATAGTTTGGCCTCTTCATTAGACCTAACATCTCTCCCAGCAGCAGAAGGGAAACATACTGAAATGTGTGGAAAGGAGGCAAGGGGAGGGGCCTCAGGGGTAGGCAAGGGGCTGAGAGATGGCTGCTGGTGGGCCCGTGACTTTCCCCAGCAATGTATAACCCACGTGTAAGTAGGATTGACAACGGGTCCCCGAGGTTACACAAGTGGGAAAGCCAAGACTGGAAGATGGGAAATGCCTGTGTTTGTCTAATCAACAGAGTCTGGAAAAAGAAGACAAAACTGATCTCCCAAGGTTGATAAAAGGATAAGTAAGATAGTGGATGTGGATAATGTAGGATTCCTTGGGGTTCTGCCCTTTCCACTTTGCATATTCTACACTAGTCCTGGGTGACCCCATCCACTTTGGAGTGTGTGTGTGTGTGTATATATGTGTGTGTGTGTGTATACAATATATCTGAAGTTTGGATTCTGACCATGAATTCCAGATCCACATGTTCAACTGTCTACCTGGATTTTCTGCAGCCACCTCAAACTTAACATGTGCCCAACCAAACTCATGTTTGACCTTTCCAAAGCCACTTCTCTCCCAGTGTCTCTGTATTGGTAAAATCACTGCCATCCAAGCCAGAAACCTGGAACTCCTCAACTACCTTCTTGCCCCTGCCCTTGCCCACCCTTCTTTTCCAGTCAATCACCAAGCCCTGTTGATTATATGTCCACACATAACTAGAAACCAACCTCTCTTCTCCATCTTTTTGCCACTGTCTTGGTTAAGACCACCAATCTTTCTTCCCTGGATGAGATCGCAGCAGGCTCTGGATATGTCTCCCCACTTCCAGTCTTGCCCTTCAATTCAGTCTCCACGTGGCCAGAGTTAACCCCTCTAAAGCACATACCGTCTCTCCTTAAAAACCTTTCATGATTCCCCTATTCCCATCTGGACAAAGTCTTAGCTCTTTACAACATCCTTTAGGATCTTTTCTGTGCTTTCCTCTCTAGTCTCTTCTTTTTCCAACCCTCTCACCCCCATCCCACACTCCTACCATACTGAGAAACTTTCAGTTCCTCAAACAGACCAATATTTCTCTTACCTCCAGGCCCTTGTACTTGCTTAGACCCAAAAGAGAGGGTTGAGATGGTGAGCTCTACTACAGACACACAGAGAAAAAAATTTAGTATTTCTCCTCTGATTCTCTTTTTAGAGAAGTGTTTACGCTCACTTCTCCCTTGAACTCTAGACCCATATTTCTAACTGTCCTCCCGACATCTTCATTTGGAAATTTAACAGACATCTCAAAATTAACCATGTCCAAAACTGATTTTTTTTTTTTTTTTAGGAGGTACCGGGCATTGCACCCAGGACCTCGTATATGGGAAGCAGGTGCTCAATCACTGAGCCACATCCACTTTCCCAAAACTGATTGTTAATCCCACCATTCTCCTTAACACTTATCACAACTCACAGACTATATATTTTACATGTTTGTTTACTATCTGTCTTCCCCACTGAAAGGCAAGGTCCAACAAGTGGAGAAACTTCTTTTTGTTCAATGATGAATTCCCAGACCCTAGTATAGTTGCTGACACATAGGGGACATCCAATAAATGTTGGTTGAATGAATAAATAATCTATAGCAATGCAAAGAAGATGGACTGAAACTTACCCAGAATTCCTTGGGTGTGTATAGTCATGGCACAGTAGAAAGATTATAGATTCTGTCAGGCAGACCTGTCTTGTTGTGTGACTGTGGGTAACTCATTTAATTCATTTGAGACTTTTTGCTCATTTGCTAAAATGAAGATAAACTAGCTGACAAGATTGTTGTGGGTTAATGATTGGCTTTAGCCTTACTACGTTTGGTCCTCAATAAATGTTACTCTCTACCCAAATCCTGGCTTGGCAAAGCCTACTAGAAGCCTTAAAATCTTGGCAAGCTGAGCAAGTCTTATCCAAAGCAGACCTCAGATGCAACAACTCAGGAATTAATCAAATTGTGTCCTGTAAGAGGCTCATTTTAATAAAAGAGTTATAGCTTTTACTAGGAGGAAAAGGCTTTAACTTGAGGGTCAATTGAAAATCATATTCTTGTAAATAGTTGCTCAAGGCATATTCCCCTTGAGAAGAATTGGGGGCAGGAGTTCCCCTTGACATCTGTTTCCCTGAACTCATTGGGAAGTGTTCATTTGAGACACTGTAGAGCTTGAAATGCTGTGGCTGGCCCTATTGAATAGCTCCTAATAGCTGTGTATTTATTTATAAAATTTCCTTTCTTACAGTGTGGTCAATAGGCTTACAAGGTGGGTAGAGTAGGAAGAGAAGGAAGTTGGCATCTGTACCTGTTGGGCAGTTTGATGTAATCATGAATTCCAAAAATAGATATTAGATCATGCTTGTAAACTGGCCTGCTAATTTGGGCATGATTAAGTTATGATTAGGGTGTTAACTGGGCCACATAAGTAGGGCATTGAGCCCACCCCTTGGTGGGTGGGGAATGGAAGATAAAAGATACTGCAAAGGACAGAGTTGGGGCAGTTTTGATGTTAGAGTTCTGATGAGGAAGGAGAGAAGGCCCCGGGATAGAGACGAGTCATTAGCCTGAGAGTTCACAGCTGGCCTTGTGGAGAGAAGCAAAGCCTAGAGAGCCTGATAGTCTACAGCTGACCTTGTGGAAGAACCAGAGGCACTGAGCCTGGAGAGAAATGGAGCCCCAGGAAGAGAGGAACCCAAGAAGCCTGAACTCTGGCAAATGTTGGCAGCTGTCTTGCTCCAACACGTGGCAATGGACTTTGGTGAGGGAAGAAACTTATGCTTTATGGCCTGGTTCTACCCCAAATAAATACCTTTTATAAAGACCAACCGATTTCTGGTATTTTACATCAGCACCCCTTTGGCTGACTAATACAGCATCAAAAAAATTAAGCCACTGGGAGGCGGCTGTGGCTCAATCAGTGGGGCTCCCGTTTACCATATGGGAGGCCCCGGGTTCGGTTCCCGGGGCCTCCTGGTGGGGATGGGCCTGCCCGCACGGCGTGGTTGGCTGACCCAGCGAGCGCAAGCGGCAGGGGGGGGATAAATGAATGGATAAATAAAATCTTTTAAAAAAAAAAAAAAAAAAAATTAAGCCATGCCAGGAAGAGGCCCAGAGTTTCTGGGGAAATAGAACTAAAGTCCAGTTTTGGCCAATGCTTATGATTGCCAGGGAAAAATTAAACACAATTTTCTGATGCGAACTTGTTAAGTTACTGTTTTGTGGGTATGTTGGCAAATACATTGCAAAACCACTGATGTTTGTTGACATTTGCAACTCATACGAACCAAGCATGTTGGACATGAAGGAGCTGAGACAGCGTGTAAGACCCCTACTCTAACTCAGCTAAATGAGAGCTTAGGAATCCTTCATTCTGAAGATAAGGAGAATGAAGCACGAGAAAACGTGGCCAGATGACGGTTACACTGCTAATAAGGAGCAGAATGACAACTCAAAGCCTGATGATTAGAGTCTCAGACCTAAGCTCTTTCTACCACAGTGTGCTTAGAGCAAAGAGAGAGCTCTAAGGAGGCTGACTTCAGTTTCAGTGAAATTTTTAAGATTTTATCCGTGGAAACAGTACAATGACCCCAAACAGGTCAGTATTTAATAAACGAAATAATGTAGATGAAAGTGCATTGTAAATTGTAAAATATTACCTAAATTTTGGGTCAATTATTGATTGAATCAGTGAAATTAATAAGCAAAAGAGTCTGGTCAGATAAATGTGATTATACAATGTTAAATGTCACATTTTAATGGCTATCAAACAAACACATCAAAGTGATTTCACCTGCTTTGTCAGCTGTTCCATTCACTTTTTCATTCTGTCTCCAGAGTAGGTAATGCATTGATCACAAATTTGTACAAGGAAATGGTGCAGGCAAAATAATTTGCACATAGTGTTTGTTTATTAAAAATTTTTAGCTATAAAGAGAATACATATGTGCTTATTCTATAACATTGAGAAAATATGGTATAAAAGAGAAAATTAAAATAACTTGTAAAACTATCTCCAGAAACAAATACTATTAAAGTTTTGGTATAATACTTTTCTAAAAACTTAATACTTGGAGACAGATGTGGCTCAAATGGTTGGACATCCGTCTCCCATATGGAGGGACCCAGGTTCAATCCTCAGGACCTCCCGGTAAAAAAAAAACAAAAAACAAACAAAAAAAACCTCAATACTCATGTAAGAACACACTGCATATGCAGTTTTAAATGCCCTATCTTCAAACATTTAGTGACTATTTTTTGTTCCATTAATCTTTAAGAATATTATAATTATCACATATTATTCCATCATACAGAGCTATATTAATTTATTTACCCCCATCTATTGTTGGACATTTCCTTGTTAATATGTTGGACATATTCCTTGTTCAGATATATCATAAACATACCTGAAATGCAAACAGTACTTCTTTGACCACACATCTGATTTTTATCTTCCCTAGAATAGACTCCTAAAAGTTGGATTATTAGATCAAAGACTATGAATATTTTTAATGTTCCTCATAGGGATTGCTCAATTGATTTTCAGAGAATAAGCTTTATTTATACTTGTACTGGCACTATGTGAGAATGTATATCTCACCACATCCTTGCCAGCTTTGCCATTTAAAATAGTTGACAATGGGCAAATGTTTTATGAGAACAGGATACTTGGTCTCAAAATATATTCCCACAAGGTACTTCTTAATACAAAAGTGAAAATGAGAGCTTTACAATAGAGAAACCTGACAGAGGAAACCTTAACCAAGTGATCAAAGTTAGTGTCATCAGCCATGGCACAAATGGACATCATGTTCCTCATAATATGATGCACTGAGAAGGATATAATATCACTTCTGGGGTATTCCTGCCCCAAACTGTGTAACCTGAATCTGATCATTAGGACCCATCAGACAGACCCAAATTGAGAAATATTCAACAAAATAAATTATCTTTACTCTTGAAAAATGTTAATGCTATGGGGCATTTAATGTTTTGGGGTTTTATTGTGAACAGAATCCTTCCCCCTTTATATTATCTGAGTGGTTATTGCTACTACAGAGGGAAGTTATTGGAATTGTACATTTTCCTTGTATGCCACCATTTTGCTTATTATGAATTAATATAAAAGCTTTCAGCTTATTATCTTTCACTTTTTAAAAACAGATAACAGTAATTTTTGTCTCTTCCTTTCCAATAATTTTATCTTTTATTTCTGCCTCATGTCTTACTGCATCAGACAGAATTTTCAGAAGAGTGCTACATAATAATGGAGAAATCCAACATTTCTGTCTTTTGAGGGTATTAATGGGACTGTTTCTGGTGTTTCAATATTAAAGATGATACTGGCTGTCAATATATCACATGTTAAAGTATCTTTTAAAAAAAAAAAAGATTTATTTATTTAGTTTCCTCCACCTGGTTATTTTGTGCTTGCTGTGTACTCTTTGCTCTTTGTCTTCTCTTTAGGAGGCACCAGGAAACTGAGCCCGGGACCTCCCACGTGGGAGAGGGGCACTCAGTCGCTTGAGCCACCTCAGCCCCCTGTTTTGTTGTGTCTCTCATTATCTTTCCTCTTTGTGTCTCCTTGTTGTGTCATCTTGTTGTGTCAGCTTGCCACGCCTGCCTGCCATGCCAGCTCGCTGTCTTCTCATCTTCTCCAGGAGGCACTGGGAACCGAACCCGGGACCTCCCATGTGGTAGGCAGGAGCTCAATTGCTTGAGCCACATCTGCCTCCTTAAAGCATCTTTTTAGTCCTCTTTTTCTAAGAGGATTTTTTAAAAATTAGGCATGAATATTGATTTTTTTTTTCTGAATACCTTTTTGTCATGTATTGAGATTCTCATTTAGTTTTTCTTATTGGGTTGTTGTAGTGATGTCATTATATTAATAGAATTTTCAAACATGAAACTATCCTTGTTTTCCTGGAGTAAGCATGATTTAGCTGTGGTAGATTATTCTTTTAACACTTCATTTTGCTATTATTATATTTTGTGCTTTTGCAACTCTACGGTGGGTTTGGATTGTATCAACTTAGTTCAATTGGAACTGTGTCAGGATATTTCCTCCCAGAGACACCCACCTTAGCACCTCAAGCAACTGTGACCATCGGCAACAGTTGGTTTTTATAGTTGCCGGCTGGGGGCGCAGTGGCAACTTCTGTTTTGTTTATTTAAATTGTTTAAAAAATGTATTGTGGTCACATATATATAAAACACAAAATTTCCCATTATAACCATTTTAAGGGTATAATTCAGTGGTTTTAATTCCATTCACAATGTTGTGCTACCAAAACTTTTATCTGAAGGAAACTCTGTAACCATGGAGCTATAACTCCCCATTCCTTCTTCTCTCACCTGGCGTCTTACCTGCTTTCTGTCTCTGTGGATTTGCTTATGCTTTATATTTCATATAAGTGGAATCATATATTATCTGTCCTTTATATCTGACTCATTTCACCTAACATGATGTCTTCAAAGGTCATTCATGTAGCATGTATCAGAACTTCATTCCTTTTTACAACTATATATGATACCATTTTTTTAATCCATTCATCTGTTGATGGACATCTGGGTTTGTTCCACGTTTTGGCTATTGTGAATAATCCTGCTATGAACATTGGTGTATAAGTTTCTGTGCAAATCCCTGTTTTCAATTCTTTTGAGTATATACCTAGAAGTGGAGTTGCCAGTCATATGGTAACTCTATGTTTAACTTTTTGAGGAACTGCCTCACTGTTTTCCACAGTGAGTGCACCATTTGACATTCCCACCAGCAATGGCAACAAATGAGAGTTTCGATTTCTCCAAACTCACCAACATTTGTAATTTTACAGTTTTTTTGTTATTGTTGTTTTTAATAACAGCCTTCCTAGTAACAACTTCTTGATTCCTTGGAACTGAGCAGGGAGTCAAAATGCCCTCAGCCATCTTCCCTGACCTTCGCTTCTTTGGCCCTTCCAATGGCTTTTTTGTTTATCTTCCCCATGGTTTTTTAAGCATATAATTCCTTGTCATAAACCATGTTCTATCTAAAATACTTAGAGTGCTTTAGTTTCCTGACCAATACCTAAGTAATACAATAAATAGAAAGAAATAGAAAACCTGAATAGACAGTATTATTTTTCATTTTTTTGTGTGTGGGTAACAAATTATCCATTTTCAGATCACTAATGTTATTATCATGGCATTCTCTTAAAATTTCAAAATTCTCCCTGTATCCATGATATACTGGACTAAATCTTAGTTTTATTTATTTGTTTTCTGGTTTGTTTGTTTGTTTTTGCTTTAAAAAAAAAAAAAAAAAAAAAAAAAACTAGATTTGCCAGAAGTTTTGCTTTTTATACTGAGAATCAGTTCTATGGTTTTTATACTGTCTGAGTTAGAAGTATATTTAGCTGCATGTATCAGAAAATGAAAGTGACAGTGGCTTAAACAAAGAAGCATTTCTTTTTCTTGCATAACAATAAGCTCAGAAGTAGATGGTTGATTGCTAGCATTGTTCAACTATTCAACAGTGTCATCAGGAATGGAGACTTATCCTGTTTTTCAGATTCACTATCCCTAGTCCATTGGTTTTCCTCCTCATATTTATGGCTGCATGGTCCCAAGACGGTTATTACAATCTCAGACATCAGAGCTACATTCAGAACAGAAAATGTGATCGGGTAAGAGGGAAGCACTGCAGCAGCTATGTCTATAGCCCTTTTTATCATAAGAGCAAAAGCTTTCCAAGAAGCTCCCTCAATTAGTTTCCATTTACACCTCAATGGTAATATTTATTTCACATGGGCACTTCTAACTGCAAAGGATTGTGGGAAATTAATTATTTAACTTTCCAGCGTCTATAGAAGAAGATAGGGAAAATTAGGCAAGGATTGGGTATAAAGAAAATCATTCTACAGTCTCTACCATATATCAAGTCCACTCCATTTGTTTCTACATCATTTTTATTTATCTTTCTATTTATTTGCAAAGTTAATGAGTTGAATAAGGAAGTCTACTTATTTCATTTTGCTGTTGTTGTGAAATGATGAGATCGCTTTATGCTATGAATTTGACTATGAAGACAGCTTTGAAACATACCATGAGTTTTGAAATGGTGATTGTCATTTGTTTCCTAAATGACCTGTAGTTGCACTTTTGAATTCTTCTTTGAATGATAGCTTTTTAAAATATATACTTTTCTTTTTTCAAAAGATACTTAGATTACATAAAAAATATAGGGGATTCCCATATGTCCCACTCCCTTCCCCTCCCACATTTTCCCACATCAACAACATCCTTCACTAGCGTGGCTCATTTGTTACAATTGATGAACACATTTTGGAGCATTGCCACTAAGCATGGACCATAGTTTACATTTGCAATTTACACTCTCTCCCACACAATCTTGTAGTTACGGCCAGATATTATTCCTTATTTTGAATGATAGCTTTTTAAGAAAGAGTTTTTAATTTCCATAAGGTTGAGGGTTTTATGCTTAAATTTTTATTCTTGATTTCTAAATTTACACGTTTTAGGCAGAGAATACAATCTTTACTTTTGAGGATTTATGGAACTTTTTATTGAACTTGTTCTAGTATAAAATCAGTTTTTATAAATGGTTTTCAAACATTTTTTATAAGGCATATTTTTGTTTATAAAATTGTATATTGTAATATATAATGTATTGTTCAAATTCTCTATAATCCTCATTATTTTGTTCTAATATAGCTGTGCAAGTTACCCAAATAATTGTACGACTATCCATTTCTTCCTATATTTGTTAACCATTTTTTAAAATCCAATTTGATGCTTTGAAATTTGGCACTTACATTTCATGACAATACATTTTTTTATTGCTGGGACATTGTAAAGATATGGCAGTCTTGAGTTCTGATAGGAGGATCTTATATTTCTGAACTGGAGGTAAACAATGAAGGAGGGAATTTAATCCTGACTCTATTACTTACTAGTTTTGTGACCCTAAGTGTATTTAACCTCCGTGTGTCTCTATTTCTTCATTTGTAAATTAGGGGAAATGATAATTCCTACTTCATTGGGTTGCTGAGAGGATTAAATGAGTTAATTCATGCAAAATATTTATAGCAGTGTATGGAAGCACTGAATAAGCATTAACTATTATTACTATTATTATTTTCAGCCTAAGCAGACTTGTTGTTTCTAATAGCAGAGCCAGGGTAGAATAAAATCTGCATTCTCAGGTCAATTGGCCTTGAAGTTGGTGTAAATTAACCCCAGATTCTAGCAACTATTTGTCAGTCTTAGTTGGTATTTTTTAAATGTGATTTTGACATTTTCTCTGTCTTCATCGACTTTTATTGGGAAGTTGGAAGAGATTGTGTCAGGGGTTACTAGTCAGCCACCTTTCAAACCAGAACACTTGTATCTAATTTTTAAAATAACCTGCTTCAATGTGATTCGAGTTAGATGGAGATTGACTCTATAATTCAATTGCGGTGTAGAAATAGCCATTAATGCACTTTTCAGCTCTGGCCAGGCACTTTCTTAATGGCTTCAAAAGATTTTGTAAAATATTTCAGGGAATCTTCTTGTACTTATCAGGAGTTCTTTTGAGAATTTAGGTCCCTCTTTTCCACATGACATGAATGTCAGCACTATCTTTCTGAATCATATCTGATCTATGCTATAAAACCAATCACACAACCATCTCTAAAATAGCATGCCTGCCCCAATCAGAGCTCCCTTTTAAGAATAATAAGTCTAACAGGCATCACACATTTTAAATTGAACATAGACTGCAAAGCAGCCCTCATCCATTAGCCCAACTGACCTCTGAATAACCCAGACCAGAAAAGAATAAGGCCAGAAATCTAAGAAGGTTCTAATCTTGGCTGGGCCTTGGTGATCCTATCAGCCTAGGAATGGAAACAGCAGTTAAGCACAATGTGGGAATTGTTCTCATATAAAAGTCAACCTCAGGTAATAAGAGCACTTGAGTAGGAGTCAAAAGTCAGGGGTTGTAATTCTGATTTCAAAACATGCTGATTTTTGTCACCTAACTTCCCAGAGTCTCAGTTTTCTTATTTATTAAATGAGGCTAATATTCTAGGCCATGGCTATCTCAACACTATCTTTTCCTGCCCGCAAGGAGCTCACAGTGAGTGGATGGACCATAGGGTAAAGTGGTGGAGTGGGTTGGCTTTGGAGACAGACAGGTGGGGATTTGAATACCAGCTCTATCCCTTTATTAACTGTGCAACTTTGTGCAAATTCTACTGCTTGATGGGAGAAGACCCTAGGTTGGTGAACTACTCTGGCCACACTGGAAGAACAAAAGTGATCAAGAAAGTCCCACAAATGTAGTGAACTTCAAAGGTAGAAGTTGGCACACTACCAACTGTGGGCCAAATATGGCCTGCTGCCTGCTTTCATACAACCCATGAGCTAAGAATTTCTCTGACATTTTTAAATGTTTGGGAGGGAGGGGGAGAAGAATATATTTAATGACAAATGAAAATTACATAAAATTTAAATTTCAAAGTCTATACATAAAATTTTATTGGAACACAGACACATCCATTCATTTATATTTGTTTGTACCCTTTTCAGTTGCAATAGAGATTTATTTGCAATAGTCCACAAAGTCTGTAATAATTACTATCTGGTCTTTTACCAGAAAGGTTTGCCAGCCCCTATTCTAACGCACAGTGATGTCACCCAAGAAAACAGGGCCTAATTAGATTTTTAAAATCTGACTCATAGGGCACAGAGTTCTGTTTGGGGTGATGAAAAAGTTTTGGTAATGGATGCTGGTGTTGATAGTACAATGTTGTGAATGTAATAACTGTCACTGATTTTTACACAATTTGTGGTTAAAGTGGGAAATTTTGTTGTGTATATGTTACCACAATTAATTAAAAATAATCTGGCCCATCTATACCAACTCCTCATCTCTGGGAGAATCAAGGAAGAACTTGGAAGAGGAGAGAGTGGTCTCAAATTCCTTCCTTAAAGGCAGCTGTGTACCAAGATTAGAACACAGGAGGAGGAGGAGCAAGTTTCAGAGGCAGATTGCAAATTTAGTCTGAGGTGCTTTGGTGACATCTGTAGTCTAGGAGGTGGCTAGACTTTTCAGTATGAGTCTCAGAAGACACAGGGGGAAATATGGATTTGTGAGACATGTCTACAGAGGGGAGAGTGAATCTGTTGATCCAATTGCCCAGGGAGAATACAGATGGATGAGAAGAGAGCTGGCTAGGATTGCCAGATAAAATAACCTAGCAACCCTACTGGGGACAGAACTTTGGCATTTAAGGTGTGTGGGTAGAAAAAGAGGAGTCAACAAACAAAAAAAAAAAGGAAAGTCAGAGGAGTAGGAGAAGAATCTTAAAAGTTCCCATTGTCCCAGGAACCACTTGTAACTTTGGGGAGGGTGGTTTGATTGGAATGGTGAGTTCAGGAGCCAGTAGCTTGGAAAGAGAAAGCAACAATGAATGTAAATTCTTCTTCCCAGAAGGTTGCCTGTGCTGCAGAGGAACACAGGATGGCAGACTGAGGACGGATATTGGGTTGATGGCGAGCCTGTCTATTTTTGATGGTGGAAAGACAGTGGGAAGTGGCTGAAGATATGATGGAATGATTTTGTTGGTGGTCGTGGTACATTAAGCGGGTTCCTACTCCCTCAAGGGCGCTCTCCTCATCACCGTCTTGTCTCCTACCACTCCCACCACTGGAGAAGACCATAGTAGTTAAATCACTGGCAAAAAAATAGAGCCTTGAATCTGTACTGCTTTATAAGCTGTGTATTGTCACAGCTCACAATGTCAATGAGAGCATTTTATCCATGCTTTCACATTCTTTACAATTAGACCTGACTGGCTCATCAGATACATGCCACCCGAATCCTCACCTTAACCCACACGTCTTAGAAATTCTACCCAGGTGGGAAACAATAACAGTAAGGATGACTGATAGCAAACACTTAGCTAGCATTTCCTCAGTGGCCGGCACTGTTCTAAGGAGAGAAAGATAGGGACTGATCCCTCTGTGCAGATAGCTTCATGGCTTCTTAATGATAATAATAATAGTAGCAGCCAACATGAGTTGAATTCTGATGTGCCAGGCACCATGACAAGCACTTCATTTGCATGATGATGGAATGATATTTGATAGAGCAAGATTGCTATGGACATGGGAGGAATTTTAAAATACAGGTCAAAAGAGAAGAACCGGGTGAAGAGGATTAGCTCTGGACAAGAATAGGGAAGCTCTTGCTCTGTGACAGGAGGGAGGGGAAAAAGAAGAGCTGCAGCAAAGGCCGAGCTTAGTGGCTTCATATCCTCAGGGAAGAACCAGGCTCCTGCTATGAGTGAGGGGCTCCCATGTTAGATTAAAAACTCTAAAACACTAGTATATTGTAAATTACTGAATATAGCTGTTGTGTTTTGCTCCTCCAGACCTTATACTTTAGTCATGAACAAGAAATAACCATGTAGACTGAAAGAAGGATTCTCTGGTTTTGGAAACATGTGACATGACCAGGTCGCCCCCACACCCACACCCGAGGCTGGCGCTCAGCTGCCTGCTGACGCTTTGTGCCCCTCCAGGGACAGTGCCTGCATCCTCGCGCCAGCTCTGGCCTCCCCCTAGCCTTATGTCTCTGACCCATTTCTACTTCCTGAAAGTCAGGGGTTTAAGTTTGGACTCAGTTAATGTAGAGAAGGAAACATTTTCATCTTGTTGCAGGAACACAAGAATGTTGCCACAAACCCCTGTTTTGTCCCTGACAGCGCTATTCTCCCCCAAGGAGCCCCACCATCCCCTGTGCACGTCATGGGTCAGTCAAGACGTGTTCATGGGCAAGAGCAGCCAAGGAGAGGCAGGCCCAACCTTCCCAAGGAACAAACCCGTGCTACTGAAACCCATCTTGACGGAAGGCTTTTCTGGTTGGAAACCTATAATTTCATTCACAACTTTGGAAAGATAATTACATGATGCTAGTGAGAGACAACTTGATGAATAACTGTTTATTTTCAAAGGAGACATATTTCATGCACTCAATGCATAATGGGGTCAGAGACACAGCAAGCTGTCACCATGATTTCAGTGTAATTTAACCTCCTGCCAGGGTTCTACAAGGGAAACAGAAAATCTCTTTACGATAGATGATATCATATCCTGGCCTTGTTCAGAAGCCATATTTTGGAGGTAAAGTTTATAAGTACCTTAATGTCATTTGTCAAACAGCACCTGTCAGCCTTGTGCTGTTTCTGCTCCAACTTTAGCCTCTGCCCCACCCCAGGTCCCAGCACAACCCAGCCAGGAGGCAGATTGTGAATAAACAGCCTCAGCTCCCCACCTGATGGGCCTCAAACACTCGGGATGCAGGGAGGTGGGTTAGAGCTGTGGAAGCCTGGGCTGCTCCCCTTGTTTTCACTGCAGATCTGATCCAGGTTCTAGAATCATTGCTCAGAGGTTTTACAGAAACTTAGAACACTGTATTCTATAAAAACACATCAATAATGCATTAAAAGTTTGGACCAGAAAAAATAAGAACTATCATAATGTTAAGGACATTTATTGGGTGTTCACTATGTGCCTGCTACTAAACCCTGTACATGATCCACTCTGTGAATCCTCACAAGAAGCACGAGAGATAAATAATACCATTATCATTATTTACTAAGGGACTTGCCAAAAATTATTCAGTTAATAATGATTGAGCCAGAATTCAAACTCATGGGGTATGAGTCTGGAGTGTAAGAGCTTTACATGATTTTATATCGCCTCCCTGTCATGGACACTGTGACACGCCACCCAGATCCTCGACCTTCAGGACCAAAGCACACATTTCCACAGCCCAGGGGAGTGTCGATGGCTGACAGCCCAGTGCCTCGCTGAGCCACCTTGCCAAGGTCATGCCAACCACGTTATACCACCTGCCCAATGACTGGTCAGTGTGGGGACTATAAAGACCAGGGCAATTCTAAAGGCCATCCACAATCCGAAGCTCTCAAAGAACCAACTGAGAACTTTTGTTGTGATTGCATTGCAGATCTGCACCATCCTGCTTCCATCCCTCTCCTGAGGTCTTATTACCAAAACAGCATGTCCCAATAAATTTCTTGCTTCTTAGAGTCTGCTTCTCCAGAGAACCTGAACTGCAATACTCCCTTAAACAAGATTCAGCAGAAAAATTAAATACAAATGTGCAGGCCATAGAATTGCTACACTATTATTAAGGGTGAGTTGCCAATTTACGTCTGAACGTCCTGACTGCTGAAGAAAGATGGATGCATGAAGACAGTAGAGCCAGGAATCCAGGGACCTCCTTGGAGGCATTCTTAGTATCCCAAACCCTATTTCTTTTCTCTTTTTCTTGTTATCATAATGAAAATAGCTTTGTTGAAATTTTCTTTTATGTAAATAATATACTCATTGGAAAATTTTAAACAATACATAAAGGTATAAGATAGAAAATAAAATCACCTCGATTCTCACTGCTCGTTAACTGCCAATACCATTTGGCTCACTATCCTTTCATGTATCCTTTTGTGCCTGCACATACAAATAATTTCATGCAGATGGCTCATCCTTCAGTACACATCCTGAACCCTGTCCCTCCTCCTGAAGCTACCAGGGACCTGGCAGAGTCACTAGTGCAGGACAACTCTGCCTATGAAGCTGCTTCAAGAGTACTTTCTTCTCAAATCCTGAGGGGATCTTTTCTCTCTGTCTCTCTGTCTCTCTGTCTCTCTGTCTTTCTCTTCCCCATGCCCCCCAACCCCCCGATTTCCTCTCTCTTCTTGGCTACTTCTCTTTGGCTTTCACTCATTTTCTTTTCTCTCCTATCTTGACTAAAAATGAAATGATGTGAACTATCAAAGTGAGGTGCTAAATCACCATATGTAGATTTTCAATAGAAATAATTGGCAATTGTTCTCTATCTCTTGAACCCATTTGCCTTCTTGAGAGAACAGAGAACTTTGTGAGGAAGGGATCTTTGGGGAAATTTGTACTGTGCTCTCTGTCCCCACCCTGCCCCTAAATAAGAGGGGAGTTCTTGAGTGCCTGTCCTCTCACTACAAATGTGGTGAGCAGGGGCTTCCTCAGGGCCACCCAGAGAACACATACATACACACACACAGAATCTAGAGGATGAGAATGAGGGGCTGATTAACCGTATTCCTGCTGAGCCAGGGAAGGCTGCTACTTTCAGATCCCCTGCACTTCCAGAGATGTCAGAGCAAGGATAAATATTTTCTTGTGGACCATACGTGGTCTACACTCAAGGACAGCCTGGGGTTCTAATGCCTGACTGGAGGGCAAGGACTTTACCACCTGTAAAAAAGATGCATGTTCCTGGGTGAAAAGAACTTCAGGCAAGCGGACCCCAATAGGAAATCTCCATAGAGTCTTGGAAAACACCCAGAGGAGGAAAAGTCAGCTCAAACATCTATCAGGTACTAGGAATATATTCAGAAGTGAAAGCAAGGAGGTAACAGACATTTGCACACCAATGTGCCTAACGACATTATTCACAATTGCTAAAAGACTGAAACAACCCAAGTGTCCATCAGCCAATGAATGGATAGACAAAATGTGGTATATACACACAGTGGTTCAGCTGTAAGAAGAAATGAAGTCTTGATGCATATGACAACATGGATGAACCTTGAGGACACTATGTTAAGTGAAATAAGCCATACACAAAACAACAAGTATTGTATGGTCTCACTAACATGAACTGAATATGAAGAACAAACTCATGGAGTTAAACTCTAGAGTATAGGTTACTAGGAGACAGAAGGTGGGCTAAGAAGGGGGAGCAGATTCTGAATGTATATAGAATGTTTAATAAGGTGGATTATAAATGTGGCAAAATGGATAGAGCTGATGGTAATACATTATAAAGTATAATGGGGGTAGTCTAGGGAGGTTAATGTCAGGTAAAAGACAGCTAGAGGATAATCTAGGGACTGTATAACATAGTGATTTTGGTGGTAGATGAAGATTGTAGTTAATAGTACAAACCCAAGAATGTTTCTCTACCACAAGGTGTTAAAATACGGAGATACATGGAAAAATACAACTAATGTAATGTGTAGATTATAGTTAAGAGTAATATCGTAATATTTTTACAGCATTGGCAAAGAAGGTACTATATCAATGCTAAGGGTCAACAATGGGGGTGTTTAAGGAGGTGTGGGATTTTTCCTCTTAGAATAATAAAAACGTACTGAAATGGACTGAGCTGATGACAGCACAACAGTGATGAATCTGAGAGCCACTGAGTGTACACTTTAAATGGGTTGTATAATGTAGAGCACTGTATAACACAGTGAACCCCATGGTGAATGATGGACTAGGACTAACAGTGTAAATAAGAGAACATTCTTTCATGAACTCTAACAAATATACAATACTAATACATGGTGTTAATAATAGGATGGTTTGTGGGAAAAATACACCAAATATAAGCTATACAATCCAATAATATTATGCTGATGCTCTTTCATCAATTGTAACAAATGTGTGACAACAATGTAAGGTGTTTATGTGTGGGAATCTTGTATGGTAAGCATGATTGTTTTTTAAAAGTTTGAAATAAAAAAGGAAACGTTTTTAAAAATAAAATAAATTACTAAAAAAAAAAAAAAAAAAAAAAAAAAATCTAGCATGCCCAGAGAGCATGATGCCACATGAGACAGCACATTTCAAATAAGGCCTTTCCTATCCCCACCCTGCCCCTACCTAGGAGGTTGGATAATGGGGGAACCCAAGGTAGAGAAATGAGGACCCCAGCCTTACCACCCTATTTGCCACTGCAGTCTCCCATCCTGAAGCCAGCCCAAGCTGGAGGAGGGGGAGGAGAAGACACCAAGCTAAATCAAGACTGGAATTTGGGACTGGACATTGTAATGACTAAATTAGACAGTGTTTGCAATTTAAAGTGACTTAGGAATATCTATTATTTGAGCCTGAGCAGAATAATTGTGGGCTTGCTGGAGATTTCATCCAGGGGCAGGGAGAGATTTATCCCTACTGAATAAATTGCAAAAGGGTTACGGGAGACAAAAATAATATTATATTTTGATTATACCATAAGTTGTGCTTGTTCAACAGCCCAGTAACATTTGTATGTATGACTCTCACCTGAGCTGGCTTAATGCACATGCGTGGGGTGGGCAGGGGAGGGAATTTGCATATTTTTCTAGGGATCTTGGGAAGTGAGGGAGGCCAAGTGAGCGAAACTAGGGAAGTAGTGTCCCTGGGGAGAGGAGCAAGAGAGGAAGGGATTCAGATTTCCTACAGGGAAAGGCTTGAGAGATTGTGGGAGGGTGCTGCCTCTGCCCTGCCCTGCTAGTGAAAGCCTGAAGACCCCAGGGCTTAGCTCTTCCCAGCCAGGCCCAGCAGAGGGCTTGGTGCCCTCCTTTTTGATGGGGGGCAGGAGTTATGAGAGACAGCACTGAGAGAGCTGAGCTATAGCCCCCCCCACACACACACACACACTTTGGCTTAGCCACAATAGCCCTTATCGCTTGTGTCTGTTCTAGCAACTCTCTCTACCTTGCTTCCTACAACTAGTGGCTTGTAGAACAACTGAAAGGTGTAAGTAAAAATGGAGGGAGGGGACTTTCACATTCTGTTCCCTCTACCTAAAACACCTGCTAAATCAGTCAGGATCCCGACAGGAACAGATGGTGCACTCAAAATAGTATAATTCAAGGAGGGTCTATTTACAAAGGGCCATTTCTGAAGGTGCGGGTGAAGGGGAAGCACAGGAGATGGTGCAGAGGCCCGGGGCCTCCCACGTAGGGACGAGGGAGCAGTTACTAGAAGGCAGGTTCATCCTGCCCGTTCTCAGGGCCCAGGGCAAGAGAACAATTGGAAACCCCTATACCACGTGCCTAAATATTTAAAAGTTATCATTCAAATTAGCAAACTGTTGAAGAAAATACATTGTATCTCTTGACCTCGGCAAATACACCTTTCTAGCAACCTGGAAGACGAAGTTTGCATTTACAAGTCTCCGGCTCCTTGGCGTTCTGTGCAGGAACGTGGCGATGTGGGAACGTTGGGGCCCTGGCCCATGGCTCACATCTACCCTCTTCTTGCCCCACCCCCATCTCTGACTATCACTGCAAGTGACCCCCCTCGGGCAGGTGGCTGCCCCAGTCCTCATGCCCACCCTTCCCTCACAACCCACCACCCACACACAGCTGCTGCTGGGCCAGCCCTCGGGCCCGGCACTATGAACACTGCCAGTGCAGTTTATGCTGTAAAAGAGAGACGGGTGCTGGGTACAGGGAAAGGAGGGCCAGGCAAGGCATGAGAGGTGCGTCTTACACCTGGGGGCAGTGGTGCAGCTGGGGGAAGCTTTACTCTAAAGCACGGCGCCTGGGCCAGGGACCACCTTGCATGGTCTCCACTGCTGGAGGCAGAGACAGGCGTGAACTTCCACTAAGGAACCTAGCCAACTGGGGGCAATGCCTCAGGAACAAACACGGGGGAATAAATACCCTGACTTCAGGCCCCTCCCTCCCTCTGATTTTCTAGGCGCTGAACCCCGTGGAAAGCCAGAGAAGGCAGTGAAACTGTTGACGTAATCCCAGGAGGCCAGCCTCTGGGGCAGAGAGCAGGATAGGGTAGAGTGGAGAGTGGATTCGGAAGATGTTCCTTCTCTGGCCTCCTCCCTTTCTCTAGTTAACCTTTACCCAAACGTTGAATACCAGTTCAAGTGTGGCTCTCTCAAGAAAACCCTAGAGAAGCTCTTTCATGAGGCAGTGCCATGTCTCCTTGTCTTTGCCCTCCACGGCACTCATGGAAGTTTCTCACTCTAACCTGTGTGATTACTCTGTTAACGGCAGGAGCTCCACCAGACACAAGTTCATGAAGCCAGGGACTGGGTCCATGCGGCTCCTGCTGGCACAGGCTGGCGGGGGTGGCGGGGTCTCGATGACCTTGCTGTTTTACTAGAGGTTCTCTCCACCCACTTTGCTTGGGTCAGGGAGAGCTACCTTCTAGGGCAGGGGTTCTTAACCTTTTTAGTTCTGCCAGTCAGGTGAAAACCACAGACCCCTTACTAAGTCCACACTACACTGTGTATTATTTAATAAATATATCACACCCGCACCAACACATCCCCACAAGAATGCTTTTTGAATTTTCAATTCACACTCACAGACGCCCTGAAATCTTTCCGTGGACCCCTAGTTAAGAACCCCTGTTCTAGGGATAAATATGTGCCCACCCCCCCACCCCCGCCCCACCAGGAGGTACTGGGAAGTGAGTTCTTGGAGGGTTAACATCCAGATCCCACATAACTGATCAGAACCATCATCATCTTAAAGAGCTAGAAAGGCTCCCAGACCTGGACAAGAATTAGATAAAAGTGTCATCAGATCCAAAGAAAAAATGTGTAAATGAGCCAAAGGGTTGCTCAGCCGTGGAAGCACAGAGAAAAGAAGCACTGTCCAAATAGTGGTGTCCTGAGGAGAGAGTGCCCAGCCAGGTCAGGGAAACGTCCTTAATGGGGAAATAGGAATATCCGTCTTTCAGGACCTGATGCCATTAAATTTTCGTATTTCATAACTCCCTTGTTCTGCTTCTGTACTCACCAAGTACCCATCTGATAACTGGCTTGTGTGTCACTAGCTGGCCAGGCTCACAGTGATGGATTTGCCCTGTCAGGGGTATGGCTTATTATAAATTAATAAATTGGTGTTCTGGTTTTATACCCACTTCTTAGAGATTTTGTTAGCACACATGGGCATTCCTAAATGTGATCACCTCTGGAAAGTTGATGAGGTTGGGTTCCTAACCTGCAAGGCTGAGGGTCAGATCCCAGGCTGTGGTAAACTCAAAGGAACCATACCTGGCAGAGAACCCCCCCACCGTTTTTTTAGCCATTAAAAGTTTTTCTTTTGTGAAACTGAAACAATGGCATTCAAGGGAAAGAAGGCTGCACACTGAGTTGTCTGCAAATAGAGATGTTGTTAATTTTTATTTTTTATTTGTCTTCCCTAGTCCTAAATTGCCTTTTCAGCCAGAATATATAGTAGGAAAGAAATCAGTGCTGACTGTTTCCTGACCACTAGTCAGGGGATGATGGGGTGATGGTGCATTCTGAGGAGGAAGTACTGGGCAACAGGGGCCTGGGAGGAGAGTGGGTAAACTGAGAGAGACATCACCCAAGCCACTGATGGCAGGACTGTGTGTGTGGAGAATAAAGTCATTATGAGGAGAAGTTCTAAGGTCATGGTGTGCATAAAACCTGAGAAAATTTTGGAGAAACCCCAGGAGGAGTTGAGAAATTAGAGGCCAGGGGAGTTGGAAGTGAAACAGGATGAGGTACAAGAAGTGGCTTTTTATTCAAATGTCTGGTCCACCACTGAAATTTGTTGCTGTTCTTTGTTCATTTTTTAAAATATAAAGGTTAAATGCAATGTGGCATCCTGGATTGAATCCTGGAGCAGAGAAAGGACATTAGTGAAAAAACTGGTGAAATCCAAATAAAGTCTGTTATTTGTAGTATACCAACACAATTTCTTAGTTTGGATAACTGTACCATGGTTATGTAAGATGTTAAGAGTAGAGGAAACTGGGTCAAGGGTAAATGGGATCTTTGTGTTTGTAATTTTTCTCTACATCTAAAATTATTCCAAAATTAAAAGTTTATTTATATATACATATTTGGTTTTATATCTATATTTTATGTTTATATTTATGTCTATTTGTTTTTAGCTCATGAAAATTTCTTCAATATGTCTTTGATTATTGCTTCTATTTTAACTGTTTTTGCTTATCAAAAATATCCATAATTCTTAGACTGGTTCTTTTCTCTATACTTTTCATAGCTATCATATTATTTCTAATTGTTTTCATTTCTTTTTTCTCTGAATTCTTGGAGACCCTCTGCAATTTGTTCTCCACATTAGTGATTTGTTTTTCTGCAATGCCATTTTGGTTTGTAAGTCTTCCAATGTAGATATTAATTCTGCTACTGCATTTTCTGTTTCTTTGCAATTCGTATCTCACTCACCTTTATTTTCATCTGTTCCAGCTGGATTTTAATTGCAGATTAGATTAGCCTCTCCTGTCACTTTATGTTACCATTTCCAGAGCCCATGGCCATTTACGTTCTAGCATACATGCAGCTAGCATGACTTTGCAAAACATAAACAGGCACTCCATCCTACCCTTAGCGACTGCCCCTTTGCTAAGGAGCACATGAAAACAAACAGTCACAGCATGAGCAAATACAGAATGCATACTGTATTTAACATTAGCTTGTGGATATTGCACTATTTATTTATTTATTTATTTATTTATTTATTTATTTATTTATTTTTAGGTATCCGGGGCCAGGGATTGAACCTGGGACCTCTATGTGGGAAGCCGGCGCTCCACACCCACTGAGCTATTTTGGCTCCCCTGAGTTGGTTTTTTGTTTGTTTGTTTTTAGGAGGTACCAGGGATCGAACCTGGAACTTTGTATGTGGGAAGCCGGCACTCAACCGCTTGAACTAGTTTGGAATTCTTGATCAAGCTCCCAGAAGAAAGTTGGTGCTCTGTAATGCTGTAACAAGGCCTATGGACAATGGGGTCTTATGGTTAGCAGGTAATTCAAGGAAAGTGAGAGTATGACCAACTCCACCACCACCAGGAATTGAATCAGGGGGGAAAAAACAAAAAACAACTTTTGCTTTGCTATGATTCTTCTATTTTAAAAAACATTTCTGTTGCTGTGTGTCTCATAGAATGAGGTATTGTTTAGTGTTTGAGATATTATTCCATTGGAATCTAAATGGACAAAGCCTACCTTTGTGATTCTCATCTGAAGGGTCTGTGGGTCTGAGTCAACCACCAGACGTGCCGGTCAGTAGGGGAAAAGCAAGGTCATGCCACTCAGATCAGAGACTAGACTAAGGGGCAGTGCCGGGGAGGAAGTTGGACACATTCTTGAAGGGTCAAGGATGGCCAGGAGACAGGTTTTTGGGTAGTGGGGCTAGACTAGGAGGTATGAAGGAAGGAAGACAGGAGAGACCTGTGGTGTGAAACAGCCCCTTGGGCCAGAAGTTGCTTGTGCAGAATAAAATAAGCAAATACAAAACAGCAGTCTGAAAGCCTGTCTTTATGCCACTTGTACTTTCCATAAATTTTTCCTTTTAATTTTTCATTATTTAGTGAAGTGTCTTTAGGAAGCCAGCCTGCCTCAGAAGATATTTCCATTTCTTCAAAGACAGTCTTGAAAGATCTTGTGAGGCATCCCCAGGAGTTTAGATAGGGTGACAGCAGGGATCAGGTGGGAACCCCCTAAGGGAAGGAGAATTTAGGCATGACTGTGGAGGCATTCGCTTACCACCCTGGGACGGGCTGTGGTTTACTGAAGCAAGGGGCCAGTCCTGGCATGGCTTTTATGTGGGTTTGTCATTCCCTCCCACTTTTGAGCCTGTTCTCACCTGCTGTTCCTACCCTTTCCAGTAGCACAGAAAAAGCCACATCGTTGCCTGCCAAAAACTTGTCCTCTTGCTTCCTCGCCACCAATAGTGGACATTGCTGACATTACCTGAAACTTGTGAACTTTCCTGTCCTTTGTTGGATGAAAGATTTGCTTAATTAAGAAGAGTTCAATAAGCTCTAGAACCTGCTTTGCATTTTTAAAGCACTTAACCCACAAGCATTCTGTTTTAGCAAAGGTAAGTCTTCATCTTTTATTTTGTGTAAACAATTTGACAGGACTCTAAATCCATAGATGAAGGATTTCAGCCATAAACCAGGAAAATTTCCTCTCCTAGCCACAACTTCCAGGCTGCCATATATTTCTCCAGCAAACTTTAATTACTGCCATTCAGGCTCAGGGTTTGTTGCCTACTCCCTTCTTACCGTAAAATCCCAGGAATAATTGCTAATATTTATAGACCTTGAGTTATTTGCTGGACATTAAGTTTTATGTGTAACAACCAGAGGAGGGAGAGTGGTATAATAAAGATGAATTTTGGGGTCTGATAAACCTTGTTCAAATCTCTACTCTGCCACTACACTCCCTATGTAATTTTGGTCAAATGTCTTAACTGTTTTGTGTCTCAGTTTCCTTATCTTTGAAAAGGAGCTAATATTAATACCTACTCTCCAGGGCAAAGATTAAGAGCAACAACTTATGGAAAGAATGCTTGCCCTATAACCAGAGTCCTTCTCCTTTACCCCTTCTGATGGAGGCACAACAAAATTGAGTGGCTACTTTTCTAACTTCCTCTAAGTGGTCTCATTAATTTTCTGGCAAAGAGGGAAGAGTGGGGCTGGCAACTTGCCAGGGCTAATGGAGTCATTTTGTAGGAGTCAGTGGCTTGGTGGTGATGAATGAAACTCTTACCCACCATTAATCTGCAGGGCAGAGCAATCCAAATTAGATGCAATTGTAAGAGTATCCCACCCAAAAGGGTGGGAGGAGTGTTGATCCTAGAGAGTGGTTCTCAAACCAGGCTATGGATTACAGTCACCTGGGGAGCTATGAAATAAACAGATGCCTGAGCTTCACCCCCTACACATTCTGATTGAACTGGAGTGGAGTGAGGCCCGGGCATCAGTACTTTTTATAATGGGGTTGGCAATCACACATGAGCCCTCTGAGGTCAGAAGTCTGGTTCTACAGACATTGCCTCCAGATATGGATGTCAGCAGTCTTTCTGCCGCCACCACTAACTATGTTGGATTACTGCTGCATCCCACCTGCCTCTGCATGGCCAGAGGTGGGCCATAGCCACCATCAAAATGTCTCCAGACCTTCCCTCACCATCTGGGCCCAGCTTCACCTGGCTGCTGCAATGGGGCTGATGGGAGGGGGGAGCATACTCCTCACCCCACTAGTCTACCTCATGAATACTTCTCAAGTTGAGTGACTGTTGGGAAATTTACCCTCTTCAGGGAAAAACCTCACCCCACCCACCAGAGTGCAGTCTGTTACTGTGTTCAGTATTAGACATTTTCCAACATCATATTCAATCATTTCCAGGATCACCCTGGGCCATACTCTGAAAAGAGAACCATATGCAGTTTACTCTGACGTACTCTAAGGACCCACAGTGGGTTCTGACCTCAGTCTCCAATTCATTATCACAGAGGACCTCGTGATTAGGGTCCAGTGTGACTAAGGAACTAGTCAAAATGCAGACGGGTTCCACGTGCTTGTGCTAGATTCATATGCCAAGCTGAAATGGTCTATTTTCACTTTAAATCTTAGTCTGTATTTATAGACTTCTTAAAAACAGTCTTTACTATTGCTTTTTACAGAAAGCATATCTTTTCCCTAAGATATTACCATTTTATCATTTCATGCATCATGCAGTCTACTTTAAAAACGATTTTTTAAATGTTTTATTACAAGATAATATAAATTCTCTGAAATATTCAAGCCATACAAAAGTGAATAAAGAATTTTCCTTCTTCTCCCCTCACAAATGCCACTCCCTAGTATTAACTAATTGATTTAGTGTATATCTTTCCAGATTTTTTCTAATACTCATAACTAAAGAGTATGCACACTTTTTTGCATAAAACATTTCATTATAATTATTTTCCAGTCTCCATAACAATTCTTTTAAACATTTGGATGCTATTCTAATAAGTGGAAGTACCATAATTAGCCATTTACTAAGTATCAGTGGGTTGGAAAAATTTCCAGTTTTCATGATTATAAATAATGCTATGACAAACATCTTCTTGCAAAATTTTTATTTTCATTTAAGAGCATTTACTTTGGTTCAATTCCATAAATGGATTTACTTAGTGTATCAGGGTTCTCCAGAGAAACAGAACTGACAGGAAATATGTATGTATATGTAATGTAAATATTATGAGATTTATTATAGGAATTGGCTCACATGACTGTGGGGATTGGCAAATCTGAATTCCATAGGGCAGACCACAAGCTGGGAACTGATGGAGGTTTTGATGGATTCCCCAGAAGATGCTGACTGGCTGAAGTAGAGATAGAAATTCTTCTTTCTGATTGCTGAAATCATCAGTTCTTTCTTTAAGACCTTCAATTGATTGGATGAGACTTCTCTCATTGCTGAAGGCAATCTCCTTTGTTGAGTATGGATGTAATCAGCCATAGATGCAATCAACTGGCTCATGATTTAAATCCATGAATTATCTTCACATGAACAATCAGGCCAGTGCCTGCTTGACCAAACAAATGGTCACCATAACCTAGCCAGGTTGACACATGAACTCAACCATCACACTTAGTGAAAGAGTATGAACAATCTAAAGGAGAAATTTACAACTTAATGAGGGTATAGGAAAATAGGAAAGATTCATGGCCAATCAATCTATTTGGCTAAATAAATTATAATTTATCTGTATAATTGAATACTATGAAACCATTAAAAATAACATTGTGGGGGAACATATAATATCATGGAAAGATTTTCAGTATATATTAAGTAATTTATAAAACAAGTTAAAAAGACTTTTAAAATAATTTCTATAAAAACATTTTTATAATCATAATATATCTGAAAAGAATCTATATGGAAATACAAAGGCTGAAGAATAGCCAAGATCGGTTCCCGGAGCCTCCTGGTGAAGGCAAGCCCGCCCGCACGGCGTGGTTAGCTGACCCAGCGAGCACAAGCAGCAAGGGGGGGATAAATGAATAAATAAATAAAATCTTTAAAAAAAAAAAAAAAAAAAGAATAGCCAAGATGATTTTGAAGAACACAATTGGAAGGTCGCTTTACTAAAAATCAAGATTGATTATAAAGTACAGTAAAGTAATTTACTGTACTGTAAAGTACAGTAATTAAGACAGTATAGTATTTGTGCAAGAATAACTTTTAAAAATAAATAAAAAGGAACACAATGCAGGAGTCAAAAAGTTTTTCTGCAAGGGGCCAGATAGTAAATATATTAGGCTTGGCAGGTCATATGGTCTCTGTCACAACTACTCAACTCTGCTGTTGTAGCAGGAAAGCAGACATAAACAATATGTAAATGAATGGGTATGGCTGGGTTCTTATAAAACTTCATTTCCTCAAACAGGCATCTGGCCTTAGTTTCACAATCCCTGGAATAGAAAATCCAGAAACAGAGTCATATCTGTACGTGTCATTTGTGACAGAGATGGCACTGAAGAGTAAAAGCAAAAGGATGGTCTTTTAAATAAACAATAAAGATCCAATGGATAGTCATATTGAAAAAATTAAGCTTTATCCCTACTTCATATCCCACATGGAAGTAAATTCCATCTCAATTATAGATATAATGTGAAAAAGCAAATGATAAAGCTTCTAGAAAATTTATAGGAAAATGTAAGTAAGATACAAAAAAGAACTAACCATAAAGGAAAAGACGGGTACGTTGGGCTTTATTAAAATGATGAACTTTTTTGTGCATCAAAAGGTATTAGTAAGCTACAGTGTGGGAGAAGAATTTCAGCAACACGTATAACCAAAACAGGGCTCATATCAATAATATATTTTAAATGTCTACAAATGAATTTTAAAAAATAGAAAATCCAATAGTAAAACAGGTAAGAGACTCAGACACTGGACAAGAAGAGAATATTCCGATAGTCAATAGACATATAAAAAGGTGTTAAAATCCATTAGTTATCAGGGAAATGCAAATGTAACACATGATATCATTGTTAAAATACCAAGTGTTGTTGAGGATATGGAACTGCTGATACTGCCAAACACTGCTAGATGTAAACTGGTACAGTCCCTTTAGGAAGATGATTAGAAGTACCTACTAAAGCTAAGCATACCCCATGGCCCAGCAATTGCTCTCTTATGTTAATACCCAATGAAAGGTGTTGTCATGCATATCAAGAGACACATACACATTGTACACCTGTACACATTCGCAGCAGCATTATTCATTGCCTCAAACTGGAAACTACTCAAGTGTCTGTAATTAGCAGATTGGATGAATAAAATGTAGTTTATTCATAAGGTGGAAACTATATAGTAGCACTAGTCCAATGAATGAACTCTCCTTCAGATAACAAAATGGATGAAACTCACATACATAATTTGCATGAAATAAGCCAGGTCCATGGTGAGAGAAGTCAGGATATTGAGAGAGGGGTTAGTAATTGGGAGTGAGCATGAGAGGGAGTTTGAGTTCCTGGTAATATTCTATTTATTGCTCTGAGGTCAGTTACAGAGTATTCACTTTGCAATAAATCATTAAGTTGACATCTATGACGGACATATTTTTCTGTATGCATGTTTTATTTCAATTTTTTATTTTAAAGTAGATCTGAATAGAAACAGAATTAAGGCATTTGAAACTGTCTAAAGTTCATATATCGAGAAATAAAGGTAAAAGCATATTTCTATCTAGAGCAGCGCTATCCAATAAAACTTTCTATGATGATAGAAATGTTCTCTATTATCTGAGCTCTCCAATATGGTAGCTTCTAGTCACATGTGGTATTGAGCACTTGAAATGTGGCTAGTGTTCAGAAAACTGAATTTTTTGTTTTATTTTGTTTTAATTTAAATAGCCATATGTGGCTAGTGACCAGCAGACTGGACAGTGCTGAACAAGAACTATGGAGGCAACCACCAGGGAAGTAATCCAGTAAATTGGTGGGGCAGTATAAAGAGGCTGACATGGGGTCAAGTTGTTTTTATCATCTACGCCTCTGTACTGTATGATATATAACTTTCTGCATGTATTATGTAAATAGAATTTAAATTTAATTTAAAAAAAGCAAGAGTACTCAAAGTACATACTCAAAACCGTTTACAGTGGTTGACTCTGAGTAGTAGGAATTATGGTGCTTTTTTTTTTCTTTCTTTCTTTCTAAAAAGGGATCCATATTTTTTAAAATGTTTACCATAAGCAAACATTGAAAAAGGACAATTTAATAAAGGAAAAGCTAAAACTAAATACTGACTACAAATCAGAAAACACCTTAGGGGCCTATCTGTACTTTTACTATTAAGGCAATAATCTGTGTAATAAAAATTTATGGCTGATCATATTTTTCTTTTCAACATTTAATATCTAAACTTGCTGGCTAAGCAGAGATTTCACATAAAGCATTCCAGATTCCTGCCGCTCTCCACTTCTTCATAAGGTACGTAGATGTTCGCATTGGAGCTGAATCAACAATGTGGAATTTGGTGTGGCTCACCTGCCAGTTGGCTTGAGCAGGTATCTTTGGAGGGTTGATCTCACTTTCCTACTATACTGTCTTTTAGCTCAGCATCAAGGTCTTCCCAGGGCTAGAGCTTTGATGAACTTTATAACAAGTTTGTGGTGAAAGTTATTATAGGTTCCTAAATGGATATCCACTACCTACTAGACCTCCCCCCATTGTATGTTCTACAGACCCCTCAAATTCAGCAGGTCCAAAACCAGCCTCATTCATTTTCTCTACCAAACTATTACTTCTTTCTAGGAGTATAACTTCAGTGAATGGTACCATTTTCCCCCAGATAGCCAAGCTAGAAGCCTGGAAGTCTACCTTCACTACCTGGCCTTTTCAACTACAGCTCTGTGCTCCAGGCTTTCCATCCACCTACTATTTCCTGCTCACTCCTCTTTTGTGTATCTTTGTACTTATACATGATATTCCTTAGCTAGAATGTCTATCTTCCCTCTTTTCCTTCCTGGTGAATACTACTAACTTATTCTTCAAGATTCTTACAGAATGTCATCTGTTCTTAGAACCCTTCTATAATACAGTTGCTCATCATAGTGTCTAAAGATCCACAATCACATCTAAGTGAAACTACTCAACCTTCAGCACTTGCTCAAAGGAGCATCATATGACCCAGCCTCTGGTCACAGCTGATTGGATCCATGTGGGTACCAGACATGGGGATGAGCTCGTGACCAAGGACAACTCATCCATAAGCTTGCATATGTTCTAGTGCAAAATTTAAACTAGGAAATGGGTGAATTTTTTAGCAGGCAAGTTATGCCTCAATAAAGCTATTTTTAAAAATTAAACCAGGAATTTTGAAACATTGAAGTATTTGGTAGTGGGAGTTGAAGCTGAAAGCCTGGAGGTATCTTTGGGCCCTGAGAAGCCATGCTGGCCATATACAGGCTGAATCTCTGTAGAGGCAGAGTCTATGACTAAGCAAAGGAAGGCAGCCAGCAGTGAAAAGAGAAAGAGAAAGAATCAGACAAGCAGAGGGAAGGGGTGATTGATGCCAAGAGACAGATGACAAGACTCTCAGATTGATGGAGAGAGCAGCTGGTCCATAGAGGTGCTGCAACTCCCAACAGCTTTCCAATTATTAATACAATCCCAGTCCCTGTGTTTTCCTTATAGTTACCCCCACACTTTTATTGAGCTAATTTGACTTGTAATGAAAAGAAGTTGATGATAACAACTTTCCTGATTACCCAAAGCAGCGTTTCTCTCTCCCTCCTTTGTGCTCTCAGTGCCTATTGATGTTGCAATTATTTGTATATGCATGTATGGAGAATATGTCTCATTGGAAAGAGGGTGGCTCTGGCACCAGAAAGATCTTGGTTTTAACCTTCGCTTACCTCTTATGAACTCTAAAAATTTGGGGACATGACGTCCCTTTGAGACTTAGTTCTCTCATCTGTAAAATTGAAATAATGCTGATTGTGAGGATTCACTGAGATAACATATAAATCACTGGGGACTGTTCCCAGATCCCCCTAGGTACTCAGAAAATGTCAACTTAATTCCTTTCCACTTCTTCCCTCACAGGATTCTGAATTCCTGAGGGGCGGAAACTGTGTCTTGATCATGTGGGATCCCCCCTGGCATCCAGTGCTTGGCTGGGCAGATAGAAGGCATTTGCTGAAGAGTATTTAATTTAATTTAATAATTAAATCCACTGAATCACGGGTTCCATTCTGGTCAGGTTACCAGAGTCAGCAAATAAAAATACATCCAGTGAAGTTTGAATTTCAGATAAACAATAAATAATTTTTAGTGTAGATCCCCTGGCACTTAACGATAACAAAGCTATTTGTTGCTTACCTAAATGTAAATTTTACTGAGCATCCTGTACTTTATCTGGTGACTCTACATCCTAGTTTTTATGTTCTCAACAATTGACACATTCTGTTTATAGGTTTGAGGTGTTTATTTTTACAAAATTCACCTTTTTCCAGAA
Organism: Tolypeutes matacus; assembly: GCA_026826555.1. NCBI lineage: Eukaryota > Metazoa > Chordata > Mammalia > Cingulata > Chlamyphoridae > Tolypeutes > Tolypeutes matacus. The sequence goes on from JAKSZT010007815.1 coordinate 35,599,618, forward strand.
GGAAAAAGAATTGGGTGAGTGCCTTTGTCTAACTATGTGGTTCCCATTAATAAATCCTAGGGATAGTGACTATTTATATGAGCGCTTCCTACATTGGGGAACCACATGAACCATTCTGCTGGGGAAAGTTCCAATTCGCCCTGCTGTCCTGGTGTCATTATGAAATTATGAAAACTCCCCCCTTCACTATCAAAAGTCAAGCATTTTGGATGATCAAGTATATGACCAGGAAATCGGCCTGTGTTTTCTCTAATTATGCAAACAATGCCTGGTGGTAGCTGCTGCCACTTCATAAGGCATCAAGCCAGTACCTCTCCCTCACACATGGGACTATTTTACCCGTGAGGAAACTGAGTCTTAGGGAGCTGACACTCCTTACTCACTGTGACTGCCACCTGCCCGGTTTTCCAGTGCCACCAGTCTCTGTGTATGGGACTGTTGCTCTTTGATGTTTGTTTGACTCTCTTTTCCTTCACGCTCTATTGATGATCCTTGTCTCCCATTTTCTCCTCATATTTCTGTACTATGTGGGCCCTTCTTTTTCTCTCTCACTTGTTCCCTCTGGCATTTGCCTTGTGCTTTTGAGTCTCCAGTCTTCTCTTATGCCCAATTTTTCTATGCCTTCGTTAGTTCCCTGTGATGGTTAGTCTTATGTGTCAGCTTGGCTAGTCTTTTTTTTTTTTTTTTCACTGGGAGGTCCCGGGGATCGAACCCAGGTCCCTCCATATGGGAGATGGATGCCCAACCATTTGAGCCACATCCATCCTCTTGGCTAGTCTATAGTCCCCAGTTATTTAATCAAACCCTGATCTAGGTGCTACAGTGAAGGTAATTGTAGATGTAGTTAACATCTGCAATCAGTTGACTTTAAGTGAAGAAGATTACCCTTGATAATGTGGGTGGACTACATTCAATCAGATGAAGGCCTTAAGAGCAAAAACTGAGGTTTCCCAGAGAAGAAATTTTGGCACAGGACTGCAACCTAAAATCCTGCCTGAGTTTCCAGCCTTCCCCACAAATTTCATACTCAAAACTGCAACATCAACTCTCATCTGAGTTTTCAAGCTCACTTGCCAGTCCCCACGATCTGGTGAGCTGTAGGGGTGTGTGTGTGTGTGGGTGTGTGCGTGTGGGTGTGTGTGTCCTATTGGTCCTGTTTCTCTGCAGAATCCTGACTGATACATTCCCCAACACCACTGCCACTTACTCCACTCCCAAAAGCCAGTACTGCAAAGTTCGTACCTGCCATTTATTGAGCATTTACTATTAGCTGGAAACTAAGAAACCCACTTTATCCACATCGGTTCATTTAATCTTCACAAGAACCGTCCCCATCCCCACTGCCAAGAGTCAGATTCAGACCCACATCTGAGTTCTTAGCCCCCAGGGGGCAGCACGGGCCTACATTTCTTAAACAGCATGTGTCCCTGGTGCTGTGCCTTCAGTTTTGCAGAAATACGAACCTGCAGTTGCAGGAGAGGGGATCAGACTGAACAATAGTAACAATAGTCCGAGCTGAGCTGTGAGGACATCTATCAGAGCCTCCACACGTGACCTTCCTTCATTCTCTCAAACACCCCCTGAGGTAAGTAGCATCACGTTAACCGTTTTATAAAGGGGGAAACAGAGGGCTCAGAGTTGGCATTCAGCCTACGTCTTTTGTCAGTGAAACCTGTGTTCTTCCCAATGCACTGCATGTGACTCTCCAAATTAAATTATTTGGAACCAACAAGGAGAGGCCGCTACTAGGTGAAAAATGGAAAGGATCCTGACAAGGACCCTCAAAAACACGCCTTCCCGAGAGGTGCGAGGCCTAGAAAGACCCATTGGGAGGGTGCGTATGTAGACACACGTTTGCCTTTCCCAGGAGAGTTTTTCCCCAACCCCAAGACTGCCACAGAGTGTCCACTCCTTTTTCCAGCTTTGTTAAATACTCAGAACAGGTGGGCCTAAATAGGGAACAAATGCCATCTAATTTGAACTTTAACTCCTGCCTCACAGACCAATGCTTTAGTCAGTCCATGAGGAAAAACAATTATTACACTCCAGCTAGCATAGGCATGGGCTTGGCATCAGTGGCACAATGGTTTATTGGCAAAAAGATGAGAGGTTTTAAAAAATCAGTGTTGTTAAAAATAAACAGACCGTAATTCCCCTTCCTGATCAGAAGAATATTTTCAAGGCAAGTGGATAATGGCATGGCATCTTAGTTCCTAGAAACAGTGCTGGAATCATCTTTACAACACATTACCAAATACCAAGTACCTTAGCTTGGCATTCAAGGTCCTCAATGGGCTGCCCCTGACTATCTTTCCCTCTTCACTGCTTGCCTCATCCTTGCGTGAGCCTGGGCTCAGCCATCTGCAGTTCTCTGAATGTGTTGTACACGTTCCTTATCGTTTTTTAAGAGTCGGTGCTGCCATCACCATCTCCATGGTCCTAGAGACAGCTTCTTCAGTGCTCTCAGAGAGCCTGGTACCTGTTTCCATCAATGTTGCATATACCACATTAATTGGAAGTGTTTTTTTCCTATACTAACATTTATATGGTACTTCCTATGTGCCAGGGATGATTCTAAGAGCTTTCCCATGCATTCTGACAGTTTGTCTTTACAATAATACTATGATAGAGGCAAAATGTTTATATTCTTGTTTTGAAAATAAGGAAATTGAGGCACAGAGAAGTGAGGCAGGTTGTTCAAGGTCACACAGCTATAGGTGATGGAGCCAGGACTTGACCTCAAGCAGTCCAACTTCAGAGTCTACACACCTGACACTCTAGTGTATTTTCTGTCTTTTTTATGAAGCAATGGGGCCCAGGACCTGATGCCTAGAAAGTGCTTGATAAATGTAAGTTGAATGAACAAATGAACAAAACCTCTTTCTTGATTCCCAGTGGCTCTGGGCTCCTGATGTGTAACATCTGCTTTCCTAACGCAGCTGCCACCATCACAAGTCCTTGAACATGAGGTGGAGAAGAGAGTCCGTCTCCCTTCCGTGTTCCATCCCAAGGAATTTGCCTGGACACACAGGAGCAATTCCCAGATTGGCACAGATACTCCTTGATCTTTAAAAGAATGTCTTTCACTGAAACAGGTAAATTGCTTCAGGGAATGACAAGTTACCTCCCCACCCCCCACCCTGAAGATACAAACTGTTCCTTCAGCCTGGAGTGAGTTAGTTGGAAAAAACTGATTTCACGCTTTGCTGAGTCTGATTGTCCTTGAACACCAGAGCGCATTATCTGCCTGCCTGTGCTGGCTAAGTGTGAGGGCTGCTGCAGCTGTGGTTCAAGGGGCACAGCTGGGCTCTGCTGGCGGGGAGATGTCAGATCACGTGCCTTCGCTGGTCCCCCAGGAGCTCTGGAGGAGCAGAGCCAACCAGGAGGCAGTTTTTATGGCCATAGTGCCACTTTCCTTGCCCTTTACTCCCCTTCCTCTCCTCCATTTTTTCCTGTCTCCTTCCGGTAGCTCCAGACCTGTTTTCCCAGCTGCTTTCCTTAAGGACTTTCCCCCTTGGTTGTCCCACTGGGACCTCAGCCCTCACATGCCTGAAAGGGGACTTTCCTCACCAGACCTGCTTTACTTTTGTTCTCATTTGCATCACTTTCATCCAGCTAGTCCCCAAGCCAAGGGTCTGCCTAGATCCCTCCCTCTCTGTGTCCCCTTGATCCTGACGTTCCAACCTCAGAGGATAGCCCCATCCCTGCTTCTAGGCTCTGTGCAGGGATGACGGGACAACTCACTGAAGATATGGCCTTGCCACCGGGGGCAGGATGGGCAGATAAGAAGGGTCTTCCAAAGAACTGTCCCATGCTCCCTCCAGACAGAAATCCCACGGCGTCAGGCCCAGCAGGAGTGGGATACCTGGTCTGGGCTGGTAGCATGTGTTGTCAAGGGCAGTGAGGCAAGAAAATGAAATCAAATCCAAGCAGCCTAATGGTCAACCCAGGGGTTAAGCAGAAGAGAAGAATCCAGCTAAGGTAATAAGATGAGAGCTGGGAATCCAAATGGTGGAGGGAAAAAACAAACAAACCCAATTCAACATCACTAGCAGGAGAGGGAGGGGAGGAGAGGAAGGGTGTTCATCTGACAAAGGAAGGAGCCCCCTCTAATGAAGTTGGAATGCTAAAGGGAAAACAGCTATTTCAGGACTTCTTTAGGTTCCTTTGGATAAAATTCCTGAAAAGATGATAGAGTTCAGCAGAGCCACTTAATGAGTTTTTGGAGGAGCAAAGATAATCCAGGAATTCAGTTGTGGGTAGGGGTGAATAGTCAGTGTTCTGAGTTCAAAATTAATAGGAATTTGGTGGTGAAAGTGGGAACTGGCAGCAAGGGAGGGAAGGGGAAGATTCTCAAGCCTGAGAGCAGCCCTGAGAAGATGATGACAAAGCCTAGTGAGAACCTGGCCAGCAAGAGATTTCCCAGGGCAGGAAATGTCCATCAGCTATCTAAATGATGGCATGCAACTCATGATTGTAGGTGGTGATCTCTGATGTGTTGTGCTAGATTCTACATGTTTACCCCAAAACCTTCAGCAAGGTCTACTCTGTAAGAGGTCTTGTATTAGGAGTAAACTAGGGAGAAATGGAGCTGATGGGGTGCTGCAGGGAATGGAACAAGGAGGTGTCAGAGTAGAGATCAAGAATCCAGGACAGGAAGGACACTGTGGGTATTGTAAGTGCTGTGTCCCTCCTCATACACGGAATAAGGTTTGAGCCATTTTTCAGTATCTATTAAGGGGTGGAAATGCTCCCGGAGGTTGGCAGATCAGGGACACCCGGGTGGCTGACATCTGCGTTAAATTACTAACCAGAATTGGAAGATTTGAAGCAGAGAGCAGGAGAGGAAAGTTAAGCCTGGAGGAGATTTTTTAAAATTAGGTGTCTGTGAGTACAGAGGATGGATGGGGAGGGAGTTGTTACTGGCAATGAGTAGCCTCAACAGGCCTGAAGCAAAATAGAGAGAAACCTGGCCAGAGAATGGAGCCAGTCCTGCAAGGTTATAGACGTAGAACAAAGATAAGTGAAGGAGGACAGCTCTGTGTCTGGTTAAGAAAGTGGGACGACAAGGGTCCATCTGGGATGAATGAGCCAGAGCTGCCAAAGGAGGGTGGCTGGGGAGAGCCGCGGTGGGGCTGTACAGGCAGCTACTCTGCATCTGCCCGGGCTGAGCTGGCTTGGATTTAACACAGCCCCAGCCAGCTGAGGGAAAAAACACCCAGCGGACTCCACCTGCCTGTGTTCTGTCACTGGAAACCCCAGGTCCTTTGGCAAAGCCCAGTTCCTGGCAGGACTGCTGCTGGAACAAACCCAGGTAACAATTCCCCCTCACTCCCCACCTGGAAGGAGTCGCCAGGTCCTGCCACTCTATCTCCTAACACTCCTTTCTCTTCCTACTCCCGGTGGGCCTGGTGTCACACAGCCAGACACTGTCCTGTCCTCAGGTTAAGTCTCAGACCACCCTTCAAGGGTCAGGCACATGACAGCAAGGGCTCATAAATACTTAAGGGAATAGTTTCTGGTCAAGAGCCAAACCCTTGTGTTCTGCGCCCTTCACTACACACACACACACACACACACACAGTCTCTAGCTTCTAGAGTAGTTCCCTTTCCTTAGAAAATCACTGCAGTTTCACACTCATATTTAAGTACATAAGTAAAGTAAAATTTGCCAATTTGGGAGAACAGGGGCATCTTACAATATGTTGTTGAGACTCCACAAGTACTTTGCTTACTCCATAGCTTTGTGTGGACTGGGGGATCAGGAAGCCACTCTACTCCTCCATGCAGATGACACGGTTGTCTTTAAAGTTGTAAGCTTTTCCCTTCCAAGGGCTGCCTGCCTTATTCCATCTTCTTCCTCCCCTCCTACTCCTCATCTTCTTTATTTATTATTTTCTACAATGGCAGGCACTGTAATAGGCTCTGTATATAACTTGCTTCAGTCAGTCCTTAAGCTTGCTTGTGGAAAATCCTGACCACTTTCTGCCAGAAGATATATTTATTATGATCCTTAACAAATTGCACCTTGATTCTATTATCTACTTCCGCTGCTACAATCATGTCCGATTCACCAATCAGCCTTCAGAACACATTATCCAGAGACCAGGGCACCTGAGACTTTCAGGTGATGTTTTTGAGCAAAGGGCAGAAGCAGAATTTAGGGGATGGGCTTACGAGCAAATAGTGCCAGGTCTGATTCTACACCTTCATGTCCAGTTCTGTGACCCTGAGCAAGAAGCTCACCATTCTGAACCTCATCCCCCTTGTTTAGAGAATGACGAAAATAATAATAGCCATTCACTATAGTATGAGGATTATATAAGAAATGCACATAAAGGGATTAGCAATGTGAATATTCTCACTGTCCTGATTTTGTGATAATGAGGGTAGGCTAAACATTCGCTATATTAGAAACCATGCATGTGTCCCCAGACCTAGTTTTTCTCCCTAGGTCTGGTTTTTAGAATGCTGGCGATAAACTGAGCCTGATTTATTATATGACCGTCCTGTATGGGAAAAGACTGTAATTTTGGTATCTTTGGTCAACCTTAAGAGATATAGCTGGGGGATGGATGTGGCTCGGGTGGTTGGGTGTCCATCTCCCATATGGAGGGATCTGGGTTCGATCCCTGGGTTCAATCCCTGGGACCTCTCAGTAAAAATTTTAAAAAGAAAACTATAGAAGGCGTGTGGGCTGCCAGGCCCCGCGAGCAGGTGAGCTGCCAGGCCCCATGAGCCATGCAGCAAGATGATGACCTAACAGGAGAGTGACATAAGGGAGAGCCAAGACGAGACGCACCGAAAAAACCAGGAACTAAGGTGGCACAGGTGGTAAGACATTTCTCTCCCACATCAGAGATTCCAAGGATCAAATCCCAGTGAAGACAGGAGGAGAAGGATGAGAAGAAAGGACAGGAAATGGACACAGAGTAACCCAGCGAATGGACACAAAAACAGCAAAAACGGGGGAGAGGGGGTTAAAAATGGATAAAAGTAAGTAAATAAATAAATAAATAAATAAATCCTTAAAAAGGTGTATAGAGGAGGAAGATATGGACTATAGTTAGTAGTAATACTTTGACGATGCTCTTTCATGATTTGTTAACAAATGTTTCACAGCAATGCAGGGTGTTTGAGGGGGATGATGTGTGGGAGCCCTGTATGATGTTATGCATGTTTGTTTTATAAGTTCACGATGCTTACTAAACACTTATAGTTTATGTATGTTTGTGTATGAATGATATACTTCAATAAAAAATAAATTAATTAAATAAAATAAATAAAGGGATTAGCATATTCTCATGAGGAAGTAAGTCCTAAATAAATTACTGGTGGCTGTGGTGGTAAATGATTGCATTCTTCTGGGCTCTGACCCTATTAGACCATCTAGCATAGTTACCTAAATCTTCCAGGCCTGTTAGTGACAGTTTCTTTGGACATTTTGAATTGTCTCACCCAGCTCTCGCCCTGACCACATTCCCCTGACTGTGACCTCTGGTTTCTGGAGATACCTTCTGACTCCAAGCTGCCTCTGCCCTTTGCACGTGGCGTTTGTGTTTGGTTTCCTAGTGCTGGACTTAGGTTCTCCCGCATGTGCTTGAGCTTGGATGTGTCCATTTGGTTCTTCTGACCCTGCCCTAGTTTTAGCTAAAGGCCTTAATCCTTCCTACCTCCTATTCACCCTTCTCCCACAGAGAAATGGGAAGAATGGAAGGAAAGAAGGAAGGAATAAGGACAGGATGAAGGGAAAGAAAGGAGGAATGCAGAGAAGAAGCAAGTGTTTACCTTAGACTTTCCTAACTCTTCTCGGCACTCATTCATTTAACTCTTACTACCAACATATGAAGTAAGAAATAGTAGTAACTGCTTTTAAAGAAGAGCCCGGCACACTAACACTTGAGCAGCTGCCCAAGGACACATGGTTAGTAAAATAGCAGACCTGAGGTTCCTATACGAGTGGCCACTCAAGATGAAGCCTGGTGGCTGTCTTTGAATTAGGCTGTGAACAGATCCTTCAAGTGAGGTGTAGGCAGCTTTTGAAGCAACCTCCTCAGGTTTGGCTACAACTGGTGGATTTGGGGTAGGATCAGCATTTGTGCTAAGCTGTCACCCTACTCCACTACACAAATTTGCCCCTGAAGAGCAGTCAAATTTTGAGAGTCCCTTGAGCCAAGAGACAAGGTCAAAATGTCTTGCTGTCTTCCCCATCCTCACACAAATGCACGTGTGCATGCACACACGTGAACGCACACACACACAACCATGAATTTCCACAGGCCAGGGACTCTGTCATTTATCTTCACACATGCCTTATGCCCTTACCTAGCACAGTGCCTGACCCAACACATGCTCTGATCACATGTTATTAATAATAGTGATCATTCCTGATTGCTGAGAATTTACTTAATAATATTTGTAGAAGTGCCTTGTAAAATGTTAAGTGCTGTTCAAATAAGATTCATCGTCGTTATTTTTATTGCTGTCTCAAGAAAATTTCCAACTCTTTGAGAGGCATTGAAGAATTTTCATACCACTGGAGAAGTAAGTAGGAAGGAAAGTCATTCTACTTCCTCTTTCTTGCTAGACAGAGCACAGTCACGCAGAGTTTCTTTTTAAGGAATCAGATTGTGGTTTGAAAACCTCTTTAGAGCCTACATTCTGCTTTTCTTTCTCAGACTGTGTGGAGAAGGAGCAGCCTTCTCCCACTAAGTGCGGCAGGACCCTGTCTGGAGCTCACCACCCTCTGGAGCAGTCACTTATTACTTGACTTCAGTCTATAAACAAATCTGGGAGGCTGGGTAGCCCGGATGGATGTTTGTACAGAGCAGTTGAGGAAACATTCCCAGCCCAGGGGACACAGCTGGGGTGGTTGTCAGAACAATCCAGGCCCCTGGGAAAAGGTTAGGCTTAGCCCAGCAAACATGGCCTCTGTCTCGGCTTGACCTCTGGATTCCACGTGTCACCTTCAGTGGGAAAATAAATAGTCCTCTTGTCTGGAATATGCACCTCTTCTCTTGTGGAACATGGGAAACAGACAGCAATTGTATGAGAGGAAAAGGCTGTCTGCAAGCTGTCCTCTGAGCCTGCGACAGGCCTGCTTCCCCTTGGCAGGTCAATGCCACCATTGTTTCCCCTGATGGTAGTGCTTGTCACTCAGCCTTCCGAGATTCAGGCTCTAGATTCCAGGACCATCCAGGCAGGTGTCACAGCCTTTTTAGCCATAAGCTGTACTTCTAAACCTCTAAGATGAAGAGAAGGCAAATAGCTTGTATCTTCAGAACCAAATTTAACTGATTGATAATGTCTACCAGGAGCATTATTGCCAGGTGTTCTGATGCTGGGTTCAAGCACAATGGGAAAGAGTGCCACAACTGATTCATAGCATCTGCCATAGACCTGACTGGGAAGGGTTGGGATTGTCAGACTGTGTGCTCCTCTCTGCCATCCATGCTCTAGCCCTCCTTCCACATGCATCCTAATGGCTGCCAGGGTCTCTCCCCTCCCAGGGCAGCCTAAGGTACTGTCTTGTCCACTTTCATCCACCTCTACACCTGCCAGTGAAAAATGCATTCTATGATTAAAGCCAGAAACCTAAATCTTATCATGAACTTACCTTTTTCATTTCCCTGCAGAAATGGTAATTTTCATATCCTTCTGGTTTTACCTTCTCAAGGTCTTTTTAATCCATTTTCCTCCCTTTCCCATGTACATAGCCTTTGTCTTAGTTCATCTTTCACCTTGATGAGTACAGCACTTTTCTAATGGCTCTATCTGACTTTGATCTCTGCCTATCTAGTTTGTCATCCATCCTGCCACAAGAGTGATCCCAAGAGAGCTTATGTCAAGAACTGGAGACTAAGAAAGCCTCAGCACAAAGAGGAGGAACTCTTCAGATGTGAAAGAGTTGTCTGAGATGGCTCCTGGCAATTCATAACCCCGTGGCCTCCCGGTGGCTAAAATTCAAGCTAGTTCCCTAGTTATCCTTACTCCCTGTGCTCTATTCTCATTTTCCCCCTACTCTTTTCCTCTTTCTCTCTCCCCTTTTTCTCTCTCCATTAACCTTCTTAACTGATCTCCTAAGTGCATTCCAAGGCATCCTTATTTAAATATGTGGAATAACCAGTTCAAAGAGCTTCATTCTTTAAGTGCTGAATTTTAGGGAAGAGAACTTTCCCTTGTCTTCCAACAGTTTCATCATCTGTTCTGGTCAGTTTGCTCCTGTCTGCAGATGAGTCAGGTGTCCAGAGGAAAGCGCTAGTAAAATATGGCTGACTACTGAAAGAAAGACGTGGCAGGTCATAGAATGCAGGCAATTCCCTTTTGGAGAGCCAGTCCTCAGGACACTGCCTGCCCTGGCTAGCAGAGAGTAGTTGTAATGTGTTCCAATGAGCTGCAAGTGGATGATGTATTCCCTGGAACAGTGGAGTCAGCTTCACAGGCATGAAAGAGGGACAAAAGCATTCTGTAATAAATCCAGCAGATGCCCTTGCCCAGGAGGAAGAAAAGTTCAGTGACTCAGGCAGTAAACTGTCAGATTTTGGGGGGGAGACAGACCAAATGCAGATACTTCCTTGCATAGGGAAGCATGGTTCCTAGATTCTGAGGAAGGTCTGAACCACCTATTCAGGATAAATAGGGCAGCTTCTAGAGATAGAGAGTCATGTGGGGAGAGATCCAACACACCTCTTTTGACTGCAAAATCTAAGGTGCCAGTTTTTATTTCAATTAACAAACATGGCACATTGTGTCTGTGTGTTACACATGGCAAGAAAGGTAACAATTATTTTCAGGATTTCCAATGGACTTATTATCTGTTCTGATCATTTTGTTGGTGTCTTCAGAAGCATCCGTAAGCAGGAGAAGAGATAGAAAACATAGACAGCAGGAGTTGCCAAGGAAGGGTGATATGTCCAGGAGGGTGTGAGAAAATACCATTAAGCACTGAGAGCCACTAGAAAGGAATTGTCAGGGGAGTGGATGTGGCTTAAGCAGTTGAGTGCTTGCTTCCCACATGGGAGGTTCCAGGTTCAGTTCCCGGTGCCTCCTAAAAAAACAACAAACAACAAGCAAAACAAACGAAAAAACCAACTCAGGGTAGCCAATGTGGCTCAGTGGTTGAGCAACAGCTTCCCACATACAAGGTCACAGTTTCAATCCCTGGCCCCTGGTACTTCAAAAAAAAAAAAAAAAAAAAACGGAATTGTCAGAAGCCTTCAGTGAATGACAGGGAGTGGGGGAGATTGGTGGATGACAACAAGGAGAGTAGCCGGTAGTATCGTCTGGTGGACCTGCTTCCCTCAGCTGGCCCTGGTCCCTGACCCCTCTCCAACTTCATACCCTGGCACTTTCTCCCTCATTTCCCACACAAGCACACTCACATTCTTTCTGCTTGTTCCCGTCTCAGGACTTTGGCATCTGCTGCTCCTTCTGTCTGCCATCTTCTTTCCTTACCCATGGCTCCTTCCATTCATTCCTTCGTAGAGAAGCCCTCCTTCTCCTGCCTTTACAAGTCACTTTTTTTCTTTTACTGTGTTTTATTTCCTCCACAGCATTTATTACTATATGAAATGCTCTCACTTATTTATTCTCTACCCTTCTCTACCAGAGTATAGGGTCCAAGAAAGCATGGACCTTTTCTGTCTTTAGTCACCATTTTATCTACAGCATCAAGAACAGAGTCTCACACAAAGTAGGCAGCACCATAAATATTTACCAACTAACTGTCTGAATAAATTTAAAGTTGGCAACTTCCACTAGGTATTGGGTAAAGCCGTGGTTAGATTCCTTTAAGCCTTTAGGAATAGTCAGGCTGACATATTTTGAAGTGAAAAGTCACTCAAGGTTCTTCAAATAAGACATTTTTCTCTGATGCAAATTATTCTGAATATCATAAAACATTTCCAAAAGACAAAGCTTTGCTTATGAAAGAAACTATATTAAAAGGTAGCTTCCCAAATAACAATTCTATTTAAATAAAACATGGCAAACAATGGATCACCTATAAATAGATTTCCATAAGGAGCTATTGCACAAAACAAAAAGCCACCTACTCTTCCCTAAAATATCTTTGGATTTTTAAAATTTTAAATGGAAATTTTAGAGTGCCATATACTCAGGCACTATTGAGGTTTAATGACAATCACTTGGCAGAGATTGTCGTAGTCCACATTGACTATATATTTGTGGTAAAACTGTATTTTCTAAAAGAGAATTTCCTTAGGAGAGTAAAGTGGTTGAGTTCTCCTGAGTAAATCTCCCCAGAAAACTGAAGATGTGGCAATGGCCATAGCTATGGACCAGAAAGGGAGACATTAGTGTTTCCTGAATTGTGTTCTACAGACGGCTACAATATTAAAACTACTTTTTAATATAGTTTCTTCCCTTAGCTAGAATAACACAAGACAACAAAAGTTGGGTGGAGCAGGGGAGGATGGTATTCTGTTAAAATAAATCTGGTCATATTAGGTATTAAAACTAATTTAAATAGGCTTCTTTACTGCAGGACTTCCATGCTCTGGGGATGTTCCTAAGCTTTAAGGGGAGGAATCATATCCATTCTTTTGACCTCAACCCTTCCCTAGGAAGCAGCTACTAAAATAGGTCATGGTATCAGTGGTAGTTGCATGATTCTTTGATCATAAACTTGGTTTTCATGTATTGGAGCATCAGAGCTGAGGAGTGGGTTGTGAAAGTGATAAAAGATGGAGTCAATACCAGCAGAAAGAAGGTGAACGGTAAAGATGTAGCTTTGATGATCTGTTATCTTGAAGGGCACAGGCTGCAGTACTTGAGGTGGAAATGTGGGAGGTATTGGGATTTTAAGCAAAATCCATTCTGGCTAAGCCAACCCACCTGGCAGATGCTTTCAAGCCTTCCTCTGCTCCTGTAATTCGTTTGGCTAGAAGCCATCTCTGATACAAGCATTTCCTTATCTAAGATCCGTAGTCACTTTGCATTCTATTTTGGTTTGAGGCTTATTACTTTTGATTCGTGTAAATTTAGACGACAAGAACCTTTCCCTTTCCCTTCATGTAATACCATAACCAACATGTTCAGAGAGGCAGGGCTAAGCACCAGCTTGGTGTTACAAAATATGTTGCATATATATTTCTATGTATATATGGAAGACATCTTGTATTGTTCTTTGTTACACTGAAGGATCCTTAAAAATTCTTTTGAGTGGCCCATAGTTCTTCTGGACAATGACTGGGGTAGTGGCGGGTCAGAAGTAACTAATTAACAGGCCACAGCTGCTCTGGCAGGAGGTGTTACGGGTGAACTGGTCAACAGGTGGATCATGTGAAGGCTGCTGTGTCTGGGAAAAAGACCAGCCATGCTGCTGGTAAGACTGGCAGCCCTCTTTGGAAAGCCTGCAAAACCAAGGATGCTGGGCTCATGGAAGCTGGTCTCATGCCTTTCAATAAACTATGAGAAGAAAATAAGACAATTACACACACAGCATAACTCAAGATAATATATAAACGTTATAAGAGAGGATAAAAAATTTTATGTGGTTAAAGAGAAGAAAGAAATAATAAATGATTGGGGTGGGTTCAAAGGATGAAAATAATATACCCCTGAGATCAAAGAAGGTGTAAGAGAGAGACATTTGGTCGGACTGTTCCCATGTCAGAATACCAGGTCGGGTGAACTGATCAAGACAGATTAGGGTAGATGGGGCAGTAAAGTATGGCATTGTTGTAAATGGCATCTTTCTAATTTGGAGAGGTTCCAAGTGCCCATTCTACATTTGGTCCTGGAGGACTTCAGAATCAGGCAAATCAGGGTTTGACCTCAAGGAAGTTAAATAACTTCTTGATCCTCCATTTCACCAACTATAGATAGAGGGTAATTAAGACCTTTCAAGATCATTGTGAAAAGTCAATGAAACTGGTGGTTAGAAGGTGTCAGCCCAAATGCCTGGCATATAGCAGGTGCTCCATAATTCTCTCCCTTCTGCTCCAGAGTGAAGGACACAGGAGAGCAACTCATAGAAATTAGATGTCAAAAGCTTGTTTGTCTTGAATAAAAGAAAAATTCAGGTATTAAGCACCTCTTGGTGGTGTCCCACATACGCAGCCAGGAAAGTCTTTTAATTCCTTCTCAGCAATGAGAGAGCTTATTGAAGCTGCATTCCTTGGGTACCAAGAAAAATGCTTTTCTGTCCAGTCTTCAATAGTACCAGTTTAATTTCTAATACTTCAGTTGGGGGGGGGGCTTACATTAATCAAATAGGAAATGCAGGTGAGGTTTTTCTTATACCTCAAAATTTTATTGCCAGTTCTAAAGGTAATAGGTGCCAAAGATGTCAAAAAGTACTATTTGTGAAAGAGCAACATGACATATGATAGCAAGCATAGCTGCTATTGGCTGAAAATAATTTAGGAAAAAATTGAACTCATTGTTTGAAAAAGCTTAGACTCAAGATTTGATTACATTATTTTAAAAAGAAGATATTGCATAATTATACAGATAAAGATGAGAAGTAACCAAAAATAAAATTGTGTGCTTTAATCCAGTGTTGGTTTTTCCTGAAAGCTATTCCTAAATTAATGGTTTATCTTACAATTGACAGTGTCTTGCAATCTAGGAGATCTGATCTTTTCTTTGTCATTCCCATCTTCTGTCATGTTCACTAACTCCATGCCAGCCTATACCAGCTCACATGACACCAGCCACACTTTTGTACTAGAATCCATTTAGTTAAGAGTCTCTTTCTGCAATTTTTCAAAGCTCAGTCTTCCAAGAATAAAGTTGCCATCAGTGGCAGTTTAACCCTAGCTATTGAGGTATCCTTTTTGTTATTTCACTCATCTGTATATACTATGCAGAGGCCTAAGGGTGAATAGCCTGTATAAAAACCCCTGCATTTTAATAAATGCCACCCCGCCCCCACCTGTAGTCCTGTAGCTATAAGCTTTGGTATTGGATTTAGGAGGGAAAATAGTATGTTTTGTGTTAATTATAACTTGAATGGGTTTCTCCTCATTATTTAGAAAGTCTTTTTGGTTTGTATTTAATTTCCATACTCTGCTTTCAAATGTCTCTCTGACTATAGTATCTGGGGTTAAAAACTCTTCATATTTACCCCACAAAGAAGCAAAAATATGGTTTGCTTCAGATGTTTTCTCACAAGTTCCCAGGGTATACAATGAGTTTACTTTTATAACTAGGAAAACTAGAAAAGAACTTGTTCTAAAGGCTTGTCCATTTATCTGTGTCCATTTTATTTCTTTGTATTTATAATGTAAATGATTTGGTTTATTTAATGTATATACTGTGTATATAAAAGTAGACAGTGTATATGAATCTGTAGCCCACTGACCTAAGTACTGGGTACCCCTTGAAAAGCTGGTTACATCTTATTCTGTATCTCCAGCACCTAGCAGAATGTCTATGCAATGAAGCACACAGTAAATATTTGCTTATTCTAGCTGAAAGAAACTAATTTATTTCCAAATCTCTATTTAAGTTTTTTTGGTTAAAAGGTTATGCCCAGCATAAATATGGATTTGTAACTGGAATCTTTTTTAAAAGATGTCAATTTAAGAGTGCAAGTTATTCCTGAGATGTGCTATTTTTTTTTTTTTTTAAGATTTATTTATTTATTTATTCATTTATCCCCCCCTTGCTGCTTGTGCTCGCTGGGTCAGCTAACCACGCTGTGCAGGCGGGCTTGCCTTCACCAGGAGGCCCCGGGAACCGAACCCAGAGCCTCCCATATGGTAAACGGGAGCCCTACTGATTGAGCCACAGCCGCTTCCCGAGATGTGCTATTCTTACATTGGTTCAAGTCACACTCAGAACATTTGAAATACTTGTTGTGAGGGAGCATGCTTCACTCTGCTTTAGGATTCAAGAGGATAATTACTGCCTTTTAAACAGAGAGTTTGAGAGATCAAAAAGTCAGAGGGTTTCTCCCACTTTCAGAAGGATCTCAGTTCAACATGACTGTTTAATTTTTTATTCCTGCTATGTAGAAAAACAATTCAGGAAACTGCAGAAAGACAAACACACATTCCTTTGAATAGGTCTGAGAGATCTTGTTTGAATAGTTAAATCAATTTCAGAAAAAGAAAGACCTTAAGGTTTTTGATGCAAGTGAAGTCAGAATGCTGGGTAACTGTGGCAAAAGGAGAAGGTATACAGAGTGCATCTCAGAGGTTATTTTGTTTTAAAAAACTGACAATATATAAGTAACATATAGAAATAGTGCTTTGTTAATATCACTTTGTTAATAAACTTTTGTTTGCTTTGTTAATAAACTTGTATTTTTATGGCACATAAGTGGAAGAGTATGTCCATAATCTAAATGTGAGATAAAGTAGCAGCCTCGCAGTCCAAGCTGTCTATACAAGAAACTTATTACCACTTAGAGATCAGAGATTTAAATTGCAGGGAAAGTTCTCAAGACAGAAGAGAAACAGGCTTTGAAATATTTAACTGGCAAACTTTAATTATAATGGCACAGAAAACATAAAAATATCAATGGACATGTTTCCATTGGGACATAAGCCAACGTCTTGCAAGTAACTTCATTTTAAATATTCCACAAAATGAAGTTCACAGCATCAGTCCCATTGATTCTACTTCTACCCCCTCCATACCCTGACCCTTTGGATGCATATGCTGTCCTTGCCTTCTGGTGAACTCTGAAAATCTTTCAAGGCCCAAAACAGGTGACACCTCCTCTGTACTCCCTTTGCAACTTTTACATACCTGTGTAATAATACTCAAAAGGTTGCATTTTGGCTATGAGTTTGTGTCTGTCTCTCCTCTTAGTTTATAAGCACATAAAGAGTAGAAAACATTTCTCCTTTGTCCCTGTGCTCTCAACAGTAAGTGTGAGGCTTGGTACAGCAAGACAGTGCAATAAACATTTGCAGACTTGAACTGAATTTGGGGAAGGGTAAAGGAAGAATGAAGTACATAACAGAAAGAGAAGCTCCTCAATATCTCAACCCTAGAGCTCTATGACAGTGGGAAGAAACAGAAATTCATACATTCGTTAAGTATTTATTGAGTGCCTCCCACGTGAAAAATTTTTTTTCAAGCAATACATCAGTGAACAAAGCAAACAAAAACCTCTGCCTTGGGAAGCAGCTGTGGCTCAATCAGTAGGGCTCCCGTTTACCATATGGGAGGCCCCGGGTTCGGTTCCCGGGGCCTCCTGGTGAAGGCAAGCCCGCCTGCACGGCGTGGTTGGCTGACCCAGCGAGCACAAGCAGCAAGGGGGGGGGGGGATAAATGAATAAATAAATAAAATCTTTAAAAAAAAAAAAAAAAAAAAACCTCTGTCTCTGAGGAGCTTACATTCTAGTGGCATGAGACAGATAATAAACAATAGGTAGGTAAATTGTGTAGTACTTTAGAAGGTGATACTCAATTTGGATAGAGAAAATAGAGATTGGGAAAGGCAACAGGGTGCTGTGGCAGGTTAAATATCAAATAGACAGGAATTGACATAGAGCAAAGCCTGGAAACAGGTAAAGCATCAGGCAACTCTGCTTAGTGCATTCTTAGCAGAAAGAGAGCCAGTGCAAAGGCCCTGCAGCAGGAGTGTGTCTGGTATGTTCAAGGAACTGCAAGGAGGCTGATAGAGCTGGAGAGGGGAGAGGAAGGGGGCCTATGGGAGGAGATGATGCCACAGTGTCTGGGGGACCAGAAACTTTGGGGGCATGTAGGCCATTATGAGAGCTGCACCTTCATTCTGGTACCAGGGAAGCAGAGAGGGGACTGGCAGCATGAAGCCTCTGTGGCAATCAGAAAGGTTGTACTGAAAATCACTCTCTCTGCCTCCCATTGGTCCTTTTCTCCTCCAACCTCACCTCTTCCTGGAGCCCTATTCACTCCCACCTGTGCCATCTTCAGCTTTTCTCCCTGCTTCTTTCCTTCCGTCATTTAAATTTTGCACAAGTCAACTGGCTTGTGCCATCCTTCTCCCCTACTTTGGCCCTCCTTCCACCCCACCCTGGATTTTATTGAGTTGCCCAGTGTTTTTAAACTGATATGTTCCAAATAAAAATCCATTTTTTCATGCTTTTCTTTAAAAAACAGGAAGATCTGGCAATACTGGGTCTGCATTCTCTCATGGCCACAATCCATGGGATCTGAGTAGCATCTGACTCCTTCAGACAGGGGCACTTATGCTCCAGCTTGACATAGGCCTCACCACTCCCTACTGTGTTACACCCTGTCCTCTGCCCTCATTTAAAGTTACCAGCTAGACCTTTATAGGCATGTGACATGGTGACCTTTCTCTGTAGGCCCCCCCAATGCCCAGTCCCACTTTCTGTCAGTGGACTCAGCTCTCTGACTTCCATAGCTACATTTTTTCCTTGTTTCTGCCATTAGCCTTAGCATGACACAGCCCTGCCTGCCTTAACCTGAACCAGCTCCTAGCTTCCAACTTTTCTAGGCTTTGTCCACAAACTCAGCCCTGCTGGCTCAGTCCTGCCAGGATGCCCCATATTTGAGTGCTGCTGAAGGCCTGAACCAGAAGATCTCTGGGAAGTCTGCCAGACAGTGGAGCCCCAGATCTCTTGTTTGGGCAATAAAAGAAAAGTGGAGCAGACAGGTGTTCGGCTTTCCTTTAATAGATGCACTTTTCATTCCCTTGGATTTTAAATTTGCATAAGGTTGAAAGCCTTCTACACTCTGTTCTAGTTCAACTCTCCCCATGTTCTGCACAGGGCTTCTCTGGCTCCAAAGGGAAACATTGCAGAAAAGACAATTTTTCTATTTCCATTCTTCATAATTAAAGTGTCCTTTTGCCAATATTAAATCTATGTGATTTACTATTGACTAATCAATTTTACCTTTCACCATTCAGATTTTTAAAAGTAAGCCAGAAGGTAGAAAAGAAAAAAGGGAGAGAGAGAGAGAGGAAAAGAAAAAAGGATGGAGGAATATTGGGGTCTAAGGAATACAGTTTGCTAAGATTTAAATTCTATTTCATTTCTTGTCAGATCAGGCAATGAGAAATGGTGCAAAATTTGGGACCTAAGAAAGGCCCTTCAGAATAGAAACAAACAGGAATCTGGCTGCCCATCTGCCTGCTCTGGTCAGATTTAATTCCAGTACCCTTGTGGGTTTTGTCTTTTGCTTTGCGGCATTTCTTGTTTGATCCTTGGTCTTAAATCTAACTTCCAATCTCACTATACCCAGAGCTTTGTGTCTGTCTGTGCCATTTCTAGCTCTGACCCTCCCAGTTGCCCACTGATTCTATGGTCTGTCTTTTTCAGCTTAGACCTCAATAGATTATAGTTCCTTCACTCTGTACTAGTCACACTGCACTGTGTTAGCTGGTTACCTATTTATCTTTCCCACCAACATGAGTCCTAATGAGGTCAAGATCACAACTTATTCCATCTTTCTCCAAACTTAACACAGTGCCTGGCACATGTAAGTGTTCAGTTAAGTTTTTTGACTGAATGAATGCAACCATGTTATCCAAGCATTTATTCAAGATTTATTTATTGAATCACTATCATGGAGCACATGGGGGGTTAGACCTTGCTGTAGTTTCCTAGGCTGCTCAAGCAAATACCAATGCAATGGTTCATTGTAAACAATGGAATTTTTTTTTTCTTTTCAAAGGAAATTTTATTTATTTCCCACTAGTAGAAGAAACTGCTACTATTTAAAATTGAAACTTGATCAAACTACATTTCCTAAAACAATATTTTCTAAACACAATGGAAATTTATTAACTCATGGTTTTGAAGCTAAAGGAATGTCCAAATCAGGGAGTCATCAAGATGATGCTTTCTTCCTGAAGACTGGCATTCTGGGGCTGGCTGCCAGTTGGTCCTTGGTTCCTCTGTCACATGGCAATGCACATGGCGGCCTTTCCTGATTTCTCCTTTCTCTTCTGGATTCCATTGAATTTCAGTTTCTTGCTTCCATGGCTTTCTCTCTTCCTCTGTCTCAATTTCATTCTGCTTATACAGAACTATAGTAATAGGATTAAGACCCATCCTAAATGAGATGGGCCACGCCTTAACTGAAGTAACCTCATCAAAATGTCTTACTTACAATGGGGTTACACCAAGAGTAATGGATGAAATTCAAAAGCATGTTTCTCTGGGGTACATACAGCTTCAAACCACCCCAGAGCTAGAGTGGGAAATATCAGGAACATGCTGGGAATCCTATGGCACTTATAGTATAAAGGAGAAGACAGACACTACACAAGTAATCCCACAGAATATACCTATCACTACAACTGCGATAAGTGATAAGACAGTAGAAAAGAACAAGAAACCCTGAGAGGGGAAACAGGGAAGACTGAGAAGTCTCTTTGAGGAGTGACATTTAGTCAGAGACATGACAAGGGGACTAGGAGTTAACCAAGTGAAAACTGAGGAAAAAGCAGGCCAGGCAAGCCAACCTCCATGCTCATAGTCAGGTATGCCTGGCCCAGGGTAACTGCTCCAAAACATGTGTGGCCTGGTCTGCAGGTATGCTTTGCCTCAGAATTGCCAAGGGCCCGAGCAAAGAGGCAGGCTGAAACAGGGACGGAAGAGTGATTTGTGGAGAAGGAAAAAGAAGATGAGTCAGGAAAGGAGCAATCAGAATGGCTAGAAGAGGAGGGTCTTAGTTTGTCAGAGCTGCTATCTCAAATACTACAAGCAATATATACTGCCTTAATCAGCAGGAATTTATTGGCTCATGGGTTCAGAAGCTACAAGTCCAAAATCAAGGTGTCAGCAAGACCATGCTTTCTCCCAAAGATGATGGTGTCCAACTACCGGCTGAACAGAAATCCTTGGTGACATCCTCTCCCTTCTCTTCCAGTTCCCACTGAATTCCTGGTTTTGGCTACTTCCTGGGGCTTCCTCTTTATAAAGCCTTCTGTAATCTGGATTAAGGACCATCCTGCTTCAGTTGGCCACACCTTAGCTAAAATTAACATCTCCAAGAGGTCCTATTTACGATATGAATACAGATCAAGATAAGGAGCATGGTTTTTTGTTTTTGTTTTTGTTTTTGATTTTTTTCTGGGATACATAACCACAAAGAGACAGGACCACAGCAGGTAAGGGGAGGAGCACTTCAGATAGGAAGGGTGGGCCCATGGTACTGAAAACTGCAGTGACATTTTCATCATGCGAGAACAGAACTGTAGAAGTTCTTCTGTGGGGTTCTGAAATTCAAACCAGATTCTCAACCTCAGAAAAACCTATCTAGTTACTAGCTGTTACTCTAGAGAGCTGGGCCCAGTCCATCTCCTGCTTCCAGGCATGCACACCTCCCCTAATTTTTCCATTTAGACTACGGATCTCCTGTATGTGTTAGTTCAGGTGAGGGAAGATTTGGAGCTCAAGTGAAGAAGGTTGAGTGAATCATATGCCTCGAGTTATGACAGGCTGTCATTTTCAGTCCATGCAAAGTGCCTCTCTGGATTGATTAATTGATTGATTATTTCCTTTTATCCCTATTCTTCCTTCCCAATCTCTACTCCTCTGAAAGTAACCTTTCTAACAGGATTTGTGTGATCCCTTCTAAAATATGAAGTTCTTTTTATATGTGTACATTTTCAAATGGTATTGTACTATAGACCTCATTCTATTTCTTAGCTTTTCCTCCTGGGCAATGTTTAAATAACCTGTTCTTATTGGCATGTGGACATAAATTTGAAATTGGGGAGGTGGCTGTGGCTCAATCAGTAGGGCTCCCGTTTGCCATATGGGAGGCCCCGGGTTCGGTTCCCAGGGCCTCCTGGTGAAGGCAAGCCCGCCCGCATGGCGTGGTTAGCTGACCCAGCGAGCACAAGCAGCAAGGGGGGGATAAATGAATAAATAAATAAAATCTTTAAAAAAATAATAATAAAATAAATTTGAAATTGGTTGTGTAAACACCCCATGGGGATAGACGCTTACATCTGTAGATTCACACACATTTGAATCTCACAACAGTCTAAGAGGAAGGAACCTTTGTTTCCATGTGACCATGTGACTGATGAGGTAATAGGATCCCACACATCACTCTGAGTACAAGAGAGGCTTCAGTCCTGGCAGCCACATCACACACAGCATCAAGGTCTGGGTGTCCTCATGAAGGATAGACTTGCTCCAAGATCTGAGTGGAACAGTCCAAGACAGGGAGTCCATCACAAGGTGAGGCTGAGGGCAGCTGGGCAGCCCTGTCCTTGTGCTGTGCTCCTCCTCTGAGATGCTTCCACAGGGCCTTCACAGGCAAACTTCAGGTGGGGCATGAGGAGATGGTAACAGCATCTTTCCTCTCTCTTCTGTCCTCTCTCTTTCCACTCATCTCTCTTCCTTGCCCTCTCTAGTGCATTCTGAGTGACCAGACTTGGGTGGCTTGTGCATGGGCAGTCCCTTTGACTGTGGGACCTGAAATAGGTCAAGTAAGGCCCAAGGAAACGGGGGCAGCAACTGGCTGTGTGGATTTAACGAGGCCCAAGGCCTTAATGGGGAGGCTTGAAGGGGGCCTTGAAGTTTCTGTCCTGTATAGCCACACTTACAAAGTGGGGCAGCAGTGGGAGTGGGGTGTGGTGGGGTGGATTTTGGCTAACTGCAAGTCAGAAATAAAAGAGTGAGTTTATATACCCTATATTGGGCTTTCCAAGTACCTAAGAGGGTAGAAAGGTGACTGGAGGGGAAGAAATCCTAACATTAAGAAATTCTAATGATCTCACTGCTGGGTGTGTGTTGAGTGAATGAAGGGCTAATCCTCTGATGTCCCATTCAATAGCTAAAAGACAACCAGGGAGGCTTTATCTGTGATGCCCTTTTAAAAATTGCTTTAATCATGAGCCATTTTAAAGTCTGAAATACTCACTGGCTATCCCTGACTGGATAGAATTGGCCTTCTCTAAAGAAGCAGAGACAAAGAAAAATTCTTTTCTCTTTTGATTTGTGAGCCTCTGGATTGCTTGAATGCTTCTCTTCAAAGATTATTTTTCCCATTTCATGCCAGGTGTTTTATTTCCTGATACCTGCTTAGAAATAACCTTGTCTTTCAGGTATTTATTTATACCACATAAATCCTTTTGCCTTTTCTAAGAACCCACAAAACCCTGATCAGACAGTCTTCCTTGAGAGCCTGAGATGCAGCGGCACAGCCCAGCACTGCCACCTAGTCTAGCTTGTGGCAGGAAAAATAAATAAATTAACGAGATTTCTCCTGGTGAGGAGTTGGATGGAATTTGTAAAATGCCTTTTAATTGGGCCTGAATAAACTCCGATTTAAAATTCTTCACACATCAGTCTCTGCTTATGGGTAACAACAGTGTGCATTTGCGCTGATTTGTAACAGAAGCTTAGTCCCACAGCCTGGCGCCCGAGGAGCTCAGGGATGGCACCCTCCCCTCCCCTCCCCTCCCCTCCCCCCTCCTCCCCAGGCCCCACCCCACCCCCGCCTTTCCGAGCTGTCAGTCATTCGCTGCTCAGTACCGCTGCTACCCCGGAGAAGCTGGAAGGCGCGCGCCCTCCCTCCTAACAAAGGAAACCAGAACTACAAGGGAGCCAAGACGAAACTTTTTGACAAAATTATAAGCTTCCATGTAATGAAGAGCTGTTCTGGTTAATGGCTGCATAATGCCCTTTGACTTCATGCTGCCTTCGTGCAGCTTTAGAAAATGCGACGCTATCATTTGATATTGACAGCGGAAATAAAATTAGACCCCTGATTAGTGAACGTTTGAGAGAGCTTTGCAGGAAAGCCTGTCCCTAAGCCAGATGTTTACCACTGCACAGGGACTCTGCGAAAGGCAAGAGACTGGACAATGGGAGGGGCGAGGTGGACACCTGCCTAATCCTGGACAGTTATTTGTATGTAACTGTAGATCCCTGGAGCAAGGGAGGGAAGGGAGAGGGATGGGCTGATTGGATGACAGACTCTTTCTCCACTTCTAGAAATGGAGGCATGCCAAGAATCAGGAAGGCAAATAGATCTCATCTCATGTGCCAATCCAGTCTAGTGGTAGTGGCTGCCTGGAAGATTGTATTGAGAAGAACTTCAGTTCTCTCTGTAGGCTCGAAGGAGGAAGAGAGACTACAACTGATAATCATGTACCGTGATTCCGACTGGAGAGGAAGCTTTACCGACCCCACAGGTGGTGAGTTAGGAAAGTCTAGGGGGGATAGCCAATAGCTAGTTGCTTTAGGAAACAGTACAAATAACTTCATGTAATACATAAAACCCTTCCTGGCATGGTCCTGGTTGCTTCTCCAGCACCGTGTTTCCTCTCTCTCACTTTATACACCAGTCATTGTTCCCTGAATAGTCTTCCGCAGGCAGAAGATCCATGGCAGAGCCCCCTGGAGCTTGGCTCCTTCAGGGACCAGAGCAGAAGTCACAGCAACCCAGTGCAGATATTGGAGCCCCAGGGCTCAGGGCTGCCAATCTCACAGAAAGCAGAAGCAAGGATGAGTGCCTGGTGGTGCTGGTGGCAGCAGTGCACCCTGGGCCAGGTCATTCAAGCCCAGCAAAGCCTTCAGACCAGAAAGAGCCCCAGGAGAGGGGTGTTACTAGGCAGACCCAGCCCTCATCGTCATTTGAGCAAAGCCGTCAGTCAGGAGGGCCAAGCTGAAATTGCCTTAGTGGAGGAATTGAAGCCACCAGGTATATCCTTGAAGGGGCCAGCCCACCCATTATACTAGTTCAGCCAAAAAGAGGCAAACATGGAGGGAAGCTCCACAATCCACATGTTTAGCTATGTGAACCAGAGGCAACTCATTTTAGCCTCTGAGTTTTGGATTCTTCATCTGTAAAGTGGGAACAATAAGACCAATGTCACAATCACTGTCCATTTGTTTACTCACTCCTTGAACATGTATTACGTACCTGCCAAGTGCTGAGCACTGAGGTCTCCCCTTTAGCCGGGAAGATAGGCACATAAGCAGAAAAATCACAATGCAGAGAGGAAGTGCTTGGCTGCTTCTCCCATTTCATGCACATATTTTCTAATACCCACTTACCTATGGATGGTAAAGGGGACCAACACAGGGCCTGGAGGATACGAAGTACTTGTGCAATAATGGTTGAAACTGAATCTGACGAGAACGCTGAAGGAGGCATGGAAGTTGGTGGTGGAGGGGAGTGGAAGTAAGGGGAGACGCTTTTGCCCAAGCTGCCTTAGGGTAAGGGGCTTTTGGTGCCCATCCTTGTATATGGCCTTGAAGCTTGTGAGCACTGCCTTCCATCCCTACAGGTCTTCCAAGTCCCAGCAGCTCAGATCCCTGGGGCCATCCTTCTCACACACTACACAGGAGGAGCCGCTTGATCCATGGCCAGAATTTGCCAGTCTCTATTCATTTCGGTTGATTTCTCTTCCAGCCACTGCTCTGTTACCATCTTTATTGACCCAAGATACGAAATAACCAAATAACATGGAAATGGCAGGGAAAGCGTTCAAATGAACAATTCAGAAATTCAGACAGGATTGATAATTCGGCTTTTTCACTAGCAGAAAGAACAATACTTAGTGTCTCTAATGCCTACTTGGCCAATAGGTGGATAATCAAATTGTTCTGAATACTCCAATTCAGTGTTTTCCTGCTGCTTCGTCATGCTAATTTATTCTGACATGGATTTTCAATAATGAAAATCTGTTCTTGCAGAATCCATTTCATCGAGATTTTCCATATTAAAATGGAGATGCAAGTGTCATGGAGAATTAGATTACATGTCCTCATTCGGGCACTTGGTGTTTCCTTGGGAGGTCCCTTCTTCATCTTGCGGTGGAGAACCAGATGGCATTAATTTGAGAGGAGCGAGTGTACCTTCCTTAGCAGGCCTGGCGATTGTTTTTAGCATTGTTTCCATCTAATTGAAACCC
The DNA here is from genome assembly GCA_026826555.1 of Tolypeutes matacus. Taxonomy (NCBI): domain Eukaryota; kingdom Metazoa; phylum Chordata; class Mammalia; order Cingulata; family Chlamyphoridae; genus Tolypeutes; species Tolypeutes matacus. Next base: position 35,625,428 of record JAKSZT010007815.1, read on the forward strand.
CTTGCCTGCACAGACTTAATTTGCTCTTCTCATTATGAAATTTGTTAATATCCGAAGTATTTTCATCCCTAATCATTATCACCAGGGTGAAAAACTAGTTTAGATAAACTCCTCAGTGACTAGAACATGTTGGTGTCCCATTACAGAACACTTTCTGGGCAAACCAAGTCCTTAGCATCAGAAACAAAAGGGCAGTTCGATAAATACACCTTCAGGAACCTCCTACTCAGCACAGGCTCTGTGCTAAGTACAATAGTAAAAGAGTTACAATTTCCATCTGCCAGGAGCCAAGGTCTAATGTGAGGTCCTCAGGCTTCAGTGTGCGTAAGATTCATCTGGGGAATGTGTTAAAAGTGTGGGTTTCTCAAGCAGCAAGCGGAGGGGGGTGGATAAATGAATAAATAAATAAAATCTTTAAAAAAAAAAAAAAAAAGTGTGGGTTTCTGGAATCTACTCTCAGAGATTCTGAATCAGTTGGCCTACAATAGACATTAGTTGTCAAAGGTAAAATGCATATAGTACATTCTTCATAAATTTCCCTAGCGTGTTTACTTCTTCATGTAATAGTGTCTGGTTGGCATAGGTCCCCATTCTCTAGCATTCCTGTGAATATCTTAAATATGGGACACTCTTTCCAAAAACTTATGTAAACAGTGTTTAACTCAGATCAAATGATATTTGTTTGATTATTGCTGTAGCAATAATAGAACTTTGGCCCTAAAGTTCTGATCTTACTCATTTTACCTAGTGTAACCTCAGTTTTCATTGATTCTACAGCACTGCTTCCTAAACTGTCACACAGAAAGATGCTAATTTACCCCTTCTAGCATCTGTTTCTAAATAACAGTATTAATAATAACAATGACAATAATAATAAATGTTTCCTGACAACTTACTACATGCCCCTAAGTACTTTGCATGTTCCATCTCATCTATTTCTCACACCCACCCTATCTGACATGTACCTCATCTGACAGATGAGGATGCTGCATCCATCAATGAATGAGAGCTTCCCCAACTGCATGTGGAGGGTGGGGGATTAGCCTGGCCATCGACTGTTTCTGGGGATCTCCTGTCTAGGGTGACCAATTGTCCCTGTTTGTCCAGGACTGAGGTGTTTCTAGGGACTTGGGACTTTCAGTTTTGAAACTGGATAAACCAGAACAAGTCGGTCACCCTGCTCCTGCCTGAGATTTGGGGGGAGGGGGGATATCAAAATACAAAGAAACAATGAGTTTGTATTCTGAGTGGAGAGTGAGGTCTTATGAACCAGAGAAGGAATCCAAATGGTTCATCCAAACTAAAGAGGCAAGAAGCAGGACAAAAGCCGTGGCACAGGGACAGGGATGCTCAGGTGATGAAAATTAATGTGAGAACACAGGGTCTGAATACTTGGGTGTGGTCTGGGAAAACTACTTAGTACACATGGATTTTACTTGCTCACTGTAGCTTGGTACATGGTGGGTCACCCATATGTAAAGGGCCAAAGCTCAGACAGACATGTCTCTGTTCTCCTCTTGTCCTCTTCCCTTCAGTGGATGGTCCTGAAGCTTATCCAGGAATGCCTGTGGTACTTACCACATTGTGTTTCAGGGTAATCTGGTGTTTATCCCCACTATTGCTTCTTAACCCCACCTCTCCAACTCTCTCAGGAAAAGCAATGGCAGGAGCAGTGATTTAATTCACATTGCCTGGGAGCATTGGACAACCAGCTTCATTCTCACCTCTCTACTGGAATAGGGAAAGTGGCCATATAGCCCTTTGCTTTGTACCACCTCACTGCACTCACCAAGTGTCAGTTGTAGAGATACACCCCTACCCCCACCCCACTCTGCCCAGCATGACAGGAAGCCTCAAGGATCACGGGTTCCACAAACACCTGAAGTCTTTACCTGGCTAGAGGATTTCCTCCAGAAGCAGCCTAAAGCTGTTGGGGATGCAGAAACTGAGGAGCAAGCAGAGCTTAGAATAGATTGATGAGTCTAAAAAGAAAAAACCAAGGTAGAAAGTCCTAAAGGTTTCCAGAACCAAAGAGGCCAGAAGTAACAAAGAGCAAAGCCAATGAAATCTGAAGGCCAAGGAACCAAAAGCTGTTTGACATCCAAAGCAGCCAGGAATGGTCTCGGGCAATTGTCTGGATTAAGTGCCATTGTCTGCAGCTGGCTTTTGTGGCCAGGTACTGCCTGGGGTGTGCATGTATGGGAAGCTGTGTTTAAAGAGTCAGATAGTGTGAAGCCATGCTCAAATATGTAGAAGATTTCATTGATTTCAATGGGGAAGGAAAGCAAAGTTTCCTTCTTTGGTGCTTCCTATTGTTTCTGTCCTTCCTCCCTATTCTGCTTCTGCTCGTATCAGAGCTTTACTTCCAGCCTACAGGGCAGGCTTTCCTCCTCAACCAACCTGCAGGTACCTTTTGCCTACACACATTCTATATTTACTGAACATCCACTGTTTCAGTTATCTATTGCTGTGTAACAAACAACCCAAAAACGTAGTGGTTTAAAACAACAATTTAATTGATGATTCAATGAATCAACTTGACAGTTCTTCTGGTCTGGTTTTGTTTGTTTGTTTTGTTTTTAATCTCTGCAGTCAGCTGGGTCTGAATGGTCTAGCAAGACCTCATTCACATGTTCAGCAGTTGGCAGGGTGCTTAGTCTAGGGGACTTCATCTGAGGTGGCTCATCTGTATTCCACGTGGAATCCTCCAGGAGGCTAACCTGGGCTTTTTCACATGGACGTAGAAGGGTTCTCAGCACCAAGTAACCGCAAACCTCAATGCTCCAGCACTTTTAAATACATCACATTTGCTAACGTCTCTTTTGCCAAATCAAGTCATACGGCCAAGCCCAGATTCAAGGGGAGGAAACTACAAGGAACTGGTGACCACTTTCCCCAACTTACCACACCTATTATATGCCAGGCACTGTTCTGGGCATGGGGGATACACCCATGTAAAAAGCAGACACAAGTCCCTACCTTTTATATGCATCATAATTATTGCTCTATATGGTAGCTGTATAGATATTCTATTATTATAATAATATATAGTGGCTATGGGGAATCAATATAAAGTAAATATAGGGAGAGGATATACAGTGGGCTTTTTGTTTTACTCTATGCTGTAATGCTACCCTTTTCTGGATTTTTTTCCCCAATTCTTTTTAACAGTATTATTAAGATAAAATTCACATGCCAAACAGTTCACCCATTTAAAGTATACACACCAATGTTTTCAAATATCTTCACAGGATTGTGCAACCATTACCACAATCTAATTTTAGAACATTCTCATCTCCCCTAAAAGATACCCTGTACTCATTAGCAACCAGTCCCCATTGATCCCCCTTAGCCAATCCCTCCACCCCCACACCCCCCCCCCCCCCCCCCCCCCCACCCTTGACTGGGTGGTAAGGAAGAAGGTTGCTCAAAAATCACTGGGGAACAAAGGCAGATAGTGATAGAATTAGAAACTAAATACAAAGAGGCACAAAGAGAGACTTCATCCCGGGTCTGACTGCCCTCCAGTGGGTTAACTCGACCAGTATATGTGTATGGATTTGAAGTGGAACAGCTAGTTGTGCTTGTCCATCTGCTCAGCAAGTGATCTTTGAGCCAGGCCTTGGGAATACAGGTGAAGGTACAGACTTAGTTCTGGTGGAGCTCAGATAAAGATGGGAGATCAAGGCGTGGGGAGAGGAGGGGAGGAGAGCACAATATGGCAAGTGCCAGGAGGACAGCGTTAGTTTAGATATGCTGGTGGCTGCCTTGGCCACCAGGTAGAGAGCTCCTGCCTTATGATAAGGCCAACGCAGAGGGAACAAAACTTAGGCAGGGAAAGGAGACTGACAACATGCTGCTGACGTTGTCAGAGCTCTACATCCAGCCATTTGGCAAATATGGCTCTGGATTTCCGAAGTTCTTGATACAATTTCCTTTTTTGTTCTTTCTAATTTATGTCAGGTTTCTGCCACTTAATCAAAATCAAACATGTTCAAATTAATGCACACGCTCAGCCCTTTCCTGCCTCCTTTGCTAACCATTAGCAGAGTTTTAAAGTTTGGGGAACCACCTACTCCCCCCTCCTTACTATCTGCAGGGACCAACTCAAATGCTACCTCCTTCTAAGGGGCTTTCACCTCTACCAGCTGTTAGAAGTGCTGGTTTCTTCTCCAAACTCCCTCAGTTGTTTGGGAATTAGGAGAAACAAAGACGGAAAGGCAAGTGGAAGCCACACAGCAAACAAATGGGAAAGGGCATGAGCTATGGAGTTAGAGGAATCTGGATGACTTAATTTTCTAAACATGTAAAATGGAAATAACATTACCTATTCCACAAACTTGGGTAGAAATTAAATGAGATAATATATGTGAACGTGCTTATCACAGCAGTCCATTTAAATTGTCCCCTTTTTCTTTCCTTCCTCTTGATTAGGTTTCATAGGGGAGAGAACTGAAGCTGTGGGAACCTGTTAAACAGTTTTATTCTGTTCGCTCATTTCACTCATTTATTAGACACATTATTGCCACAAATATAAACAAAGCAATGATCCTTTACCCTGGGGAGCCCAGAACCATTAATTTAGAAGCCTTCAGCAGAATTAGAGTTGAGGAGAGGAGATGGGAGAGAGCTGCGATCCCAGAGACAGTGGAAGAGCTTCTGATGGGTCACTAAGGGGTGTGGATGGGATGGGAAAATCGCCTGGAGATGACGATGAGTGTTGCCCAGCTGAGTCAAGAGTGCCACTGAAGTTCAAAATGTGACCGTTGTGGCCTCACTTATCATGTGTGATTTTTCTCCAGCGATGCTCAGCTGCTGGTGGGCAGAGGCAGGGATGTGATTGGCAAGGTGACACAGTGGATGCATGAGGGACTGAGGACACAGTAGATATTAGAGAGACCATGGAGTGCGGACTGTGAGGTCAGGAGGGGGTGCTGGGCTGAGGACGGAGGCAGTGTCATTCGTGACATTACACTCTACAGCAGCTCTCAGGTGAGAACCTGCAGGCTCTGCTCGTGCAGCAGTGACCAGGCATTCTAGCCCCTCTACCACAGACCATGCAGAGAGAGCTTCGGTTGTTTGCAAAGAGGGCATCCTGATTGCAGAAAAGGCTCACGATTTTTTTCACGGTATCACCTGAGGCTGCTGCTTAGACTTGGACTCAGTACAGCTGTGGGGAGAAGCAGCTCCCTCGTTTCTTCCCATAAACACCAACCAGTGCCAAGGGGTCAAGCAGGGAGCAGGAAAGAGCTAGCAAGCCACAGTGCCCTGTGTTGATTGCCAACCAAGGAGGCTGCAACTTGACTTTCTGCAAAGGGTAGAGACTGGGTCTCTGCTGGAAACACAGGTATCCTGTTTGGTAACTGGGGGAGGAAGGGGTCTGCTCCCAGACACCTAGGGAACAACTATGCCATTCAGGCAGGAATAATTTGCAGGAATAATTTCTGAAAGAGTTGGGTGGGAGCATTTTGTACCCTCAGGAGAGCTGTGTGGGGGCACATGGCATGAGTCACTCGTGGCAGCTTCCCACTCACAACTCAAACAATCACACTCCGTGAGAGATTTCTGGGAAAATAGTGAGCAGAGCAAAGGAGCTGTCTTTAGGAACTGGTAAAAGGTGAAATTTTCCATTCTGTGCTCTGTAGACACCTGAAGGGCCCTAGTTAATTGAGGCATCCTTTTTCTTGCTTCCTTTGATTGCTTTTTGCGGATTCCAAGGTGCATTTAGAGTTAGACTTAGCTGGGTTTCAGACCTGGCTCATCCATAGTAGCTGAGTCAGCTTATTGGAGTTGCACAGGCTCTCTGAGCTTCATGTCCCTCCACTGGAAAGTGGGGTAATAAAACCCTCTTGGAACTGTTGGGAGGATTAGGCATGGTTCATAGTAAGTTCGCAATAAATGCTGATTCCTCCCTGTTTTTTGGATTTCCTGAGTGTCTACCCCTTTAAGGAAGAAGCAGCAATACCTCCCCTTATCCCAGGCACAGGCAAGAACAGTGTTAATCAACACAGTAAACAGAAGGAGGGGATTGATTTGTTCCCCTTCTTAGGCAGAGCTGAGCACGCGACAGGTTGTGGTTTTGAATATTAATGCATTTGAAGTGAGAAGAACCACTTATAACAGAAACTGTCTTGCTTGCAAAGATTTATTCCCATGTATTTTTTCATGGCTCATAAAAGGTGATGGATGAACATAATTTTTAGTTTAATTTCTTGCCATGCAGTTCAGTAATTTTTGAGATAAACTCAAATTACTAAAGATCTGGAACTGTTCAAAGCAAAGAGGAGCCATGCACATCTGGTTGTACATAGGACACAGCATGTTTAATTTTTCAAGCCTACCAAGAAGGGGTGATTAGAAATCCCATCACACACATGTACCGTGTTATCTTTAAAGTCCACTTCTGCCACCTTGGAATGCAAGCCAAGCCCTCCCTTGAAAAAAATTTTTTTGGCATTTTAGGGGAGGAGGGATAGGATGGTGGATTGATAAAAAGAGCATATACTTTTTTTCTTAAGTATTTTCCATTTTCTTATCAAAGATATATACTTGTAAGTTTCTAAAACTGAAAAAGCAGTACCTGAGACTATGACAAAAATATTGGGGCTTCTAAAATTTATTTTGCTTTGTTTGTTCCCATAGGATTTAAATCTTCATAAGGTGATTGAGAGCCTCGTTCCTTTAAGAGGCTGGCAACATGGTATAGTGGGGAAACCCTGAATTTTGGAATTAATCAAAGCAGAGAACACACAGGGCCAGTCATCATGATGTGAACTGGTGCCTGAAGTGAGAGCCAGGCTAGGCTGCAGAAGGGCCAAAGGGCAAAGCGGTAAAACATCAGTTTTCTCTGCAAGTAGTAAAAAAATAAATAAAACTATATAAAATGAAATAAATAAAAACAAAAGTGCAATTAAATAGTGACCAAAGGCAATTAAGACTGTGACAAAGGTTAATAATTTTTGGTAAAGATTTATGTATTTAAAAAATAAATATTGCTCTATGTTGTGTTTCCTTAAATGTATTCATACTTATTAAACAGTGTTAGGTTAAATAAAATATGCTCCTGCACTAATGAAGATTTTTTTCATTCTTATAATCTTCCTGAAAGCAAAAAGAAAAAGATAAATGTTCAACAGCTACATGTTTTGCTCTCTATCACTGACAATAACCTAAACAGAATCACTCTATATCAGCAATTTAACCGCAATGACATTGTACACTCCCAGAATTACAATTTTAGTCTGGAAGGCAATATGATATTTTCAGCATGGCAGACACTGCCAAAATGTTAGAAGTAGAGAAAGAAAAATCTCTATACTGTTATAATTCTGGTTCTATGGCAAGAGCATTCTTCAGAATTCAGATAATTGTGTAAGTAAAATTAATAAGATATAGATGGTAATGATATAAAAGAAACCATTGTGACAGCTTAAAGTGTTTGTGCATCCCAAGTATAATAATCACTTTTGGCGTGTTGGATGCCCTTTAAAAACTTGTATTGATGGGGGTGGGAGAGGGGTGGGGGAGCAACAACCTATAATCTCACCAAAGCTAGTATAAACAAGAGGATATGGTGTAAAATAAAATGAGCTACAGTCTGACCAATGTCCGTTTACTTATTTATCCCTTATATAGCACTGGTTTATGAAAAGGATTTGAAGTGACTTTTAATAAAAAGATTCAAAGATATTCTCCTCCTAAAATAAAATAACAAAATCAAGAGTCCATGTAACAAAGGGAAACTTTGGCCTTCATAGGTATCTTAATCTTTGAGGTTTGCCCTCATGCTGAGTGGCAGAAACACCTAGAAACAGCACTTCTACACCTTCCCACAGTCCCAGGTCTTTTTTCCTGAACCACTTGACTTGACAATTTCATACGGCAGCACCTGACCTGCTTCTGATTCTCCAGGCTTCTGACCTCCCAGTTCTCCACACTGTCCACCCGTGCACTCACCTCACCTCAAGCCCTTCTGTTTGGCACCACAACTTTGACTTTGACCTTCACTTTCCCTCCCAGATTATCCCTCTGGTTTATTATGCAGGAGGAAATTGAACCAAGATCAAGGAGAGAGATTTAATACAAATTGCTACTGACAAAGTATACCAATTTAAACATGTATTGACTCTAACAAACTATGTTCAGCCAACCCAATGCTTCACACTCACTGAAACAGTTCCCTCTTGTCTGCATGCTTGGGCAGCCACTGCTCACTCAAGAGACAGTGGGGCTACTATGGACTTCAGCTTCGTAAGGTGTCCTTGCTCAGGAGTGTCCAGTTTTTGCCTATCTTTTGGTGTCACCAGTTTTGGTCTCTCATGTTGCTGGTCTGTCCCTGTCTTCATAAAATAAAGTCAGGCTCCCTACAGGCTCAAACTTTTTTGACCCAGCGCCTACAGTAACAAATTGTATTTTTCATCACAACCATTAAACACACACACACACAAACAAAACAGACGGTTCACTTAAAACAAGCCAACCAACCTACCTTTACCACATGAGATGCATGCCTATGTTTTCTATTCTCTTTCATTTTATATAAAAAATACTCTGGTCAAGATGCTTTGAATCAGTTTGACAACCTACTAAAATCACGTGACCCACAATTTAAAAAAACTCTGATCTAGGGGAGCAGATGGAACTCAAGTGGTTGAGCACCTGCTTCCCATGTACAAGGTCCCGGGTTCAAGCTCCGGTACCTCCTAAAAACAAAAACAAAACAACAACAACAAAAACTTGATCTAGCGTGCTAGACCATTCTGTCCATCTGCTGGAGAATCAGGCCCTTATCTACACTGTTTTGCTTTACTTTTAGATTGTCAGGCTACCAGTGAATAATTATCAGTGTTGCTGGAGTTTACTAGTCATATGAATGCTGGTTTTAGGAGCATTCAGTAAAACACACACACACACACACACACACACATACTCCTGTGTTCTTTTGCCCCTGTAGCATTTCTAATTGGTCTTTTCCTGTTATAAAATCACAATTGTCTTGGCCACAATTAGTAACAGAGATTTGCTGCCTCTGGCCACCCTGGTTACCTAAGTCCTCCAGATCCACCAGCACAGATCCATACCTGATACCCCCCTGTTCCTCAAGCTAGACCCTAACTGGAAAGCACTGAATATCTGTACTTGAACCTAACATCTAGCTCTGAACCCCCTGGAAGTCAAGGCAAAGAACAAGGATCGTGTATTTCGTATAAGGGTGTTGACATAATTCTCATTAACTAATAAAAGAAAATGTGTTTCATCAGGAAAAACAAACTGTTTCCCAGGAGTAAACACAGAGGAATTTATCGTATGATATTCTTGTATCTTCACTATACACTGAAATGCATAAAAGCTGCTGGAACCTTAGGGGGGTGTGTGTGTGCACATGCATGTAAATAATTCTACAGTTTATGTCTTGGTTCTATCAGTATTTATGCGGTTAATTTTTCTAAGTTTATTTTTTAAATGTTTTAGAATTATTCCTAAATTCCCTCTAAGATCATTTATTTCACTAATTGGCAGAATTGATAGCCCCTACAGCAAGTCTAAAAGATTCAACATTTGCTGCTGTACTTCCTCCCCACTCACCCACTTTTTAACACCGAGCATTACAATGTGACTACTCTTGATCCCCAAGAAGTCTGACTTAAGTGTCTCTCAACCAAACTTCTTTTCTAAGTGACTGTATTAGTCAAGATAAGATCAGTTATGCTACAGCAGCAAACAATCCTAACATCTTAATAGCTTAAAACAGCAAGATTTATATCTCTCTTAGGTTACATGTGTCCATCCTACTTTGGCTGGAGAGTAAGGCGCCCCCACCCTGTGGCATCCTCACTCAGGAATTCTACTCTGGCTGGTGAGGTCTCCATATCTTAAATGTCACTCTGATAGGGAGAAAGAAACTTGGAAATTTGAGTACTGGCTCTTAAAGTCTTCTACTTCAAAGTGATGTATGTCGCTTCTGCTCATGGTTTATTTTTCAAAATAAGTTACATGTCCATCCCTAACATCCTAGGAAGGGAGGAATTGCCCTTTTACCATGTTCCCAAGAGAGAGATCCAGAATTTTTGTGAACAGCCCTCCTCTCCATCAATACACCAGAAGCTTCTCAGACCTCATTCTCCTCTGCCTCTCTGTAGTAATGGACTCTGTAGACCAATACTCTTTCTTTAAACTTTCTTCTCCTTTAGCTCTGATCAATTCTTCTCTGACTCTTTCTATTACTCTTCTTTTCTCCCTGAAAGTATCCTTCATCTTCTGACCTAAAATTTCATCCACAATGTACCAGGAGGGGTCTAGAAGAGGTCAACTTTATACTTGTATCTTTGATCCTTCAAAGAACAATCATCTTAGAAAAACAGGACAAAAAATAAGCATGCATGGATTTACAAAAAAAAAAAAAAAAAAAAATCACTTTATCTCCAAGTCTTTTCTTTTTTAATGGACAATATAACCAACTGTCCAGAAACCCCACTTCGAAGAATCTATCTAACAGGAAAAAGGCTCCAATACTTAAAGATATATGTACAAGGATGTTTATTATATCATTGTTTATAGAAGCAAAACCCTGGAAAGCACCTATATAAGGGATGTTCTTGACTCAGTTGTTATATAGCCATACTATGAACTATTATGCAGCCATTAAAAAGAAATAGATCTCTATTGCTCATGAATTATTTTTAAATGAGGAAAGCAAATTCCTTTATCAGATGATTCCATTTTTATAAAACAAAGAACAGTAGCATGGTCACATCAAGTCTATTGTTTGAGCATAAAGGAAACTGGAAAAGTTGTTATGTTAGCATTGGTAACCTCAGGAGGATTGCAGTGGAGGGCAGTTGGAAGAGATTTTTTTAAATTGTATTAGAGAAGTAGTAGGTTTATAGAAAAATCATGCAGAAAATACAGAGTTCCAATAGACCCACTCAAGCACACACAGTATTGTCTATAATTAACACTTTTAGTGTGGTACCTTTGCTACAATTGATGAAACAATATTATTATAATTATATTAATACTACTAACTATAGTCCATAGTTTACAGGACAGTTCACTGTTTGTATTATACAGTCCTATGGGTTTTTTTTTTTTTTTTTTCATTTTTTTCTGGCTACATATATAAACTCTAAAATTTCCCCTTTCAACCACATTCAAATATATCAGCTCTTCACTTCATATCTTAAATGCTTCTTCTCATCACCCCTCAGTCCTTACAAAGATTATTTCCTTTGTCTTCACCATCTTCTAAAGGAACAATAAACCATAATTTATCAAACTATATTTCAGTGTGGAGAGCATGATGATTGTTGCAAGACTAGTTCCTTGTCATCCCAGTTTATGTCTTTAAATATTATTTTTCTTTGGGGTCCCTTTTCTATTATAGCTTTTGATGTGTGAGCAACATCAGTTTCTGTTTTCACTGTGCTATGATTTAGAAGGTAAATACTCTATTTTAACATTACTCATCACTGACTTCAGGACTTCCATAAAAATCTCATGTACTATAGCCATCAATTTATATCTACCTATTCCAACTTATCTTTAGATTTTCTTTTCCGGTAGATAAGCAGTAAGGTTCTTTTTGGATAGTCATACTTTCTTCATGCTTTCTTTAATCATTAGCTTAACTGGAGGGCAAATATACCTCTTTTTGTGTATTCCGTACTCTGCTTTCATTTCAACCAGATTAATTATCTGCTACCCTTCCTGTTTTTCAGTGTTATTATTTACTCTTGTTTCTCTTGAAACCATGGGCGAGACAGCCAGGGATTGTGACTAAAAGTTAAGATTCAGGCCAGACTCTGCTTATCAGGATTTCTTCCTCTCCCATATCTGAAATTCTTTTTGAAATGATTTTACAGGCAGCCAAACTTAGCCGTAAGTGGAAAACCGAAACACTTGTTCTCTGAATGACCCTTGAGGCCCCAAGAACAAAACTCACCGTCCTTGGAACCAAGATGATGGGGATGAGGAGTCACTGGAAGCAAATAAAATGTGAGGTGTCCCTCAAAAGGAAGGTAAGATGTGGCCCAATGGCATATTTCTACCATATATAGGCAGTCCTCTAACAACCTATCAGAATAGGCCTGCCTGAACTCTGTCACTGTCCCCACTTCCCTTTGTTTCCATCCTATAAACTCTTAGTTCTTGGTTCGGGGAGACAGATTTGAGCTTGCCTCCGGTCTCCTTGCTGGTCAACCTAACAATAAAACATTTTCTTTTCTCAAAATCCTGGTGTCCTGGCATTTGCTTTTGTGCATATCAGGCAGTGAGCCCAATACTCAGTAACATATTAGTTGCCATCATTTTTCATTTGTTGTTTTTACTTATTTTCATAATAGGTAGTTGACGTAATCAATTATATTTTATATGGAATCTTGGTTTCACTGGTCATTATTTATGCATTTCTATAGCCAAAATATTTCCTTTTAACACTCTTTGTCATTCTAAGTAATGGTCTCCAATGATTTTGACAGAACTATTTGAGTTATACAGTTTATGAAAAAATTCAGGTCTTAAAATGGCTTTCTATTACTTTCATGAAAGAATAATAGCTTAAATGGATATAATCATTTTGTTTTACTCTCTTTTTCTTTTACAATTTTGAAAATAGAATTCCTTGTCTCCTGACACTGAAAGTTGTAGTAGAAGAATATGAAACTATCTTGATTAGGGCCCACTGGAATATTTTATACATAATACATCTTGATGAGACAATGCATAGCTAGAAAGAGGGTACATAGATACAGTGAAATATATATTGATACATATATCCCCAATTCTAGTCCCTTGTCCACCTGGTTTCTACCTCCACTTCACCTCAAGTAATTAGCTATTACTATATCTAGCTAAATAATACAACCTCTGGAAGAAGTTTCTTCTTCATTAACAAAAAACATAAATATATATTCTTATTTTCTCCTTACAAAAGATGTAGCTTCTCATATAACCAGCTCTGTATCTTACTTTATTTTATATGTCTCTGTGTGTGTACACACACACAAATGTATACATATTTATTTATATAAATGAACCGGTCTCCTGATGATGGACACTTGGATTGTTTTCAATATTTTGCTATTACAAACAAGACAGTGTATTTTGGTCATATCTATCTGCTGTTTCACCATTATAATCTTCCATAGTAGCTATTTTACTTTTTTAGAGTTTTCTGTGATTCTAATCATTGTAGAGCAGAATTCTAAGATGTTCTATTTGTGTTCATAACTGCCAATTCCTTGAGATTAGCTCACAGGTTTTGTTTTGTTTTAATTTTCATGCAGGTCATGAGATACAAAGAGAAGCACAAAAATGGTCTCAGAAAAGAAAAGCATCTCTGTTACTAAAGAATTCACAATCTAGAAAAAGAGACAATATCTAAACAACTAATTGCAGCTATATGAAAAGCAGCATAATAAAGAGTGCATAAAATTATGTGGGTACAAAAAGAGGGAGTAAGTCACTGTGCCAGGGGTTAAGAAAGATAACATTTGACCTTAGCTAAAGATGATCTTGCTAAAGATGACCTTGTCTCCATAAGGAAAATGGGATAGGAAGCATTCTAAGCAGAGGGAATACCCCTGGCAAAGATATGTTGACATGACTGGGAAAGGCATGATAGGAACATGGCAAGAAGAATATATGTGAGGAAAATTCACCATGAGTTTTCCTGCAACTCAACTTGAAATGGTCTTTAGTTCATTGTCAAATTCTTCAAGAAATATATCCTTTTCTAAGTATACCAATTCAAAATAAGTAAACCTTAAGCTTCAAATCAACCAAGATGTCAGTGTAAGACTCACCAGAGTACTAATCCACCACAGAATCTTTGAACAACTAGCAAAAATTAGCAAAGCCAACTTCCTCAAATCTCCAGAAAAGAGTTAAAGGGCAGCAGTAAATGGGTGAGTGCCAAATAAAGAAAATGCAGCTTTAAAAATGGTAGGAAAGACTTCTGGGGAATATGGTGGAATAGGGAGTTCCAGGACTCAGTCCTTCCACCAAAACAGCTAATACACAGGCAGGAACTGTCTGAAATAACTACAGAGGCCAGTAGTTACAGAGGCCAGAAGAACACTAGAAAACATGTAAAGGGAAGAGTGGGGGGAAGAGATTGATATATTACTGTGAAAAAGAGTAAATTGTTCTCTCAGAATGGTGTCTACCAGAACCCATTCCCCACTTTAGTCCAGGCCACCATGGGGTCCAGTTCCTAGCTAGCTCACTGGTGGTGGAAAAGGATGTAAAAATCCCCTTACCCAAGAAAAGGGGTGAGCATGGCTGATCACTGTTCACAGCTTTGGATCAGTGAATTCAGATTGCTGGGGGCCCGGCTATGAGGGTGGCTATTGTTTCAACCTGCCCCAGACAAAGGCAGCAGTGGCCATTGTTTCAACCCTCACTGGACAGGGGTGGAGGCAATGAAGATTTAAAGACACAGCACTTCCTCAGGGTTGTGGGGGACAGTTAGCTGAAAGGCTGCATTTACTGGGTAGGTTAGGCAAGTTAAACTTTGGCAAACCATCAGAGAAGCTCTTGGTGCCCTTCCTGATCCCCTCCCCAAGGCACTTTGGAACCAGTCTGTGCCCCCTTCATGCATCCCTGACCCTATTTTGTCTGGGAAAGACTGACATGGGAAAGTCCTCTCCAAGATGCATCTCCTCCCAGAATTTGCCCTCCAGCAAAAGCAACTTGAAACAATGAAAGGAGTGTAAAAAATATAGAGAGGCAGGCAGTTTGGGACAAAGGCTTGCTGGCTTCAAACACCCAGGAGAGGGAGGCCTATCTGCCGAGAAACAGAGTAGACAACCAAACTTCTGTAAACAGGGGGATCTCCGAAATAACTAACAAGCAAAAGCCCAGACAAGACAGAGGCACAGAAACCCCTGCACATGGCATTCACCTTGGGCAGACCTTCCTGATAGGAGGGCTGAAGCTCAAGTAAATCTCTGTCTTACCACTAGCTGGTTATAAAATCAAGAAGCAGACGTCTCAGGGAATAAATCTCAGGGTTAACCTTTTAAAATATTAAAATGTACAATGTGCAACAAAAGAGTAGAAGATAAACAAAGAAACAGGAAATGCTGGCCCATACAAAGAAAAGGATAAAATTACAGAAAACACCAACAAAAAAGGTAAGAATGTGCATATACCAAAGACTTTTTAAAAATGCTCAAGTTGATTGTGATGGTTAGGCTAATGTGTCAACTCGGCCAGGTAATTGTGTCCAGGTGTTAGGTCCAGCAAGCACTGGGCTAATTGTAATACAAGAGCATTTATGGACTTCGATCACCAGTGAGTTTACTATATGGATGGCTGACTACATCTGCATCAATCAGGGAGATTGCATCAGCAATGGGGTGACACTTTTATCCAATCAGTTGAATGCCTTAAAAGGGGAAGTGATTTCAATTTTCAGAGAGAATTTCCCAGCTTGTCTTTGGACAGCCAACTTCTCCCAGAAACTCATCAAGGACCTTTCATTGGACTTTCATCGGAGCCCCTGGTTTGCAGTCTGCCTGTGGAACCTGGACTTGTGCATCCCCACGGTCATGTGAGAGACTCTTATAAAATCTCATATTATTGACATATATCTCCTGTTGATTCTGTTTCCCGAGAGAACCCTGACTAATACATTGATGAATGAAAATACAGAGAAAGAATTAAAAGATATCAGGAAACAATGAATAAGGAATATGAGAGTCTAAGTATAGAGATAGAATTTTTAAAAAGGAACCAAACAGAACTACTGGAGTTGAAGACCACAATAACTGAAATAAAAAAACACCTAGGAAAGTTTCAGTAGCAGATTGGTGCTGGCAGATGAGAGAATAAGTGAACTTGAAGGCAAGACACTTGAAATGAGACAGTCTGAAGAGCGAAAGAAAAAAGAAATATTAAAAGTGAGAATAGCCTAAGACACCTCTGGGACACCATCAAGCAAACCAGTATATGCATTATGAGAGTCCCAGAAGGAGAAGAAAGAAATAAACGTACAGAAGGAATATTCAAAGAAATAAAGACAGAACTTCCCAAATGTAGCAAAAGACATGAATATGCACATCCAAGAAGCTCAGAGAACACCAAAAAGGATAAACATGATATCCCTGTCATATATTGATCACACTATCAAACACAAAGGACAAGGAAAGAATATGAAAACTGCAAGAGAAAATCAATGTGTTACATACAAGGAAGTCCCAATTAGATTGAATGCCTATTTCTCATCAGAAACTAGGGAGGCAAGAAGGCAGTGGGTTAGAACACTTAATGTGCTGAAAGAAAACTGCCGGCCAATTTTTTTTTTCTTTTTCTTTTTTTTTTTTTTCTGAGGTACCAGGGGCCAGGAATTGAACCTGGGACTTTGTATGCGGGAAGCCAGCGCTCACACTGAACCACATCCGCTCCCCTGAGTTGGTTTTCTCATTTGTTTTTGTTTTTTTTTAGGAGGCACTGGGACATGAACCCAGGCCCTCCCATGTGGGAAGCAAGTGCTCAACCGCTTGAGCCACATCCACTCCCCCAGCCAATAATTTTATATTCAGGATATTCTTTTTGAAAAATGAGGGAGAAATTAAGATATTCTCAGATAAACAAAATCTGAGGTTAGTTCATTACCCCGATACCTGTCCTACAAGCAATGCTAAAGGGAGTTCTTCAGGCTGATAGGAAAGGACACAAGACGGTGGATCAAGGCAGCATAAAGAAATAAAGACCTATGGTAAAGGTACCCATTTTGGTAACTATAAATGCCAGTGTTTTGTATTGTATTGTTTGGTATGTAACTCCACATCTTACTTCCTACAGGTACATTAAAAGTAATGATAAATCTATCTTTTTGGACATACAATGAACAAAGACATAAGTGTTAGCAAGTACAACATAAATGGTGGGGGATAGAGAGATACATGAAGAGTATATGTGCATGCAATTGAAATTATGTTTTCAAACCAAATATGATTGTTCTATATTTAGGAGGTTAAATTTTAACTCCATGGTAACCACAAGGAAAATAGATGAAAAATATCCCCAGATAGACATGAGAAGGCATTCAATATGGTACAATGAAAAAAAGCAAATAAATATAAAAGTAGACACTAATGGAAGTGAAGTACAAAAAGGTATAGACTTACAAAGTCTAAATAGCAAAATGGGAGAAGAAAGTTGCATTTTAATAATAGTGACTTTAAGTGTAAATAGATTAAACTCTCCCGTCAAAAAGCAGAGATTGGCAGAATGGATTTAAAAAAAAAAAAGGATGACCCAACTATATGCTATCTGCAATAGACTCAAAGATATAAGTAGGATGAGGGTGAACGGATGAAAAAATATATATACCATGCAAGTAGTAACCAAAAGAGAGCTGGGGTGGCTATACTAATATCAGATAAAATAGACTTTAAGTAAAAAACAGTTACAAGGGACAAAGATGGTCATTACATACTGAAAAGGGGACAATCCAACAAGAAGATGTAACAATTATAACTGTATATGCACCTAAGAGCAGAGCCCCAAAATATATGAAGCAAATGCTGACAGATATGAAGGGAGAAATTGACAGCTCTATATTAATAGTAGGAGACTTTAACACACCACTCTCAATAATGAATAGACCATGTAGTCAGAAAATCAATAAGGAAGTACAGGACTTGAATGAAACACTAAATAAACTAGACTTAAAAGACATATATAGAACACTGCACCAAACAAAAACATACACCTTCTTGAGTGTACATGGATCATTCTCCAAGATAGACCATATGTTGGGTCATAAAACAAGTCTCAATAAATTCAAAAATACTAAAATCATACAATGTATATCCTTTGTCCACAACAAAATAAAGCTAGAAATCAATGAGAGAGAGATGGAAAATTTACAAATATGTGGAAATTAAACAACAAACTCTTAAACAACCAATAGGTTGAAAAGGAAATCAAAAGCAAAATTAGGAAATGTCTTTAGGCGAATGAAAATACCACATACCAAAACTTATGGGATGCAGCAACGGCAATGCTGCGAGGGAAATTTATAGCTCTAAATGCTTACATTAAAAAGAAGAAGAAAGATTTCAGATCAGAGACCTAACCTCAAAACTGGAAGAACAAGAAAAAGAAGAGCAAACTAAACCCAAAGCTTGCAGAAGAAAGGGAATGACAAAAATCAGAGCAGAGATAATTGAAACAGGAAAAAAATAGAGAAACAACAAAACCAAAAGTTGGTTCTTTGATAAGATGAATAAAATTGGCAAACCTTTAGCTAGACTGACAAAGAAAAAAGAGAGGATACAAGTAACAAATATCAGAAATGAAAAGGAGGACCTTACTACTGACCATGCTGAAACAAAAAAGACTATAAAAGGATACTATGAACAACTATGCCAGTAAATGAGATAGCCTAGATGAGATGAACAAATTCTTAGAAACAAACTACCTACATTGATTCAAGAAGAAATATAAAATCTCAGCAAACAAATTACTAGTAAAGAGATTGAATCAGTAAGCAAAAACCTCCCAACAAAGAAAAGCCCAGGACCAGATGACTTCACAGGGGAATTCTACCAAATTCTCCAAGAAGACTTAACTCCAATTCTGCTCAAAACATTTCAAAAAAATTGAAGAGGCGAGAACACACCCCAACTCATTTTACAAAGCCACCATCACCTTCATATCTAAGACAGACAAATAATTGAGAGCTAAGAAATCAACTCTCACATTTATGGCAAACTGATTTTTGACAAGGTGGCATATATCACACAATTGGGAAAGAATGGTCTCTTCAACAACTGGTGCTGGGAAAACTGGATCTTTATTTGCAAAACAAAGAAGAAGAACCCCTACATCACACTATATACAAAAACTAATTTAAAATGGATCAAAGACTCTAATATTAGAGCTAGAGCTATCAAACTTCTAGAAGAAAACATAGGGAAACATCTTCAGTACCTTGTGCTAAGCAATGGTTTCTTATACTTTACACCCAAATCTCAAGCAACAAAAGAAAAAATAGATAAATATGACCTTACCAAAATTTAAAACTTTTGTACCACTAAGGACTTTATCATGAAAGCAAATCAACAACCTATCCAATAGGAGAAATATTTGGAAACCACATATCCAGGAAAGTTTTTATATCAGAATATATAAAGAAATCCTTCAGCTTCACAACAATTTTAAAATGGGTAAAAGACTTGAACAGACATCTCTTCAAAAAAGATATACAAATTGCCAGAAAGCATATGAAAAGATGCCCAACATCATCAGCCATCAGGGAAATGCAAATCAAAACCACAAGGATATACCATTTCACACCCATTGGAATGGCTGCTATTAAAAAATGGAAAATACCAAGTGTTGAAGAGGATGCAGAGAAATAGGAGCACTCATTCATTGCTGGTGTCAATGTAAAATGGCTCAGCCACTGTGGAAGACAGTTTGATGGGTCCTCAGAAAGCTAAGTTTAGAACTACCATATGATCCAATGTTTTAATTTGCTAAGCTGCTGAAAACTGATACTATAAAATGCATTGGCTTTAACAATGGGAATTCATTAGCTTACAACTTACAGTTTTTAGGCTAAGAAAAAAAAGGCTCAAATCAAGGCATTATCAGGTGGTGCTTTCTTCCTGGAGACCAGCTGCTGGTGATCCTGGACTCCTCTATCACATAGCAAGGTACACGGTGGCATCTGCTGGTCTTTCCCTTCTCTTCTGGGTTTTGTTGCTCTGAGCTTCTGGCTTCCATGACTCCATTCTCATTCTCTCTCTCTCTCTCTCTCTCTCTCTCTCTCTCTCTCTCTCTCTCTCTCTCTCTCTCTCCATCTCATTTATAAAGGACTCCAGTAAGAGGATTAAGATCCACCCTGGACCACTCCTTCACTGAAGTAACCTAATCAAAAGGTCATACAGTAGTTTACATGCACAGGAATGGATTAGTTATAATAGCATGTTTTTCTGGGGTACATACAGTTTCAAAGCACCACATCCAGCAGTCTCCCTACTTGGTATACATTGCAAAGAATTTACACCAAGGACTCGAACTGGTATTTGCACACTGATATTCATAGCGACATTATTCATAATTGCCAAAAGATGGAAGTAACCCAAGCGTCCACCAACCAATGAATGGTTAAATAAAATGTAGTATAGCCGTACAATGTAATACTATTTAGCTATAAAAAGGAATGAAGTTCTGACATGTGACAACATGAATGAACCTTGAAGACATCATGTTGAGTGAACTAAGCCAGACACATAAGGATAAATAGTGTCTACTCTCACTGATATGAAATAATTAGAATTAGCAAATTTATAGAGTCAGATACTAGAATACAAGTTATTAGCAGTGGGGTCAGGGTAGAGAATGGGACTTAATGCTTAATTGGTTACAGAGTTTCTGGTTGGGGTGATGGAAAAGTTTTGGTTCTGGATGGTGGTGGTGGCACCACAAGAATGCAAATGTAATTAACAGCACTGAATTATATATTTGAATGTGGTTAAGGGGGAAATGTCAGGTTCTGTTATTATAAATGTTACTAGAGTAAAAATTTTGAATTTTATAATACAAATAGTGAACCCCAATGTAAACTATGGACTATAGTTAGTAGTATAATTATAATAATATTGTTTCTCTTTCATCATTTGTAACAAGAGTAACACATTAATGCAAAGTATTAATTATAGGGACAACTGCATGTGTGAGGGGTATATATGGGAATACTATTTTCCTGCATGACTTTCTCTAAACCTACAACTTCTCTAATAAGAAAATAAATTTTCTTTAAATTCTAAAAAGACTGAAAATCCTTGATTTTATAAGTGTAGCTTCAGTATACTTCCAGAACTAGCCAACATAATATCAACATTCCAGTGCAATGAGAGGTGGGAGATCGATTTTTAACTGTCAGAATTGTGATGGAACTGTCAAAAGTACACGAAATCAGCTACATAAATATCACAGGTCTACCTACTACTCTGTGACAGCATAAAACTTCCAACTTTTTATCAAATTAGGACAAAAAAAAAAGGAAAACTCCATGCATGTCATTTCATTGAGGATCCCACCACTTCCACATCCAGGTTTTCTGTACCTCCTTTCCCCAAATATTTTTTTATGCTAAGTCTATGTCTTGTTTTATTAGATAATTTCTCTCCTCTGGGTCTTCACTTAGTGCTAGAATTTTACTTTTTTGTAATACTGAAAATCTGAAAAGAACAAATATACTTTGAGCTGGTTTGGGGTTGAAAAGCTAATATTCTTTCCCGTGCTTCTATGAAAGAGAAACTATGAGAACTATGTAACTGGCAATGTTGAGCTAACCTCACTGGGGATGGACTCACAGATGGGGAGAGAGATCAGATTTTCTGAAACGTAAATATATCTAACTCACTCCACTGCCATGCCTCCTCCGGTGATGGTGGACCAAGACACAAGAGCATTGAGGGTGACTAGTGCATAAACAATGCATGATAACCTGGGAGAGTTGTGGCTCTTAAGACTAATATTTCTCAGAAAGACAATGGGATCAGGTTGTTTGGACATTTCAATGAAATCCAACAAATATTCATTCAAAATTTTGCACAATTTTGCTAAGTCCCCTAGACATCTTCCCTGCCAAGATCTTGGCAGTCCCAACACCTGCCAGAACACACACGTGTTCCCTCTTGTACAGGAGGACAGGGCCACATTACCTGCCTGGTACCTGAGCTCCAGGGACTTGAGTCCATCCCCTCCACCTCCAGCGCCGCAATTTCTCTCATCTGAAGTGGGGTTTACTCCAAGGACATGCTCCACCCTAGACGTATATCTTGTTTAACATGTTCTGGTCCATCTCCCTATCTTATGCATCTCCTTTGGGCAGGAGCAAGGGGTATGGACAAAAGGGGATGAGTATCAGAAATGAGTGAAAGAAGAACCAACTGGGACTTAGAGACAAACTGAAAAATGAAGTAAATCAGCCACAGATGACTCATTCATTCAACAAATACTGTGCACGTCTCTATGTACCAGGTACAGGGGCTAAGTGCTGGCTATGTAGTGATGAAAAAAGCATACATGCCTTTGATGCATTTACAGATTAGTTGGAGAGACAGATACTAAATAAATAAACAAATAAAAATTGGAGTAAAGGCTCTGAAAGCAAAGTACAGAATGCTGTGAGAGTAGACTTTGAGGGAACTACTTGAGACGGTCATGAAGGCTTCTCCTAGGAGGGGTTATTTAAGCTGACACTTGAAAGTTGAGGAGGAAGCAGCAACACGAAGAAAGGGGGTGAACATTAAGGAAAGGGAAAAGCCTGTTGGAATAACCTGTGTCAGGAATCATTTGGGGGTCTTCAAGGAATTTTGTTCTGTAAAACAAAGGGTCTTCCATGAACAGGCTCCACTCTCTGCACTGACCACCTTTTGTCACTTTAAAATACCCTCAGGATCTCACCAACTCCTCCCCCACATTCTACTCTCCCCACACTCTTTTGTCCCCACACTCCTTGTCTTATTTCTTCCAAACAAATACAGTAAAAGGCTCTCCCCAAGAATTCCAGGAATAAAAATTTCTCCATCTTATTGCAAGTTATTTATACCTATATCCAGAACAAACCACCATTTCAAAGTAATCAAAAAGTTTTTCCTCTTTCTCAAGGAGTGAGGCAGACCTCATCTACGGAGGCAGAATAATGGCACCCAGATATGTCCATGTCCTTATCCCTAGAACCGGTGACTATGATGCTTTGCATGGCAAAGGGGACTTTACAGATGTGATTACGTTAAGGACCTTGAGATAGAGCGGTCATCCTGGATTACTAGGCAGACCCAGTGGAATCACGAGGGTCATTAGAAGGGGAAAAGGGTGGCAGGAGAGTCAGCGTTAGAGGTGAGAGAGACTCCACTGGCCATTGCTGTCTTAGAAGACAGGAAAGGACCACAAGCTAAGGAATGCAAGGGGCCTCTAGAAGCTGGAAAAGGCTAGAAAACAGATTCTACTAGGACTTCTGGAAAGGAACACAGCCCTGCCCGGTGAAACCCATTTCATATTGCTGACCTCCAGAACGTAAGATAATACATTTCTGTTGTTTTAGCCACCAAGTGTTACAAAAAGCAATAGGAAACTAATATAGCATCTTTGGAGCCTGAATAATGTTTTGTTTTGGAGGGGGAAATACTTCAAAGCAGCCATTTAGTTAGGCATAGATAAAGCCTCTTCTACTAGTTTTGCATGTTGTCTTTGACATGTGGAGCAGTTAAGGCTCTCTGTACATTGATATAAATGCTTGTCTCTATTGGGGGTGGGGGTGGGGGTGACTCCTGGTGAGGACAGGGAAAACGCTGGAGCGAGCCAGGTACAGGCTTTACCACTCAACGGTCCTTGTGGGCCCCAAAGGAGTTTGAGGCCTGAATTTGGAGAGAGGGGACGGCTATAGGCATTTGTTTGGTGGGAGGGTGGCATAGGAGGCCAAAGAGAAGGCCGGCCTCTGTAAAGGAACCTTGGCCTGTGGTGGCTTGCTGCTGAGATGCCTGGGGGCCTCATTTAAGATTTATTTTCTGTATGTAAAGCTGTTACCCCTAGACCTTTAAGTTTTGTTGAAATCTGTGAGTTGGTCTTAGCTCTGCTCTGGAGAAAGAGGAAAGGAAGGGCCTGTGCCCACACAGAAGAGGGAGAATCTGGAAAACCTGGACAAAAGTGGCAAAGGTGGCCCACAGTTCCCAGGGCAGCCTTTTGGAGTATGACAGTTGGCTGAGGTGACAAGCAAAAGGGGACCCATTTCTGGCTCATACGGACATTCTTTGAGAAATCTCAAAGACACTTCTTGAGAAAAGAAATATGAAAGCCTGGCATCACAAAGGAGGGAATCTTGAGCCATTTTACTTGGGTATTTAAAGAGTGTCCCTGTAGAGTAGAGAGGTTGAGGAAACCTGAATTATATGTTGTTTTTATTTTAATGTCTTGGTTTTAAAAACAAGCATGGGTAGGAGGAATTTTTGTTGGGACGACTCTATCTCAGCTCATTATACTGAGATAGCTCCTAGGCCAGACATGCATTTATTTATTTGTTCTTTCAGCAGATTTATTTAATGTAAAATAATTAAAACAGTTTTCCTGGCTTTGATCTTTGTCTTCTTTCTCCTTCCCCCCCCCCATTCCTTTTCTCTCTTTTTTTTCTTTTGCTACCTCCCATCCCCCCAAACCTTGACTTAGCAGACAAACCGCAAGGCTTTAAATCAACAGTCTTGGAAGAACTGTTGTGGGATTGCACCAACAATCCTGAACAAGAGGAACAAAAAACTGGAACACTCTCCAACGGTTCCAATAGCAAATTTCACAGCACTTAGTGACAGAAATGGCCGCTGAGCCAGACCACAAGGACACGACTCCTCCCTTCCACGCCCCCTTGAAACCACAATCCTGCTTTGACTTGGAGAGCCCCCTGGTCTGCAGGTGCTCCCTGAGGTGCATCGGCTGAAGGAAATCTCTACCCTCCATGTGAGCTACTGAAACTATTGTTTTCCTTGTCAATTTCCTCTGTAAGTTGGGTACTTCATTAGTACGTTATATATACTGCCTCATTTAACCTTCATAAGTAGCCCTAAAGTGGAAATATCATTCCCATTTTTTAGATGTCAATACTGAGGCTTAGGTAGATTAGATAACCTGATAAACTCAAACAGCCAGGATGTGGTACAGCCATGGCGTAAACTGTGGTCTTCATGACTCCAGTCACCGGTGCAGATGTGAAAACCAGGAGAAAGTGGTGTCAAGGAAGCTGAGAGAGAGGGAGGCAAGGAAGCTGTGACTTCCCCTTGTGTATCAGGCCCTAAACTATCTGCTTTCACACACTCCATCTCATTTAACCCTCACGACCCACTTAAGTTGACATTATGATCTACAGTTTACAAATGAAGGAATGGAGGCTCAAGAGGAAAGTAACTTGTCTGAGCTTACCCAACCAGGCAGTGCTTTTGGCTCCCTCCCTCCCACATCCTGGGAATGAAGTCCACCAATTCCCTTTCCCACACATACCTTCAGCGACTCCTCCACTTGTGGGCAGTTTCGTCTTAGCTTTGAAACTCATGACTTCCCAAAGGAAATACTCTCTAAATCTTACGCCCCCCACTCCAAGCTACTGCGTTATATCTATTCTAGAAAAAATAAGTTTATATTCACCACCTTCATTCCCTCAGCTCCCGTGAACTCATTTCAGTCTTATTTCTGCCCTCAGTACTCCACTGAAACCAATTTCAGCCCACTAATGTTCAAACCCAATGGTCGCGTCTCAGGCTCCATCTTTCCTGAGCCTTATGTGGATTTGGAAGCATTTATGCAGAGTTTATACATAAAACAGGCAGAAGTGGAGGTACTCTGATTATAACCGGGGAGGGGGCCTGGCCCAACCTGCTCAGCCTCCCTCCAAGATTTCCTGAAGCACCTCACATATGCCCTGGAGTTCTGAGGAGCAAAGCTTGAAAACCATTCTAGAGAGAAAAGAGCCCAGGATTTGACAACAGACTGACTTAGGTTAGAAACTTAGCACCCCCAATTCCACCCATGTAACCCTGAGCAGGGATAAAGGAAGCTGGGGGTTGGATTGATCCAGGGTTTAGTTCTGACTAGAAGGTGAAGGTTGGTAGTTCAAGGGAGTTGACCAACAGACAAGGGAAAAAGAGACTTTACACCACCTGAACTTGCTGCAGGAAGATGGATAAGAAAACCTTTAGGCAGAGTGTAGCAGTTTGATATTATTGATGAATTCCAAAAAGAAATATTGGATTATGTTTGTAAATTGGTCTTTTCCTCTGGGCATATTAGAGTATATTGGATTCAGAGGTTTTACTTTTACTTAATTAAATTATGATTAGGGCTTTGATTGGGTCATGGCACTAGGGCATTGAGTCCCTGCCCCTTGGTGGGTGGGGACTCACAGATAAAAGACATGGCAAAGGACAGAGTTGGAGTTTTGATGCTGGAGTTTTGAGCTGGAGCCCGGGAAGTGAACACACAGGAGAAGAACATGGAGGAATAGAGACAAATCCTTAGACACAGCACAAGCCCCTGGAAAAGAGACAGAGCTGTTTGCCTGATAGTCTACAGCTGGCCTTGTGGAGATAGCACAGCAGCTGAGCCCGGAGACAAGCAAGCCCTGGGAAGAGAGGAACCCAGGAAGCCTGAACCCTTGCAGCCATCTTGCTCTAACACATGGCAACAGACTTTGGTGAAGGAAGAAACTTATGCTTTATGGCCTGGTAACTGTAAGCTTCTACCCTAAATAAATACCCTTTATGAAAGCCAACAGATTTCTTATATTTTGTATCAGCACCCCTTTGATGGACTAATACACAGAATGAACAAAGCTCATTAGGATTTACCTTCAATACCAAACACTTAAGATGTCTGTGCATCTGCATAATTCACATACTCAATAGGTTGTGAGCAATTTGAGGGCAAGAACCAGATCAGTGACTTCTGTGTCCCCACAGAACCCAGCTTTAAGATGGACTCTTAGGGGAGGCTCCATAAACACTTAACAAACAGTACAAAATTGAAATCCACCCACACATGGTGCACATTTTCCTTCCTCCATGAAGCCACATTGAGCTCTGAGCCCCCAGCTCCTCCTGGATCCAGGGAGGAGCTAGTGCTGCTATTTCTATATTTATAACTAGCCATTTCCAGCAAGTTGCCATGGATATCTAAGAGGTAAGCAAGGTACCAATGTGGAATGAAATTAAACTTTGCAAAATCTTCTACAACTGTAGGAAAGTTTGCTTGTTTGTTGGACAGTTGTTAACACACTGAAGTCTTTTACAGAAGTTACTCTGTTTTGCTGTCAGAGGAATGAATAAATGAAGGGAACTTGTGCTTGGCCTGGGAATTCAGAAAAGACTGCCATATGGTTTTCACTTTTTTTCCTTTTACAGAGCTCAGTACCTGTCAACTTAACTCACAAAAATTCAGAATGAGGCACTTTCTCTCCATTTTACAAATTTTATGACAATGCTATCTATTTCCTGTCAAATTAGTGCAATTCCCTTTTTTATTAGCCTTTTGTTATGTAGATCTATAGATGATTTTAATTCTATTGTCCTTGTCTTTATTAAACCGATATCCTCGACTGGATTGAATTGGATCATAAAAACTGTATCACGTTATTTTATGTAGCACAAATATAATATCGGTTGCTCGGTGTACTGACAAGTCTTGGTGGTAATGAATATCCGACTTTCACTGCCTGCTGAGAATGCTGACTGTCCCTCCCACTCCAAGATTGTGGCTAATACCGACTATTTTTAAGCCACAATATCTCTGCTTTCCCAGAAGAATCACCTAGTGAGACAATTGCTTATTCTATTCCAACCTAATTGTATTCTCTCTCCACTGAAAAAAAGAAATAAAGAAAAAGGAAAACAAATCCACAGCACTCTCCCTCTTTGTTCAAATTTCCTTATGGAATATTTCTTAGGCAGTAAGAAGTTGAATGCTCTATATTTCGAGAACATATGTGATTTCTTAGTCAGTGACCCGGCAGATGGGACCTACATCTTCAATCTGCAGTGTCCTCTGATGCCTTCTGAGGTGGTCTCCTAATCAGCCAGGAGCAGCTGCTAGGGTCCTGGATGCCAGAAAGGACTGGGGCCCAGTCCTAATGAGGCAGCACCCTCAGAGGACACTTTGGGAATGGCAAAATGTAGGAAATTGAGAGAAGCCCAATATGGAAGGCTCCAGAGAGGCAAACTACCCAGGTGAAGCAAGAAATCTCCAGGAAAGCAGATGTGGCTCAAGCAGTTGGACACCCACCTACCACATGGGAGGTCCAGGGTTGAGTTCCCAGTGTCTCCCAGAGAAGACGAGCAAGACAGCAAGCTGACTTGACGGGCTGGCTTGGTAAGCTGATGCAACAAGATGAAGCAACGAGATAACGCAATGAACAGGGAAAGCATACAATGAGAAACACAACAAGCAGGGAGCGAAGGTGGCTCAAGCCATTGAGCACCTCCCTCCCACATGGGAGGTACCAGGTTCAGTTTCCAGTGCCTCCTGGAAAAAAAGGAGACCAGCACACACAACAAACAGGCACAGAGCAGACAGCAAGAGTAAACAACAAGGGGGAAAGAGAAATAAATAAATAAAATCTTAAAAAAAAAAAAAAAAAAAGAAAAAAAAGAACTCTCTAGCGCTTGCCAGGAGTCTTTGGACTGGGATAAAGCTTTCTGAGGAAGAAGTGGCCTCTGTTCATCTCTAAGCTCGGAGGACAGCAAAAGAAAGGCGAGCTAGTGAGCACAACTTTCTGAAATAAAACTGTATGCTTGGTAGCCACCAGGGCTGTCTTTATCTATCTCATGAAGGGATCAGGGACTCTAGAAGAGAGGACAGGATGTCAAAGACTCTTTAGGACTCTTATTTCTGTCATCCCCTCTCCATGTCCCTATACAGACCTGAGGGGAAGTCTTAAGTGCTTGTCTTTGGGAGGAGGGAGGGAATGGGGAGATTGCAGACCGCCGTGCATCCAAGACTGGGGGGAGAAGACCAGGGGCGAAGGTGGCAAGAAAGAAGAGCAGACCACATGGCTGGGAAAGAAAAGGAGAGTGTGGGGAGCTGTCCAGGCCTAAGAAAGGATTCTGGGGCAGAGCAGCAGAAAGGCTCTGGTTAGGTTCCAAATATCCCCATCCATGCCTGGCCTATCCAGGGCCAAATAGTCCTGGATTCGAATCTCAGCCATTGTTGACTGTATGAACCTGGGCCAGTTTCTAGATCTTTCTGTCCCTTTGTAAAATGGGCACGAGTAATTCCAACCTCTTAGAGTTGTTGGGATTCTTTTTCTTCCTTTTTCTTCCTGTCTTGATATCAATATTTCTCAGAAATTTTTTAGTTCTCAAAAAACATTTGGCCTTTCTGGATATGGGGTATCTGCTTGGTCACCTCCTCTCTGAATCAGCCGTGGTCCAAGAGCAACAGTGAGGTCCTGCCACCAGGCCTGCCTTGGACCCATGACAGCGAGGGGTGGCTCAGAGTTCATGCTGTTAATTTCCAAGGTAACCTCTGTTTCATTAAGGGCAACAATCTCTATTATTCTATTTGTCTTTAGATTGGATTCTGATGTTACAGTGTGTTCCCAGACACTTCTCTATCTGACTTAGGAGGGGCTGTTTTAAACTGTGATAATGAAAGCAGGCAACTCCCAGGAGAAGAGTTACTCACAGGCAGAGCTGACAGTGCCCTGCAAAAGTGCAGGGATCTGGCAGGGTGGGGAAAGTGAGCTGTTATGCAAACAAAGCAGAAACGTTGAGCTACCATGGCCCAGGACAGGGGTACAAGTGTATGTGCCTGTGAGGTGGCAAGTACACATGGGTTGAGGTGCCCACCTGGGCCTCTCTAACGCACTAGCTTAATTCAGATCTTCTATCGCCCACCCAGACTTTAGCAATAGCCTCCTATGAAAGAAACCAAAGTAAATCGTGGAACCTCCCAGATTTGAGAAAACGGGGAGGAGAATCTGGCAAGTAGAGATGACTGGCTAAAGAATCTCCCACCAAAGGCTTTATCTTTTCCTTGCAATCCTTTCTCTTGCTTTTCGGGCCACAGCCACCATGCAGACCCCTGGGGTCTGAAGGAGGTGGAGCTCCCATGTTATGGTTCTGGTCCAAATACAGACTTAAATTACTACCCTTAGCAATATGTAGCACATCCAAGAAGTATAGAAATTCCAAGGAAATTTCATTAAATCCAGTGAGAAAACTGTATAGAAATAATTCCCCTCCCCCAATGCAAATAGCATAAAAATAGCCTGATTTTTAGAGTTTTTGAGGCTACAAAAATTTCTGGCTCCATAGGAACAGCGAGGTTTCCCGAGTCCATGTTTCCAAGATGGCAGCAGGAAACCCTTGATCTCGAGAGCCACCAGGCCTCACCAGCCCCTGGCCACATTGCTTTCCCTCCCAGCTTCCAGACTATATCCTTCAACAAGCATCATTTTGTTTTCTACCATATAAATTGGCTTTCTAATATATCCTACATTCTCTCTAGTTTCCTCTCCAGGTGGGACCAAAAGAGGCCAAGTCTTCACCATTCTTCCAGAGCCCACATCAATCCTTCCCTATGCCCTATTTTCCTGTCTGAGGGGCATACCTCTTCTATAGGTTATTGACAGGTTTGTTATTGACTGGGGTATGTCACATGGCAGGAAAAAGAAATGCCAGTAATGTGAAAAGACCAATTGCAGGTCAGGCCCATCAATAGGAGAGCCTAGTGTAGACAATAGGCTCTATCACATCTCAAATAGCCACATCCACATCTTGTCTTTATGGCAGAAGTGAACTATACTTGATTCCCTGGGGAATGGGGTGGGGAGTGCTAAGTGTTGGTGGGAAAAAGAGGTCCTTTTTCAAAGGGGCCAAAAGAATAAGTGAGTTTAGGCTTGGATAAATTTTTCTTGGCCAATTGAATCACTTCTTTATGATGCTTTTCTTGGCCTTCCCACCTATGGTAGTCTTAAAAAATGTCTGCCATAAATTCTTTTCTTCCCTGTGCATGCTTGCCACTCCACTCATTGAGAAGTAAAATTCTTGAATCTGGCCTGGACCTATGACCTGCTTCAACAGTAGAGTGTGGTATAATGACATTCTGGGACTTCAAGTCCAGACTGCAAGGGAACTAGTAGTTTGTGTTTTCTTCTTCTTAGAAGCCAACTGCCAAAAGAAGTCTGGTTGTCCTGAAATGACCATGCTATGAAGAAACTCAAGCAAGACAGGTGAATATGCCACATGGATGAAGAGAGATGCCTGGCCAGCATCCTGCTCTTCCAGCTATCACAAATGAATCACCAGACTTGCAAATTAAGAGGCCATCTTGGACTTTCTGGCCCCAGCAAACAACACTTGGAGTGGGGGAGTCTCCAAGTTAAGCTGAGCTCAGATTGTAGAATCTGATCAATCAAAAATTATTGTTGTTTTAAGCCACTATTTTTTGGGTGGCTTGTTATGTAGAAATAGTTAACTGAAATACCACCCCATGCCAGAGTAAGTTACCACTTCCTCTGTACTATCCAGTTATTTTTGTACAAATTTTTGTAATTGTTGGCTTGTTAGTCTTTTCAAGTCCTTGAAGGCAAAGGCAATGTCTTAAGCATCTGTGATTGCCAAAAATAGCAGGTGCTTACTAATTAGTTATTGGGCGAATGGACTACTAGATGGATAGATGAATGGATAAGAAATAATATAGAAGCACTTTTTCCTCAGGAAAATAACAGGAATGGCTTTTCTCAAAAGAAGAGTGCCCTCCCACAATCCCTTCCTCTGATATTTGGAAGAAAATGAAAGGATTTAGAAAAAAAATACAGAGGATTTGGAACCTGAGGATGAATAAAGGAATAGTATCATACCAGTCAGCTTCCCTCTTCTCAGTGTTGAAGGATGTATGGTCATCTACTGAGGACAATGATGGGACTGTTTGAAGATAGGGACTCACATAGAGAAAGGGCATGGGACAGGCACTACAGGGAAGATATTATAATGATATAAAAGAGAGAACATTTTTTGGAAATGTCAGTCTTCGGCAAAGACTGATGAAAGAATCTTCTAAGAAGGATATTTTGACTTCCTACTAGGAAGAAGCAATAGATCCAAATAATAAATGAAAGCCCTTCACCTAGTAGATAGAGATGGTTGAGATTCATATTTTAGAGAAGTCAGCAGATTGCCAGAAAGGTCAAATTGATATAATGGATAAAGTGAACTCATGAATAAATTTACAAAAATAATTATATGACTTTGTTTGAAGTAATAATACATACAGTTCTTGGCAAATTTTGTAGATAAGATGGGGCATGCAAAATCTGTGTAATAGAAATTGTCACCAAATGCTTTCACACATATCAATGTTTAAATGTGTCATCAGGTCAAAAAGGAGAGATAGAAAAGGCTAGAGATTTTAAAATATAAATATTTGCAAATTACTTTGAAAATGAAAAGTTACAAATAAATAGTAATAACTGGTTATTAGGATTATTATTGATTCTTTACAAACATAAAACACATATGAAGTAAGTATTAATTTATAATCACCACTTACCGGTAAAGAAGAAACTTGTTATTTTTTTCTTAAGGTTTCTTAAAATTATATTAAATCTGACCTACTTACACTACCCAGTCCCCCTCCAATTTCTCCCAGGGTCTCACATAGTCTAGAACATTTAAAGAAGGGTCCATACTGTTTGCTGCTGATATGTTCCATGTTCACATACATATGGTTCCTTGAAGGTGGGAGGTCCCATGGATTGGCCCCAAGGATATTTGTGGAGACTTCAAGCCCAGTATAGAAGATGCAGTCTCCCTAGGAGCACCATGCAGTCCTTCCCCTTGAGAACCTATCACCTCCCAAGAAACCACTTTCTTCCCAGTTTTAGGGATGTTTGTCCTCTCCAAGATTAGCTACTTCAACTTGTACCCCTCTGTATCAATTAGGATGCTTTCAACTAAAAGTATCAGAAACAGTACCCAAATTGGCTTAAAAAATAAAGGGAGGGAAATGGATGTGGCTCAAGCAATTGGGCTCCCATCTACCATATAGGAGGTCCAGGGTTTGATTCCCAGAGCCACCTGATGAAAGGCAAACTGGTCCACACAGCAAGCTGGCCCAAGCAGAGAGGTGGCCCAAGCAGAGAGCTGGCCCATGCGGAGTGCTGACGCAGCAAGATGATGCAACAAAAAAGAGATACAAAGAAAGACAATAAGAGACATGGCAGACCAGGGAGCTGAGGTCGTGCTAGAGATTGAGCACCTGTCTCCCACTCCAGAAGGTCCCAGGATTGGTTCCCGGTGCCACCTGAAGAGAAGACAAGCAAACACAGAAGAACACACAGAAAGCAGACAGCAAGCACAAATAATGGGGGGGGGGTGTAGAAAAAAAAAAAATCTTTTTTTTTTTTTTTTAAAAGAAGGGAATTTGTTGGTTTACCTATTGGTGAGAATGGCTTCAGGTATGGTTATATTAGGACACTACACCCATGTGTAGTAGTTTTAAATTATGCCTACAAATTCTTTAGCACTTCTCTCTTCAAAAACTGATGCCTAATTCCTTTCCCTTTGAGTATGGACTGGAATTAGTGACTCCCTTCTAATGAATAGAATTTGATAGAAGTAACAGCATGTGCCTCCTGAGACTGGAACGTAAAAGGCACTGCTCGCTCGCTCTCTCAAAATCACTTAATCTGGAGGAAGCCAGCTGCCATGTCATGAGGACACTCAGGCAGTCCTATGGCAAAGACCCAAGGCCTCTTACCAAACGCCGTTACAAACTTGCCGTTATTGGAATGTGCCCTTTTAGAATCCGATCCCCCATCCCCAGTCAAGCACTCTTATGACTGCACCCCAGCCGACATCTTCACTACAATCTCATGAGAGACCCTGAGTCAGAACAACCAGCTAAGTCACTCCTACCTCCTCACCCAAAGAAACTGTATGAAAACTGTTTTTGTTTTAAACCACCTAGTTTTGGTGTAATTTATTAGACAGAAATAGTTAATATGCCTCATTTCTGCTATTTTTTCCAATCTGCCTTGCTCAACTTGTCAACTTAGTCCTCAAGCATACTTCCCTCATGCAGGGAAAGTGGCTGTATTAGTTCTAGGTCTAACAAATATACACCACACTGTCCAAGAGGAGAGGCTGCATGTGTATCTCAGAATACCCAGCAAATGTCTTGAGCTTCTGGCAAATTGGGCTACCCTTGGACCAGTCCCTGAGAATGCCATGTGCTGACACAAAGTTTTTGGTCACCTGAATTGTGACAAGGAAGTTGAGATTAACTCACCTGCAAGCCACCTGATGCTATGCACACTTGCCTGGGAGGTGCTTTCAGAAACCTTAGGCTTTTGAAGACAAAAGCCATGAAAGCAGGTTGGCATTCCAGCAATGTGTGCTTTCCACTGCCAAACTCTCTCTGAGGCCAAAGAACGCAAAGGCCTGACTTCCTTCTTTGTCGTGAGGATTTATGAATGAGGAGGGAAAATATAATGACAACAAAATATTATCTCAGTAAATTAACTTGCTCCATATTTTTGTAGTTTCTGATGACTCCCAAATTTATATCCTTATCCCAGACCTTCTTTCCAAATTCCAGATTCCAACTGTCTCCCAACATCTCTACTTTGATGTCTACTAGATATCTCAAAGTGAACATATCCAAACTGAGATCCTGATTCTCCACCAGTATGCTCATGCTCCACATCCGATCCATCAGGAAACCATGTTTACCCTGCCTTTCGGAATAAATCTAGAGTCCCACCACTTCTTACCACTTCCTGTTACCACTGGCTCACCATCATCTCTCACTTCTTTTACTGTCCTCTAGCTAGTGCCCCTTGCTTCCCAACAGTCTATTTTCAGCCCAGTAGCCAGGAATCATCCCTTGTTCAAAACTGGTGCTCAAAATCCTGCAGCGGTTCCCCATCTTACTCGGAGTAAAAATCCAAAATTCTTACAACAATCCGTAAGGCCCTACAGGCTCCCCTAAACCCCTTCCACCACCCAGGCCCTTTTTCTTACTCTGCTCTAGCTGCACAGGCCTCCTCACCCTCAAACCCATGAGGAACTTTCCCTCCTGGGGGCCTTTGCACTGACAATTCCCTCTGCGTGTGAAGCTCTTCTCCCAGCCACCCACTTGGTTAATCCCTTCATCTCTTCACGTCTTGCTCAAATCTCACCTTCTCAGCAAGGCCCACCACGACTCCCCTCCCCCCAAAGGCTGGCTGGATGACACACCAATCCTGTAACAAGGGACCCTTTTCACCCCCACTGAGGAGAAGTTCAGTCATGCAACAAGATGGGAAGGAGCTGAGGTTAAAGCCTAGCCCAAATTCTCCCCCACAGACCCTTCCTGCAGCAGCTCTTATAGAATCTCTATTATTAGACCCTTCCTATTCCTTCAGCCGTAACTTGGAACATAATTATGAAGATTTTTTTTATCAGAGCAGATTTCATTAAGTTAAAGAAAATGTAAAAATTATGAAGGTGGCCCAAGGCTAGGAATGCTGTCAGTGAAATGAGGCTCTGAACACGTGATTTGAAATCTGGAAATATATTAGTAATCACTTTTGTCTTGAAATATGTAAGCGTCCTAAGATCATGTCTTCCCCTTGGTGTTTCCCATCTTTACCTAGTCTTATTGGATCTGTGGACCAAAAAAAAAAAAAAATTAAAAAGAACTGATGAGAGAACAGATGTGGCTCGAGCAGTTGAGTACCTGCCTCCCACATGGGAGGTCCTGGGTTTGGTTCCCAGTGCCTCCTGAAGAAAACAAACAGACAACGAGCAAAAACAATGAGCAAACAGATGTGGGAGCCAACTTGGGGAGGGAGGGGAAGAAACTGATAAATCCCTGTAAATTGTTTTGAAATATTTGTGCTTAACATTTCTGACATTGTTCCTTCATTGATTAATAAATTGGAGG
Organism: Tolypeutes matacus; assembly: GCA_026826555.1. Lineage (NCBI taxonomy): Eukaryota > Metazoa > Chordata > Mammalia > Cingulata > Chlamyphoridae > Tolypeutes > Tolypeutes matacus. The sequence continues at coordinate 35,660,858 of JAKSZT010007815.1, forward strand.
GGGAAAAATGTGCTTCCATTTTATCAGGGGAAGTTCCAGGAACCTGTGTCACTCTGGAAAGAAGTAAACTTTCCCTCTAGGAAAAGATTGAGAAGTCTAGAAAAGGCCAGTGTTTGACAGCAGTAAAATTATCAGCGGGCAAGACTCACAGCCCATCAGCCACTGATGTCTCTATGACTGTCCAGCACTGGGTTTGCCCACCTGGGAGGAACCTACCCACTGGGGATGGTCTGTAAGCGAGTGACTGACAAAACTGTGGGACCTACACAAATCTGTCCAAGGCAAGTGGGGTTTGCCTCGGGTCTACCATGTACCCAAAGAAAACAACTGACCTGATTTCTGGCATTATAATTCAAATGGGATTAGGTGGACCAGCCATGAATTTCCAATGTACCCTTAATCAGCATTTAATTCACTTCAGAATTAGAGCTTGCTTCCTTGGCTTTGTCTCCCTCTAGGGTCCTGGAGAGTGGAGCCTTGTCTAGCTCATTTACCAGTATAATCCCTATGCCTGACACTTCATAGGCAACTCAGTAATTTAGTCAATGCTTGTTGAATTAAATAAAAGTGAAAAATAGATTTTAACATTGATAGTTTAGAAAAGTTTCCTTCAGCTTCACAATTTGTTTTAGTAATGTCACATAAGTTTTTAGAATTGTCTTCAAAATTGAGAAAACCTCTATTAAGTTTCTTTCACATATGAGCTATAACATCTTGGGACATTTCAAGCTTTTCCTGAAATGAAAATCTAAATATTCTTTGAATTGACAATGCTTATTAACCAGTTTTTTGTTGATATCTTATTGGGTTCACCTCTATTGAGTTTTATGTTATCCTCATTCATATTAGTGTTTTCTTGTCAGAATAACAATGTGTTCATATAAATCACTTGTCTTCCTTAATTGGAAATTTAGGAATTCCAAATATACTGGATCATTACATTTATAACTTCTAATTTAAATTTATCTCTTCCTCTTAATAAATCATTTCTTGCGGTATTCACTTCTTAGTAGCAAAATGTTTTCTCTTGGTTTCATTGTTCATCTTTATGACTTGTTTCATATTCTATAGATTTTTATCAAAATTTTCTTAATTCTTTAATAAATACATTTAAAGATGAAAAATGATGCCTTCAAAAACATTCAAAACAACAGACTATAATTTCTCCCTTGTTTTAAACAGTACAAAATATATTTCCAAATTGAAATGACAATAGCATATTCATGCATTACCAAATACATATTTTCATCAAATATATATATAGTAATTATCATTATATATACTCTACCATCAAGTATATTCCTGAAAGGAGGGAATAACCATTCTGACTTGGCCCCAATGAAAACCAAACCCTATGTTTACAATTTTATATATCTGATGACTGAAATAATTTTCCACAGACTAGCTTCTGGCAGCATATGTTTTAAACCATGTTTCTCCTGGTCTACCTAAGTGTTTCCAGTGCCAGGCACCAAAGAATACATCCCTATCATAATACTTCCAGCCCAGAACTTCACATCCGTGTGCTGGGTGAGTCAGCATATTGAATAATAGGAATATTCTTCTAGCCATTTCTATACCAGGATGACTAGCAATAATATAACTAAACACACAAATGACTGCAAACTACCCACACAGTTTGTATTTCCAACTCAGCTTCTCCTTTGCTGGATCCTAAAAATACCTGCAGCAACTTCAAAGTCACCTGACACAAGAGGAAAAGGTGACAGAAGGGAAGGGTGAGTGGAAAACTATAAGCAGTCTTAACCAATTGCAGTTAATATCTGATTTTGCAAATTTTACAAAAATGTATGACCATGTGAACATCCTGCTAAGGCCCTTCCCAGAGTCTTGGCAGGGTCGTGCACAAGTAAGGGGTCCTGAGGCTTAAGTTTCAGTAGTTTCATACCCTCTGCTCATGATGTTCTTCCCCATCTTGCACATAAAAGCCTTTCCTTATTACTGTTAAGTCCCTCCCCCTTCTAGGCCCCACAACAGAGTTCTCCTTGATTTTCCTCTTGTGCTCGCATCCTATATCCCATCTCATTTCAGATCATGCTGATAGTGCCTTCAAAATATATCCAGTGTCTGAGAACTTCTCACCACTGCTTAGTCTAAGTGCCACCAATCTCTTGATTGAATAATTGCCATAACCTTCCGTCTGTGTCCCTGCTTCTGTTCTTATCCATGCCTGCCTCCAACAAAGCAGTCAAAGGGCGGTGTTAAAAAGCAAGTCAGATCATGTCCTCTGCTCAAAACCATCCAATGGGTTCCTATCCCATTCTTAACAACAACAACAAAAAATGTATTTTTTAAGGCCCTACAGAATCTGGACCACTTATCTCAGACATTTCCTATAGCTCTCCCGTTCTTGCTTTGCTCCTGGCTTTTCCTTGAGTTCTCCCAGAATGTTCTGCCTCAGGGCCTTTGCCCACATTATTCTTTTTGCCTGAAATGCTGTTTTACCAGATAGATCCATGGTTCACTCCCTCGTCTCCAGATCTTCACTCAAACTTCACCTTCTTAGTGAGGCCTTCCTTGACCACTCTATTTAAAATTGTGCCCCCCTAATAATTCTTATCCTGGTGATTTACTTTGCATATTCTATAGCTGCATTAGTCCCAGATACACAGTTAAATAAAATAGCAACATTGCATGCAATGAATTGGAAGCTAGGCTTGGAAGATAAAAGAAAAGTTTAAGAAACAAAAAATGCCTCCTTAAATTTCTTTGCAGCCTCGTGTGCTGTGTTAATAGCTGTCATTCTTGAGACTTGGTGACATCTGTATTCCTAAATAAAGGAGGGGCCAGTGGAACTGGTACTCTGGGCTTTTGGATGGCTTTCAAGAAATAAGATTTAGAACCTTTGTCTAAACTTAAATATTCATAGAACAGGCACATCAACTCCCCAGCTCAGGCTGCCACGGATTTTTTAACAGCCTTTCTCACTCTGCTCTCAGCTGGCCCCAATATTTTTTTGAATATGTACATCCTGTCTGTTTTAATACATAGTATTTCGCAAGTTTTAATCATTTCAACTAGAGTGTGGGCAAAGGTGGGGGTGGTGTGAGGGAAGAGATTCTCACCAAGCACAAGTTTGAAAGCAGTAGCTATTCAAACCAAAATTGTCTATATTTCCTCTAAACTCCATAAAACACAACTCACAGGGAAACGTGTCACAGTGCCCAGCATGTTGTGGGGTCTCAAAAACATACTATTGAACAAATTAACATTTTCAAAACTGTATTCAGGAGATATTTCAGGCAGGGCCATACCCCTCCAGATTAGTAAATAGAATTGAGAACATCCAACCAATTTAATTATTATATGTATTTTGATTTTGATTTGGCTTGTTTGATTGTAAATGTAACCCAGATGACCTCAAATCCACTAACCTTTTGATGTCACTCTTTTTTTTTTTTTTTTAAAGGTGTATAGGCATACATGCATGCAAAATAAAACACACACAGAAAAGTAAGCAAAATACAAGGATATGACTCAATTATTCATCACAAAGTCAACAAGTGTAGGCAGCATCCAGGTCAAGTAATAGACAGTGCCAACACCCAGGAGCCCCTTCCTATTCCCAAAGATCATCACTATCCTGACTTTTCTGGTCATTTCCTTGCATTTCTTTTTATTTTAACCATTCAAGCATGCATCCCTAAATAATATAGTTACGCCTGTGTGTGTTTTAATTTTTAAAGAATACGTTATGTTTTCTTCTGTGTCTCGCTTCTTTAGCTTAATATTATATTTGTGAGATATATTCATGTGGTTGTGCAAAGCTATAATTCATTCATTTTAATTATTGCATAATATTTTATCATATAACTACATACAACTACTGATAACATAAGAGTGGCCAGTTTGGGGTTATTAAAAATAATGCTGTCATGTCTATTTTTACAAGTCTCAAGAATAACATGTGTAGGAATTTCTGTTGGGTGTTGTATTAGTCAGCCAAAAGTGTGCTGATGCAAAATACCAGAAATCGGTTGGTTTTATAAAGGGTATTTATTTGGGTAGAAGCCCACAGTTACCAGGCCATAAAGGATAAGCTTCTCCCCTTACCAAAGTCCATTGCCTTGTGTTGGAGCAAGACAGCTGCCAATGCTTGCCAGGGTTCAGGCTTCTTGGGCTCCTCTCTTCCTGGGGCTCCATTTCTCTCCAGGCTCAGCTCCTCTATTTCCTCCACAAGGCCAGCTGTAGGCTCTCAAGCAAATGGCTCTTCTCTTTTCCCAGGACCTTCTCTCCTTCCTCATTAGAACTCCAATATCAAAACTACTCCAACTCTGTCCTTTGCCATGTCTTTTATCTTTGAGACCCCACCCACAGGTGGGGCTCAACACCCTACTGGCGTGGCCCAATCAAATCCCTAATCATAACTTAATCATGCCCAGAGGAACAGACCAGTTTACAAGCATAATTCAATATCTATTTTTGGAATTCATAAATAAGGCCAAACTGCTACACCTTCATTCCCCTTTTCCTTTCTTTTTTTAGGCTTCTATTTTGTCTGTAAGCTTTAAGGGATATCTTTTGATTCCTGACTTTACCTATATGACAATCAATGAGCTGATTTTTACTTTCTCTTTTGTCTCTCTCTCCTCTCATTTTCATTTGCATTCTTTCCACTTGGTCAGATCATATACTATTTGCTTAGCATTCCTCTACCCTTGCTTCACATTTTTTGGTCTTAGATAACAATTACATATATTCAGTACTCACTGGCAGTCCTTTTGCCAACATTTCTGCAGTCATCTTTTGGTTGGATCAAACTTGTTCTCTACTAGGATTCCTCAGGAAGGGAATATTCTGTTTCTTTTGTGTTTAGCACTATGTTTTTATATTCTTGATATTGAAAGACAAGCTGTCTAGATATAAAATTTTTACTCACACTTTCCTTGAAATTTTTTAAAATGTTGCTCTACTGTTATAGCTTTTGTACGTTGCTATCAATAAGTGCTAATGACAAGTTTGTTTCCTTTTCCTTGTGACTGGATTTCTTTGCCTAGAGACCAAAAGGATATTTTCCTTTGTCATACTGTTTAATAGTCTCAGCAAAATAAGTCTGAGTTGACAGTTTCAGATTTTTCCAGGTATACAATGTACCCTTTTAAAATGTTTGTTAAGATCATCTAAATTTCCATCATTTTGTTGATCTTCTTCAGGAATTATATATATATCTTGGATTTCTTTGCCTTTATTATAGGTCTATAACTCTCTCTATTTTGTTTTTCCACCTTGGTATTTTTAATTCTATCTTCTATGTCTCTTATAAAATTTTAAGTTGAGTCTCTTCCCTCTTGGTCGAATTGTAATTTAGCTTGCATTTCTAGACATGATTTTTGTCCTTTTCTTCAATTTACTGAGTCTGGTCTAGTTTTCTTTTATAGCTTCCTGATTTTTGTTTATTTATCTTCTGAGGATTTCAGTTTCTGATGTGAAGTTTTTGTTTTTAATCTACAAATTCTTGTTTTAGACATTCATTTTGTCGTATTACTATTTCGTTGTTTTGGTGAGAAGATGAAGAATTTTCAAAGACTGAAATATTTTAATTCACATTCTTCTTATAATACCCAAATTATGATGACTTCTGTCATTTTCTTTTCAATTGAAAGCATATGTTTTCCTGAACCCATCTTGACCAAAAGGGGGAAACATTAAATAAAAAAAGAGTTTTTATAGCTAAGAGATGTCAGAGTAAGTCGGGAAGTCATTCCATAGGTTATGCTTATTCAGGTCTCAGGCAGATTTCACTAAATGCCACAGCTAACAAAGTCTCAAACAAAAGTGTTCCTGAGGGCTATGGGGACATCCGGACACCATGGACAAGGCACGCAGCCTCATGAACTCAACAACCCTTCGGAACTCTATTTTGGAATATATGATAATCTATTTCCCGAATATAACATAGTTATGCTCATTTATAACTTCCCTAATCATGAATCTTCTACTCTTTTTATTTGAACCTATAATTTTCAATATATCTGTTAAATATATCTCTCAGAAACTTAAGCCTTCGGATCGTTCATTTGCCAGTTGAGCCCTGAATTCAGGCATAGTTGCGGCCAACTCCTATGCTCCAGTTCTTTGGACTTGCCCTGGACAACCAATAACATGATGATGCTGGATAAGTGCCATGCCAAAAAGCAAAGAGTATCTACAACTGCAGGCAAAACAATTCCTTCCATCTGCCCCATACTATCTAAGTCCCCTCTCAGCCTGAAGCAGAGTGGACATCACCCCAAATCCCTCCATATAGAGTAATGAACAAACATAAGGGGGGAGGAGTGTATCCATGGACCAAAGTATATTTATTGTTATTGTAGTTATCTTGTGTTAACAGGAGAACTTGTAACATTGATATAAAGATATTGGTTGCCAGGGGTGCAGAGGTGAGGTATAGGGATGATCAGGGGGAACATAGGGCATATTTAGTGCAATGAAACTGTTCTGTATGATAATACAATATGGGATATATGGCATTACACATTTGTCAAAGGCTATAAAGCTGTACAGCACAAAGTATAAGCTGTAAAGTAAACTATAGACTTTGGTTAGGAGTAGTGCTTCATTCAATATTGGTTCATCACTTGTAACAAATGTACCACACTAATGTAAGATATTAATAAATGGGGAAACTATATGTGTAGGTGTGTAGGTGGGGGGATTATATGGGAACTCCCAACACTTGTGGTGTAATTTTTCTGTAATTCTAAAACTTCTCTAAAAATTAAGTTTATTACTTAAAAAAAATAAGTATAAGGCATGTAACCAGCCGGAGCATCAGTGGCAGCAGGAATACAGCCATGGTGGCACAAGCAGTGACCTGGAGAGGGCATGAAGCACCAGGGTCTCTGGCTGCGCGGACCAGTGACAGCAGGAGGTACTAGATTTTGACAACAACTTCGCACCATGCGTGAGTATAAGCTAGTTGTTCTTGGCTCAAGAGGTGTTGGAAAGTCTGCTCTAACCGTGCAGTTTGTTCAAGGAATTTTTGTTGAAAAATATGATCGTATAATAGAAGATTCTTATAGAAAGCAAGTTGAAATAGATGCACAACAGTGTATGCTTGAAATCTTGGCTATTATAACAATGAGGGATTTGTACATGAAAAATGGACAAGGCTTTGCATTAGTTTATTCCATCAGCACAGTCCACATTTAATGATTTACAAGACCTGAGAGAACAGATTCTTCAAGTAAAAGACACTGATGATGTTCCAATGATTCTGGTTAGTAGTAAGTGTGACTTGGAGGATAACAGAGTTGTAGGAAAGGAACAAGATCAAAATCTAGCAAGACAATGGAACAACTGTGGATTCTTAGAATCTTCTGCAAAATAAAAAAATAAATGTAGTGAGATCTTTTATGACCTAGTAGGTCAAATTAAAGAAAAACTGCAGTGCCAGGAAAGGCCTGCAAAAGACATCATGTCAGCTGCTTTAATATACTAAATGCATTGAAGCTCTGAGCCAGGGCTGAAGAACTATTGCCCAATTCAACAGTGCCAGCATTTCAACTTTGTTAAACCTATCAATATATGTAATAGTTGGCCAATTTGATGTAATTATGAATTCCAAAACTATAATTGGATCATGCTTGTAAACTGATCTGTTAA
>JAKSZT010007815.1:35668883-35708879 GCA_026826555.1 Tolypeutes matacus
TATATATATATATATAAATAACATTTTTGTAAGCAAATACACATATATGCACATATATTTATACATCATTATGCAAATGTTTGTATGTATTGTGAGAATTTTGATTTTTACCCATAATAAAAAAAAAAAAAAAAAAATTCTGGTTCCATGTTTTTGCCAAAACTTGAAAATTATCCAGTATTTTAATTTTAGCTATTGTGACAGCTATATAATGGCATCCTATTGTTGGCTTTACTTTGCATTTTCCTGATTATTAATGAGATTATGCATCTTTTTATATATCCATTGGTCATTTGGGATATGCTTTTCTGAAATGCCTATTCTGGCCATTTTTCTATTAAATATTTTTTGTCTTTTTCTTATTGATTACATATGCATATACATGTGTGTTCTAAATCTAAGCCCTTTATTCACTATATGTGTTCTCAATATATTTTTTTGCTACCTTTACATTTAGTATTTTTCCATTTTAATAGCACCTTTTACTATATTAATAGTATACTTTGATAAACAGAAATTCTTTAATTTTAATGTATCCAAGTTATACATCTTTCAATCTTTTTCTTTATGCTTTTTCTCTTTGTGTACTGTTTAAAAGGTCATTCTTATCTCAAAGTTACAAAGATATCTAATTGTAGAAATTTATGTCTACATTTATATTTGCATTCACATCTACAATTTACTTGGAATTAATTTTCATGCATAGTGAGCTGCAGGATTTGAGATTTGCTTTTTCCATATAATAAATAGCCTTTTTGGGTCAGTACTTCACTATCTGAATTACTACAGCTTAATATCTTATTGTCTAGTAAAATAAATCTTCCCACATTTTTCTCCTTCAAAATTATTTTGGTCCTCCTTGGCCTTTTGCATTTCCATAAAATTTTTAGAATCAGTTTGTTAAGGTCAATTTAAAAAAAGTGTTGGGATTTTGATTAGGATTTTGTGGAACTACAAATCAGTTAGGGAGATAACTGATATATTTTCAACACTGAGTTCTCAAATCCATAAATATGATAGGCCTATCCATATATTTATTTCATCTTTAATTTCTCTCCATAATATTTTATAGTTTTCTGGGTAGAGGTCTTAGACATCTTTTTTATTCATAAGTATTTAATAGTTTGATGTTGTTGTAAATGGTATATTTTTAATTATTTTTAACAGTTTGTTGAAGATATATGTAGTCTAGAATCTGACACCTTGCTAAGTCCATTTTTTTAATTCCCACAATATATTTTCAATTCTTTTCTCTTATCTAGGTATACAATTATATTATCTATGGAAGAAAAGTAATGGCAGCAGCTGAAAGAGAGCGGGCATAGGCCAAAAGATCAGGGAAGCCTCCTGGAATGGGTACGGAACAGCTGGCCACCCCTTAAGCATCCATTCAATCACTTGTGATGGAGAGTGACTGTATCAGTTAGCTATTGTGGTATAACAAACTGGCAAAAATCTTAGTGGCTTGAAGCCAAAATTATTTATTATTGATCATATTTCTAGAGGTCAGTTGGCTTAGGCACTACTCCCTGGGTCTCTCCTTCTCCTGAGTCCAGCAGGCTAGCCAAGGTACATTCTTTTCACGAGAATGGCAAACATCTCAAGAAAGCAATTGGAAATATGCAAAGCCTCTTGAGGCCTAGGCTTGAGACTAGCATGCCATCACTTCCATCTCATTCTTCTGACCAAAGCAAGTCACATGATCAACTTTAAAGCCAAAGAGTGAGGAAATATATTCCATCCCTTTTGCATCAGATGTCAGTTCTTTCCAACTTTATCTATAGATTTAATACAGACAGTTTTCTTGTAGAAATTGACAAGCTGACGATTAAATTTATAAAGAAATGCAAAGGACCTGGATTAGACAAAAGCGCTTTGAAAAAGAGGAACAAAGTTGGAGGAGTTACACTACCTGATTTTAAAACTTACTTAAATATACAGTAATCATTATGCTACTGTAGTAAAGAGCAGACGTATTGATTAAGAGAACAGAGTAGAGTCCAGAAATTGATCTATAAGCAATTGATTTTTGACAATAACACCACTGTAATTAAATGGGGAAAGGATGGCCATTTTAAAAATGGTCATGAAACAAAAGAATTCTATATGGGAAAAAACAAACATCAACTTCATACCACACAAAATTAATTTGAAATGTATCATATGAAAATTAAAGCTATAAAGTTTTAAAGAAAATATAGGAGACAATCTTTGCAAATTTGGGGTAGGCAAAGACCAGAGAACATATAAAGCACTAATCATTTTTTTAATGGAAATTTACTTTATCAAAATTAAAACCTTCTGCTCTTCAAAAGACACTATCAAGAAAATGAAAAGATAGGCCTAAGACTGGGAATAAATGTTCACAACACCTACATCAGACAAAGGACTTATATCCTGAAAATACAAAGAACCCCTACAACTCAATAACGATAAGGCAAACACTCCATTTTTTAAAATGGGCAAAAGATTTGAACAGACATTTCACAAAAGAATGGTCAATAAATACTTGAAAAGATGTTTAATATCATAGGTCATCAGGGAAATTCAAATTAAGATCACAATGTAATACAATTTCACACCCATCAGAATGGTTAATATTTTTAAAGATTGACAATATCAAATGCACGCAAGGATGTGGCTCTCCTGGAACTCCTAAGCATTGCTGGTCGAAGTGTGAAAAGTTGAAACCACTATAATATATTATTACACAATAAAAAGGAAGAAACTACTGGTACAGCAAATTGGCAGCATCTCATAAACATTAAACATAGAGCTATCCCATGACCATCAATTCCACTCCTAGGTATGTACCCAAGAGAAAAGGAAACATGCATAAACCAATTAGAGAATTATACATGACAGGAGCCAATTGAAAGAGTTTCCAGTGGCCAAAGTTGGAACAATTGAGCAACAAAATACATAAAGTAGTATTGGATAAATACTCAACATATAAAATACATATCTAGGAGTCTATACGGATATAAATAAATGATTGAATAAATAAACAAATGAGAGTGTCCTGTTTTGAGTCTTTTGTGGACCCCAGAAAAGATCATGTTCTTGGAGCTAATCCATTCCTGTGGGTGTGGGATGCTTTGATTGGATTGAAATCAGCTGGGGGCCTTTAACTGATAAGGTGTGACTCTGGGTGGCTCTCCACCCTCTTGCTGGAGTCTTTTATGAACAGGAGAAACATTCAGAGACACACAGAGAAAGAGAGCTTCCATTTTTACCTTGCCATATGAGAAAGGACTCCAGGTTCACCTACAGCTGCAGAAAGAGAAACCCCAAGACTCAGAGAAAGAGGCCAGAAGCTGGAGTCAGCATAGCAACCCTAAGCTGAAGAGACATAGCCCAGAGAGATGAGCCATATGTCTGATTGGCCACAGCTGACCTAGGGGAGAAAGTAAGCCCAGACAAGAGACAGACTGAACACCATATTGCCTTGCCACATGGCAGGAGTCCAGGACTGCCAGCAGCTGACCTTTGGTGAGACAGCAACTCTGATGATGCCTTGATTTGGACATTTTCACAGCCTCAGAACTGTAAGACTTTACCCTAATAAATTCCCATTATAAAAGCCAACCCATTTCTGGTATTTTTGCATTGACAGCCTTTAGCAAACTAAAACAAAGGGATAATAGACGAATCTCCCATTCAGAAGAATTCCAGATAACTTATTACTCAGCCTTCAAGGAGGTGAAGCATAACTCCCACTCATTAAGTGTGATTTCCTCCCAAAGAGAACAGTACAGGAAGGGGGCGGGGGGGGGAGGAAAACTTTACAGTAGAGAAACCTGGCAAACACTACCTTAGCCAGATGATCAAGGTCAACATCAACAGTGAAAAGTTATGTTGCTAGTATGAGCTTTTGATATGATGTGATGAGAAAGGCAGTTTATTTCTGTGGTTCTTCCCAAAATCAATAACCCTAGTCTAATCATTAGAAAAACATCAGACAAAGAATCTGACCTCAATACTTTGAAGTCATCAAAAACAAAGTAGGCCTGAGACACTGTCATAGCCCAAAGAAATCTAAGGAGGCATGATGATTAAATGTAATGTACATGGGTTGCTGGAACAGACAAAAACACGAGCTAAAAATCAAGGAAATGTGAATAAATCAATAATAATAACGTATCAATATCAGTTCGTTAATTGTAACAAATATACCACATAAGTTATTAATAATAGGATAAGCTGGGTGTGGGGTATATGGGAACTCTGTATTATCATTGCAATTTTTCTGTACATCTAAAACTATTCTAAAATTAAAATTGCATTTTAAAAAAAGTTGTACATGAATATTCATATCAGCTTTATCAAAACAGCCAAAGCTGGGAACAATCCAAATGTCCATCAACAAGTGAATAGATAAATTATGGCATATTCATACTATAATATATTATTACACAATAAAAAAGAACAAACTACTGGTACAACATGGAGAACAGAAAGCGATATTTGAAAAGATACATAAGAAGTTCGCAGAGACTTCTCATAGGGGAGGGCACACAGAAGGCCAAGCAGGACCATGGTCTCAGTTTCTATGGTCCCCGCTCCTATGCTATGGTTTCAGCCCCTGAAGGAGGGCACAGTACAAGGTCGCTTCTCAGACACTCCCACCAACAATTAACGTTGTTTCCTTCCTGAATCACTTCCTCAGTGCTCCAACCCAGTGACTTTTAGCTCTCTTGTGCAACAGGGAAGCAATCTTACTCCATAAGAAACTTATTGTGGTAGTCTAGAATCAACTTTAAAGCTCCAAAGCCAAAAATCTACTTATTTTGATTCTCTTTGCAATTCTATGGCAACAATCCAACCAGGAAGACTGGGGATGCTGAGGTCTACTTTCAAATAGGTTAGGAAAAAATGATGGGGTGGAGGGTGGCGAGAGGAGGCAGACTGCAGGAGAGAAACATTTCAGTTACTACCTTAAGGAATTAATCTACCTCATTTGCTTCTTGGAATAAAATGTTTCTTTTAACTGGCAATTAAAAAAAAAAAAAAACTGTTGTTAGAAATGGAAAAATGCATCTTCCTTAAGTCTTTCCATTTTATATGCATACAATGTCAGTAGGAATTCCCTAGTTAGTTCTCTTTGGGTCCTTTTTCCAAGTTGTCAGCATTTTTTATAAATTACATTTGCCCCACTTTCCCCTCAAAAAAATGCATTGGCTCTGCAAACATTCTCAATGAGCAGCCTCATGGTAATGGAAAGAGGTGGCGATGAGCTGGTGTTCATCGCTTCCTGCAAACATTCCACTTACCCCCAAGATGCCAGGCTTCTTAGTTATCCTGAACTGTAAGCCCCTGTTGGGGGGAAGGTAATGATATTTCAAATATTCCTAGTGGAAAATAAAGAAATTATGCTAGAATCCAAACAATCCAACACCTGAAACTAATTTTCTTGACATATTCTTAATTCTATATTCAGCTTCATTAACTGAATATAGTCACGTGGGGGCAAAAATTGTGTTTTCCTTAATGACCTGCCAGACGGTTTATTTGTTTGGTTACTTACTTTACTCCTGAAAATTTTCAAAGGAAGGAAAGAGAAAGACAAGCCCTGGGAGTCATACCATAAATGAGCTTGATGAAGAGGCCTCCTGGGGTCTCGGTGAGCCAGTGTAAAAACATGAGGAAGGCTTTGCAGGCTGGAGAAGCAAGATGAAGTTGTGGGGAGCACTGATACTCAAAATGAGGTCCATGGACCAGTAGTAGCAGCATTACCAGGGAGCTTATTAGAAATGCAGCATCTCAGGTTCCATCCCAGACCTACTCATTAGGAATGTCCACTTTACAAGATCTCCAGGTGATTCTCAGGCACATTAAAACTTGAAAAGCAATGTCTGGGGGCAAAAGATCTGAAGTCCAATAGACTGAGGTGGAATTCCAACTCCACTTACTACTAGCTATGAATGAAGCGTATTATTCAGCCTGTCTTAGCTTCAGATTTTCATCTGTAAAGTAGGGACAATGGTACCAACCTCATGGAATTGTGAGGATTAAACAAGATGAGTACTTAGTAAAATTCCAGTTATGTAATAAGTGTTAAATAAATCGTAGGTAATAGTACTGTTGTGGCTACTCTTGTCCATTCCAGTTTGGAAAGAGAGTAACCTTTCAATCAGACCGGCCTGAGTTCAAATCCAAGTTTTACAACATATTAGCTGTGTGATCTTGGTCATATCACCTAACCTTTCTTAGCCTCAATTCCTTTATCTAGAAGATGGGCTTAATTTTAATGTCAGATCAGGCCTCTTAAGCCCTAAGATACAGACTAAATTACACAGTATAGAGAAATCATAAAACTTCCCGTGACTTCTGCTACTACAGGGCTTGCCCTCTGTCGTTCTCGTGCTGTATCTACAGAGGCTGTCCTTGTTCTTCTCCATAGGTTTCTGGGTGCAAAGTTCAGACCCCTTAACAGTCTCCACAAGAAATCTACTTGCACTAAATATTTTGTGAGTTGGATAGAATTTTCTAAAGATTTGGGGAATGGGTCCAAGGAGGGATCATATTGAGGGGCTTATTCCATCTCCCAGGCTCTTCCTTCTCCTCCCTCACCACAGCCACCCTCAGAACAAGAAAACTCCTCTTCTTATCCAGAAGGAAGCTGAGCTTCAGCAGATGTAGTGGAACAGGCACTGGTCATGAAGTGAGAAGTAGCATGTTCTCGTTTTATTGCCACTACTATTATTTACACTCCCTGGGCCTCCATTTTCTCATCCATAAAATGGAGCAAGGATGCCTCAGTCACAGGGATGGCATGGGAACTAAAGGAGATCTCGTATTTGAAAAGTTGTTATGCAGTGTCTGCTAGTTACTAAGCAATTGTCTCTGGGCTCCACTTTTCCCTTCTTTTAGGCTCTGCTTTTTGATGCTGGGGCAGGGACCCTTTGCCAGATGGCTTAGTTAGGTTCTGCTTCTGGGAGCGTGAAGGTTGCAGGAGGGACCGGGGCCTTTCTCCTTTCCATTTACTTCCTGTTCCTCTCAGCGTTGCCCAGCAACATTTCTTCACCCAGGCAGCAGTGATTGTTTCTCTCCGTGCAGCTGGTTCTAGTGTGCAGTTGTCCCACACTCTTAGAACCAGCTTTACTGTGCCTTCTCGGGAATACAGCACCATCCGTTAGCACCTCCTCCTCAGAAGTTTGAATCCCCGTTCCATGGGCCTCTTCTCCAGGCTCCAAGCTCTGAGGTACCACTTAATTTGAGCAACACCGTCAGAGGGCTAAATGCTAGCTCTGCAGACTTCTCCTGCAAATTTCTGGATTTCAGTAATCACTTGGTTGCCCTAGCCCTAGCAGAGGCAGCTGCTTCCTGCAGCTTCTACCCCTGCGATACCTCGGTGTTCCCTTTTCACCTGTTCAGTTCTCCTCTGCCTGGTAAATAGTTATTTATATTAAATTCTCCCTGCTGAAATAATGGTGTGGTTTCTGGCTTCTAACATAGCCCTGTCTGATACAGAAACTCTGTAAAAGATACTAATTTCCTTCCAAAACATAAAATCTACCTTCCAGATTTTTGCCACCAATAAGAATATTCAAAAGAACATGCCAATGGCTTGAAAAGCAATTTCCAAAGACAAAATTTTCCAAACTATTTTGGGCTCTGACAGCATTGTTGGAATAGAACAGTAATCCTGAGCATTTGGAACAAAGAGTCAAAACATGTTTCTAGGGAAAGAAATGCACAGTTGGACAGAACTCGTGCGGCCGAGCTGATGCAATATCTAGAGAAATACCACCTGTACAGACACCAGTGTTGACAAGGACAGGCATGAGGGCAGGTAGGGACCAACAAAGAACCTTCACGAACCAGGGGCCGGGTGTAACGTTACCAGAGATCAAAGAGGTCTTGGACCAAGATCAAAAGGAATGGAATTTTTTTTTAAATCTGGAAATAGCAGTGTAGACATTTGCCAGGCTGCTAAGTCATTTGCCACAATGGGTTGGCTTAACAACAGTAATTTATTGGCTCACGGTTTGGAAGGCTAGAAGGCCAAAATCAAGGCGGCAGCAAGGCCTTTATCTCTGCACAGCGTCTAGTGCTCTGGTGCTGGCTTGCTGCAATCCTTGGGGTTCCTTGGCTTGCACCTCTGCCTCCTGTCACATGGTTTCTCTCTCATGTCCGGTCTTCTGGCTTCTGCTGACTTCCTTCTAGCTTCTTCCTGTGTGGCCTTCTGTGGCTTTTTGGTTTCTTCCTTTTGTAAGGCATCCAATAATACCAAATTAAGGCCCGCCCCAACTCAGTTGGGCCATCCCTACATAAGATCTTAGAAGACCCTATTCACAAACGAGTCCCCACCCTGACTCACTTACCATAGTCAAGGATCCCATTTACAAATGGTGTCATACTCATAGGAGTGGGGATTAAGATTAAGCACAGGTCCTTGCTGGGGTAAATAATGCAATCTACCACCAGCAGCTTAGTTAGTGAGGCTGACCATACTGTCATAAGAAATTAAACTTTAAGGGCACAGCCATGACTTAAATAGAAATTGAAATGGAACTGTAACCATTTTATATTTATTAAATTAGTAAACATAAATTGAAAGTCATAGCCCTCAATGTAGTGATCTTGCTCTAAAACAGGCACCTGTACATAGAGTTGGTGGCAGTGTATATAATATAAGATGATGATAGCAAGAAAGAATCATTGTGATATTTATCTCCTTTGATCCAGTTATTTGCTTATTGAAAATTAATCCTAAGGAGGCCAAAAGAATTTTTTAAAACCTGTATTTATGAAGATACTCATTGAAGTGTTATATACAACAGTGAAAAGTAGCAAATCATAATTCGTAAATAAATAATATTTTAGAATATTTAATGAAATATTAAATTAGGGCAATTGTGAAGATCATATAAAATCATGAAGGCTGTGATATGATATTAAGTGGAATAAAATCAGAATATAAAATATAGACTAGACAAGAGGAAAGGATACAAAAAAGAAAGTTCAGTAATGTTCCTCTCTGTTGGCAAGGATGTGCATACGGAGCACTCTGGGGTCTTATACCAAGGCACCATGCCAACAAAAGATAGAGAAGCCACTCGTGATTCACTATAGGGTAGACTAGATCTCCTGACCCAAACATGAAGAGCCCTTCAAATAATCTTCAGGATTGCATGTGTGGGTGCGTGGGTGTGTGCATGTGTTTGACTAAAGGTAACGCAATGTTGTTATCGACTGCTCTCCCTCCCTTCCATAATGAGCAGTGGAATTCTAAGGTTACACCATGAGGTCTTTCTCCCCTTGGATCAGCACTGAAGGCAGTTTTGTGCCAGAAGAAAAAAGAAAGAGAAAGAAAACCAAGGGTAGAATATGTGCCAGGCAGAGCTGGCATCTGTGAAAGAATCAATGTATCTCAAGTAGGGAAGGAAATGATAGACCACAGAATTGAACAGCTGGTCAATGAAGAAAAGCCACAATGGTTGGCCAACCAATTAGTTCAAGGGACGATTGGCTGCAGGTGCTAAGTTGAGCGCCAAGTCTGGCCTCTAACCAAAAGGGATTTTACCACTTCTTGGTGTTTAACCACCTGGACCTTCCAGGGGCCTTGGCTTGCCACAAGAGAGCTTGGACGATGGACTTCCTGAGAGCCTTCAAGAGTCCCAGAGTTCTAAAAGCCATATGGAGTTGGACTGCAATATAAGGCACAGAAGTTTCTCCAAATAGAAGAGGGGATGAGTTGTGTTATAGAGTAGTATAGAGAGAAATTCTGTTTTCCTGGTGATATTTGCTATTACTGCAGAAAATCCATGACGGTCAATTAATTAATTGAGATTATCCACCAGCATTTAGAGATAAAGAATAACCAGAGTTGGATGTTCCTATAGGAAAAGGCCCGTTCTCTTGGTTACTGAGGGAACTGCCTATCAGAGGGTGAAGGGACCCACCTGAGTGAGGAACCTGCCACCAAAACCATTCATATGTTCAGCAAACATTTGCTGAGCCTCTGTTCTACATGAGGCCCATGTCCCATTAGGGGAAACAAAAATGGAGACAATTCCAATAGAGGGTAGCTGCTCTTTACAATCAAACACCATGGCTGCTGAGAGACAAGAATAATCTTTTTCAAGGGGGCGATCTGGGGGGCTTCCTGGAAGAGGTGCCATCGAGCTGTGTTTTGAGTTAAAGAATTAGACCTCACCGAAATGGCAGGAAACACTGAATGGTTTTAAGCAGAGTGAAGAGGTGATTAGACTGGCATTATTTTTCTCCAGTAGGGAGCTGTATATGTGGAGGATTGTGTGTGCAGGATATTGAAGATTTGAGAATTATCAGCAGAGAGACAGGGCCAGAGGAAGAGAGGATGGCCATGATCCAAAAATAATTTCTACTTAGGATGAACCCCCTTAAAACAGGGGCCAAAATATCACATATAGTAAAAATACAATAAAGTATAAGAATTAGGAAATGAAGGAAGAAAGGAAGGAAGGGAGGGAGGGAGGAAAGAATTGGAAATTTATCTAAAAAATAAAACTAAAAATTATGAAAGTAATTTTATATTTATCAAAATGTAGGCAATAATTGTGCTGATGTGTTCTTGAAACTAGAAACAAATCTTGTGAATTTTCCAGGGTATTGTTTCTATGATAAAATTGAATAAAATACCGTATAATATTGTAGCAGGAACTGTCGTCAAAATCCATTCTTCTCTTGTTCTTGGTCACATGCCTAGGTCACATTTCCACAGGACTAGACCTAATTCCACTCCTTTGGATATGCATGGCCATGTGATCAGGTTCCTGCAAAAGGCATGTGAGAGAACTAATATGTGCCACGTCCAGGCCACGGTTTTATAAAAGGCTGCTCCCCAATCTTTTTCTCTTTCTATTGGCTGGAAATGACTAGCATGCTCTCAGAAGTCACATGTTGAAGATGGCAGAACTTAGGTCCCTGAATGACTCATGGAGCAAAGTTCTCGCTGACCTAGACACCTGGATTGTTACACGTGAGAGAACTATACTTCTATTTTCTAGATAATTCATTTTTGGACTATTTGTTTCAGCAATTTAGCTTACCCTCCTTAGTGAACATAAATATTTTTACATTTGCCTTTCACAGCACAATCATAAAAGGACTTTTTTCTAGAAAATGTGTTTAGGATTTCTTCAGTTTTTCCAAGGAACTTTCAATTCATTGATATTCAAATAATTCTCTTTTCCCCTTCCCAATCAATCTCTTTTGTAGCATCCATGGCAGCTCTGTTCCTTCTATGATGATGGGCTTGTTCTCTACCTGTGCTGTCAATACAGTAGTCACTAGCCATGTGTGGCTACTGAGTACTTGAAATATGGCTAGTGAGACTGAGAACCTGAATGTTTTATTTTAATTTCATTTTAATTAATTTTAAATTTGAATTTAAATAGCCACACATGGCTGATGGTTACCATCACACTTGTGTTTCTTTTCTGCAATTACTGGTCTAACTGCCTGATCCTTGTTAATAGCTTGCATGTGATTTGAGTAGTTCTCCCACATCATTAGCATGGACTCCATGAAATTCTGCATTTTCTGCAAGATGAAATTCACTTAAATACTTTGCTTTGCATTAACATTATAACTTGTAATGATCAGTGAAAGACCGGTCTCAAATAAGTTGATGCAAGTGGGTGGGGACAGATGTTAATGTTCAGAGGGCAGGAATTTTTGAGTGGAGACAATATATAAGTTTCTGTTTATTTGTGACTATTTCATATTATGGTAAAATTGCCTCCCTTCCCACCTTCAATAATGAAGACTTAGATAACAGTGACCTTGGGGGGGTGGGTAGGGGGAAATGGAGAGGGGTGATGGGAGGAGAGAGATCAAAGCCTTGCTTTTTCCATTTTCTCCCCTTCCTTCCCCTAACGCTGATGCATACTTTCCTTTCAGACTCCTTCAGGATCAGACAGCTGCCTGCCTGCGATAGCTTGCTGCCAAGTCTAGACCTGGCTCAGGGTACAGATGCCAACATGTGGAGGGGTCATTTTGGAAAGACCATGTGATAGGACAAAAAAGAGACAGGCCTGGAAGTCAGAGGACAGGAATTCAAAATCCGTGCCACCATTTGCCGGCTAAGGTATTTTAAACAAACCATTTAAGCTGACTGAGCCTCAGTTTCCTTATCTCCCTACTTCACAGGGCTCTTGTGAGTGTCAAATGAGCTATACAATTAGCAGATGAAATTTATATGAAAGCTTTTTGTAAACTGTGCATATAAACTAATACAATAAATATTCTATCCAATGAGTACCAAAGATTAACATATTTTAAAACAAAATATTTGTTTATTATGCTTAACTATAATATTTGTCCCTTTGATATATAGATAGATAGATGTATATTTTTAGGTACCGGGGCGGAATTGAACCTGGGACCTTGTATGTAGGAAGCAGGCGCTCTACCGCTTGAGCTACATCAGCTCCCCTGATGTATTTTAAATGTATATAACTAGCCAAATAATCAAAAGCTTACTGATCACAGATGTCTAAAGGGCTTTCAGTTCAAATTCAATGATGGTAACCAGTGCCAATAATATATTTGGGGAATTCTTATGTTTTCATTAAAAAAATATATGAAGCACCCCTAAACAGAACCTAGGTGTGAGGAGTCCTTGAAATGTTTAACATCTGCAGACATTCTGAAATAGCAGTCTCAAGATTTGTTTTTGTTTTGTTAATATTTCTGTTACATGGAAATTCTCTGTTGATAAGCATGAACAGAATGATAATCACATAAAAAGTACGTTTGTAATTGATATACATGTTCCTCTTATCTTTAGGGCCTTCCTGAAGACAGTGTTTTGGCATGTTTTTTTTTTTTTTCCAATATCATGCCCCTGAGGAACCTTTTTAGATGTTTTGCCTAATTGCCACCCATGAAACTTTAATACCACAGACATACTGTTCATATACAGTATGTTTATCTGTGCTTTTTATACAAAGCACATAGCCAAGAACCAATTTTCACAAAATAAAGTGTCTAACTGGTCTTCACTCTCTAGCTGGCGGCAAATGCATTGGATGTGTATTCCCATTTCTCAGCAGGTAAACCTGGACATAATGGAAAACATGGTAGTGGCCCCAGCTTGAAGCCAAGCTGTCGTTACCCTATAAGTTAGATATGACTGGTCTTGTTTCGATGACTAAAGAGACCATTCTACTAAGAACCTATTTTCATGAGGGGCCAGGGAGTCTCCTGAGAGGAAATTCACCCTACAGGAAAGAGCACAAGTTTGTTCCGAGACAATAGGCCAGGGCAGGGGATGAGCAGCATCCCTGAGTACAACATGGAGCCTGTTCCATAAATTGTCCCTCATCCCAAGAAATAAAGGCCTAAATATCCCACACTATCCCTGCCATTCTTTTCCATGGCATACTGAGAAACAAGGGACCAGCGGCAGCAGTACAAGGGACCGCCCATATGGAGCAGGCTGAGATTAGGATACTTATCCTGACGCTAGTCCAGCTCCCCTCAGCTGTGTCACCTGGGAGCCATGGGTCATACCCATACTACAGTGGATGTTGAAATGTCTGCCAATAGCATCCAACATCTTAGCACACCACTCAAGGCTCTTCGTGACAGAGGTCAAGACTATATTTTGAGCTCTGGCTTTGGAGTGAGTTAGTCCAAGGATTGGCTTCCATCACCTAGCTGTGTGATCACAGGCACATTACTTTAACCTCTCTAAGTTTCAGTTTTCTCCTGGGGATAATAACAATATTGAGAGGATTAAATTAGATAATGCATGTAAAGTCCTTTGCACAATTCCCAGCACAAGGTAAAGTGTTAAATAAATGTTAGCTATTTTCAGCCTCCATGATCATTCCACTCAATATTCCAGCCACATGAAACTGAGGACAATTCTTCTGTGCCTTTGTACGTTTTTCCTCTTCCTGGACTCTTACCTGTCTGGAGAATGCCTGGCCTGCCCCAGCTTTAAGCCTCAACTCTACTGTCACCTCTTCTGAGGAGATTCCAGAAAACTCACTGAAGCTCACTGCAACCTCTTTCTAATCCCATTAGAGCCCTAAACACACTGTAGGTTAGTTCATTCTACCCTACCTCCCCACCCCCACTCGGCTGTGAGCCCCTTGAGGAGAGAGCTTGCCTCATTCACTTTCATATCCCCAGAATATAATACAAAGTCTGGACCAAGAAATATTTGATGCATGACCTAATGATTATATTTCTAGGATAATTCCTGACTCCAGATGTCCCTGTCTTGCAAAGCTCACTTTTAGCCTCTCTCTAAAGCCTTAAAGCCTAAGTCACTGGGTTTTCTACCACTGCAAGTCCTCCAGCCCAACCAAAAAAGTTCTCTTGTTTGAAATCAGGATAATATGCAGATGAATACCCCGTAGATATTTCTGTGAATGTCAGTCTCTTATGATAAAAGGTGGTAAAAGGTGTATTTAATTTTTAAAACACTTAAGTATCTACTATATGCCAGACCCTCTTTTAAAGTCTAGTTCAGAGTCATTGAGGCTCAGAGAGATTAAGTAACTTATCCAAAGTCTCTCAGCAGCAGAACTGGGATTTAAGCCCACGTCTTTTGACTCCTAGTTTCACGTTCTTTCTATTACATCACAGATGTGTCTCCAATACTGAAGCAGACTTGGTGGTTGAGGGATGTTTGAGTCTACCTGTCCTAGGAAGGCCTTTGAGGGGAGGATGGAGATGTCTCCTGCTCATAGAATTGGGATTTAGGGAATGAAGAGGTGGTAGTAGGGAGTTCACTTCTGTACATCAGAGGGCTGCCATTCTCTCCATAGGCTAGGGGCCTAAGGCCTCCTCCTACCTCCATTCACCTGTATTCTCATCATTCCCAATTCCAGGTACACACACACCTGATATTCAGGAAAATCAAAGAAAGAACATACCTTTGAGCAAACACCAACAGTCAACTAGAAGAAAGCTGAACTCAATTACTAGTAAAGGTCTAAGAGACCTGCTTCAATGATGCTGTGAAGAACAAGCAGCTCATGTAAATCAGGGGGTAGCCTAGAGTGAGGCAAGTGGCTTGGAAGCCACTGGCTCTCTAAAGTAGATCAAAGATTTCCCCAATCATCTCTCTTAAGGTATTGAATCAGCCCAGTAGTATCTTTATATAGAAAAAAAATGCCCAGTAGAAAGCTGGCCTGGCCCTTGGGCAGATGGACTGTCGCTCTTTTCCTAGCATTGGATGTTCACTTCTGGTGGCTTCAGGACAAGGCACAAAGGCTCGTCTATCAGTGATTCTGAATGCACCACTGCACTTGTGAAATATAAAACACAATGGCCTGTGGGGTTGCTCACGGCAGGCCCTAGGCCACTGGCAGATCAAGGCCTGCCGTCCCCACCCCAGGGTCCTTTTCTAGCCCAGCCTTATGCCTCTAGGAACTTTAACCTCTGTGAGCTTCAGGTGGGCAGCTGAGAAGACACGGTATAGAAGGGCACAGGCAAACCTGGGACCAAATCCTGACTGCACTTAGAGCTGTGAGAACTTGGGCAAGTTACTTCACTTCTCTGATGAGTCTGTTTTTCTCATAGTCATAGCATCAACTTTTGTAGTTATTATGAGGTTTGCATGAAATTCTATGAAATTGCACAGCACCGAGCATGGTTCATGACAGGTGCAATTAGTTAACATGTAAAATAAGTACACAGACACAGTGAACACTCTGCCTTCTCTGACTCACCCACTCACCTCTGTCCCCTCCAGTCTCCTCCGCCCTGTGTGACCTTACCTAGAAGAACACTGGATGTCACTACTTCACAGTCTGGAAAACTGACACCAGCAACTGATTTCTCCTCTGCTCCTGGCTCTTCCAGAGTCCTCCGTACCTACCCTGAGGAGTCAGCAAGAGACTCCATGAAGGCAGAGAGACATGAAATGGAGGAAGGCACAGCTGAAGGCACTACTGATGGCAGCAGCAGGGGAAGGAGCATCGCCAGGGGCACGTGCGTCGCAGCTGGGGAGCCATAAGACCTCCGGTTGTGGGCTTGGTCCCGCCATGCTGTCCCACGACCTCACAAGATATGCTGCCTTTCAGAACCACGTTGTTGGTAGAAAACCAGTGAGGTGTTTCAGGACAGGCTTCGACGCTATCTTTAAGTTCTCTAATTTGGAAATTTTACCCTTTTATGCTGCTATTCCCTATCCCTCCCCGTCTCCATTGGGTTCCTGGTCAAAATGTGCCCATATGTACAGATGTGCAGGCTCATCCTCACTGCTTTGATCCCATCACCTTCCATCTCAAGGACCCTAATCTCTAAGCCTCTATTTCTTTCCTTTTCTTGGAGCACACCACCTCCCTCAGACAGGTGAACCCCAGAACCCTAAGGACAGATGTTCTGCAGAAGCTATCACCTCAGCACCTTCCAATTGCTGAGCAGACTAATTGGGAGATGCATTGCTTAAATGCATTGCACAAAGTGAGAGCTCGATAAGTGTAGCTCCAGAACAGGGACCATGCTATTTTTCTCACCTTGGGAATGATGTACAATAACTTTTGAACTTCCCAAAGGATAAGAAAAACTGAATTTAAAGTCATCTTAATCTGCATTTTTTGGTAATATAACTAAGTTCATTTTATATTTGTTCTTTGTTGTGATGGTATTTTTTTTTCCCCCCTTTGGGGAAAAAGCTTTTTTTTTTTTTTGAACATCTTTACTTTTTTTTTAATATATTTACTTTTTATCCATTTTAAAACCCACCCCACCCCCCATTTTTGCTGTTTTTGTGTCCATTCATTGAACAATTCTCTGTGTCTGTTTCCTGCGTTCTCCTCTTTTCCTTCTCCTCCTGTCTTCACCTGAATTCGATCCCGGGAACCTCCAATGTGAGAGAGAGACGTTCTGCCACCTGCACCACTTCAGTTCCTGGTTTTTTGGTGTGTCTCGTCTTGGTTCTCCCCTGCGTCTCTCTCCTGTTACGTCATCATCTTGCTGCTTGGTTCAGTGGGACCTAATGGCTCACCCACTTGCAGGGCCTGATGGCACACCCATGCACCTTCTATATTTTTCTTTATTTTACCGGGAAGTCCAAGGGATCAAACCCAGGTCCCTCCACGTGGGAAACAGACATCCAACCATTTGAGCCACATCCGCCACCCTGCTATATCTCTTAAGGTTGACCAAAGATACCTGGAGTTACAGTCATTTCCCATGCAGGATGGTCATATAATAAATCAGGCTTGATTTATCACCAGCATTCTAAAAACCAGACCTAGGGAGAAAAACCAGGTTTGGGGACACATGCATGGTTTCTAATATAGTGAATGTTTAGCCTACCCTGATTATCACAAAATCAGGGTAGCGAGAATATTTGCAAGTTGTGATGGTCTTTTAATTCATCTTAGATCTGAAAATTTTTTGCCCTTTTACCACAGAACCAGACTCTGCCTCCATCCAAGACTAGCGATTAATTAGAAATTTACATGAGCTCAACCTCTAGGAAACTCCACCTCAATCCCACCAAGATGGACTGAGCCCAACCAAGGAGAACAACACACTTGGGGGCAGAAGCTTCTGACTGAAAAAGAAAAGCATATTTCTTAGCAAACATCGCAAAATAATGACCTGAGTCACAGAGCACTTGTGTAAAACACGTTGTCTGGGAACTTTGTAACAAATGCTGACAGTGCTATAATGCCAGCTATGGGAATCAAAGCCCAGCAGTATTTCCTCTTGGAACATTTATTTCTTCTATTTTCTTTGGACTTTCAGGAGACAGTTATGTAAGAGCAGCAGTAGATACTGTCCCTAGGGTCCTCAGAGAGGAAACGATGTAAACAGACCTTCCAAGAAGGGAGAAATTCTGGGTTTAAGGAAATCCACTTTTGAGTTCATGTCAAAAGGCCCCCAACCAGGAGGAACAGACAGGTCTAGATGCCCAATCTAGGGGAGCAGGTGTTTCTGTCTGCCCCTTCTGGGAACCAGGATCATGACTCTGCTTTAGGCACTGGGCTACTCTCCTTAATAATAAGCCAACAGTCCTGAATTCACAAACACTTATTTAAAGTCTACTCTGTGCCAGATACTGAGATAATGGCACAGCTGTTTATGACATGCAAGGCCTGGTACTAAGGGCCTTACCCTTTTCCCCTGGTACAGTTGAGATCACTGGTGCTTGGTGAATCTAAGTGATTTGCCCAAAATCACAGTGATAGTGGCAGAGTCAGGAGTCTAACCCAGACACCCGAGGGGCAAGTCCTGGTTCTTAGCCACTTTACTAGGATGCAAACAACCACTAGGGACATTCACTAGGGCACAATCATCCCCCACCCCAAAGAGTTCAGAGCCCCATCAGGAAAAGACTTATCATCCTGTCTAGTAAGGACTATAGTAGTATGTTTTCAAGAAACACTGATGACACGAAAAGCACAGACAACAAGACAAAAATTTTAAAATTGGATTTAATTAAAATTAACAACTTTTGTGCTTCAAAGGGCACCACCAGCAAGAAAGTGAGAAAACAACCCACAGAACATGAGAAAAAAATTGCAAATCATACATCTGGGATGTGTATCTAGACTATACAAAGAATGCTTAGAACTCAAAAAGACAACCCTATTAAAAATGGGCAAAGGACTTGAATAGACATTTCTCCAAGAAGGGATGAAAAACAGGAAAAGATGTTCAACATGATTAGGCATTAGGGAAAAGCAAATCAAAACCACAATGAGATACCACTTCATACCCACCAGGATGGCTATAAACAAAATCACAGATAATAACAAGTGTTGACAAGGATGTAGAGAAATTGGAGCCCTCATATAATGCTCGTGGGATTGTAAAATAATGCAATTGCTTTGGAAAACACTGTCACTTCCTCAAAAGGTTAAATATATAGTTACCATATGACCCAGTTGTTGTGTACAGAAAAAAATTGTACACCACGTTCATAGCAGCACTATTCACAATTACTAAAAGGTAGAAACGACCCAAATGTCCATCAACGGATGATGTGATAAACAAAATGAAGTAATAGAGTCATACAATGGAACATTATTCAGCAATAAAAGAAATGAAGTGTGTACTACACCATGGATGAACCTTGAAAATATTACACTAAGGGAAAGAAGCCAGTCACTAGAGAATGCATATTGTATGATTCCACTTATATGAAATGTCCAGAATAGGCAAATCCACAGAGACGGAAAGTAGATTTGTGTTTGCTTAGTACTGGGGGTAGGGCGGGAGGTTGAGGAGAGGATGGGAAGTGACAAGTGAGGGGTTTCTTTTGGGGATGGTGAAAATGCTCTAAATTTGACTGTGGTAACAGGTGCACAGCTCTGTGAACACAATAAAACCTACTGAATTGTACACTTTACATGGGTTAATTGTATGGTATGGTACATGAATTAAATCTTAATCTATTTTTTTAAAATATGCTGTTGACAAATAGAAGGAAGGTGGGTCCATGTCTCCATAGATTCTTCACTTCCTATGGCCTAAATATTAAAGAATGAAAAGAGGAAGCATCAAGTGCAAAAACTCTGAGGCCTGCAGCACATTTGGACATGGGCCAACATTCTGAAACCTTACAAATAATGAAGAGTTAGAAAGAACTGAACATACACTGGTAAATGGATTAGTCACAGTTCACTAAGTAGTTGTTAAAGAAGCAACAAATACTTCCCAGGTACAACTCCAGCACAGGACTCGATTACCACCTCTCATCACTAGGACGTTAATAACGCTGCCACAGAGCATGACCGAATCTACAGCATCTTCAGGTCCACGTCAGGCCTACCTTCCATGTCAGCCCACAGCAGGACAGCTCCTTCCTTCTGAGCAGATGATACAAACTGCAGATAATTCTGTAATTCTCTCTTTCTTTTGATATATATATATATATATATTTTTTTTTTTTTGAGCATGAGAAATATATGTATTTAATTAAAACAGTAAGAAAACATTCACAGTGAAAAGGGAAAAAAAAAACAAATTATTTGAAATTTCATCTTTCCAAAAACAATCTTTGATAAAGTCTAAATTCCAGATATTTTAGGAAACTCGGGGTATATTATAACACCATTCATTGTTTTACTTCATCATTAAGAAATTACTATGCCTCATCATTGTGCCACTCCAAAACATAGAAGCACATATCCAATTTATTTTTATAATGAATTCAGAGTATCAGAAAATCAAAACAAACATTATGCTTCATATTGTCATAACTATCAAGATTGTTTGCTGCCTCAGCATCCATCTCACATTGCGTAAGAAACTTGCCTCAACACTATTTTTATTTTTAAAAGATACTTAGATTACATAAATTGTTACATGAAAAAATATAAGGGATTCCCATTTGCCCCACTCCCCACTTTTCCCCACCTTAACAATTTCTTTCATTAGTGTGGTACATTCATTGAAATCTCTTTCAAGCACAAGACACTTTCTGCCTCAATTACTCTTCAAAAACTGTTCATCTCCTGCTTTAGTTATTTCTAAAAGCCCCAGTTGCAGCCACACAAATGCTTTCCAGTACCGAGTTTAGCCCAGGCCTGGTACACATCAGTCTTGGCAAATGTGAGCACACTCTGAAAATATCCATGTCTCCTTTCCCAGAGGCACTCACTTAGATACAAGCCCTCAGCCTCCTCCTACTTAGGGCATAGCTCACCCCGGGTCGGGGTCTAAGCAGCGGCAACCGATCCTTTTCTCTGTTTCAGAGCAGCACAACTCTTGATCCCTCCTGGAACTGCATAGGACCAAGAAGTAGGTTTCCCATCCACAGAGACTTTCAGTTCCAGAGGTTGGACTAATTCACCCTTATTATTCATGCCCTTTCCCTTAGAAAGAAATCAATCAAATCAATGAGCCAGTCAACAAACTTCATACAGAAGCTATTGCATGGATCAGCCATTGCATCCAGTCCTCTGAGGGAAGAGGAGAAGAATCCAGTTGGTAGAGAAGAATCTGTAATCTCTGAAGAGCATGAAATAATAGAAGTCCATTTTTTTGTTGCTGTTGTTCAAAAATGAGTTCTGCATTACATTTTGGCAAGGGAATCAGTTTCTCCTTTATCAACAGAGCTTCACATCACGTATTTTAAAAAGTTAGAAATCCTAACTACGAAGAGCTCCTTACTGTTTTCTTCTCCTGGACAAAACTGTGACTCCTTTATGGATTGTAAATGTGTTATTGGAGAAATCCTATGACTTCTTTCAAATGTGTGCTACCACTACCCTTCCAAACAGCCATTTTGAAATTTGCTAAAATATGTATAGGCACAGGCTCCCCCCACCTGCCGTGTGAGTGCCATGATGACTCAGCTTCACTCCCTGAGTGGCACAAGGCCCCCCTACCCTGCTGCCCACCAGACAGGCCTTGGAGGGGTCTTGGTCATACTCAGGGGGTAAAGGAAACCTGGAATCATGATGGTTAGGGAACTGCATGGGGCGGTCGCAGACCCTGGCAGGGAGCATTCTCTTCCTCCCTTTCTGCCATGAAATTTTACATGGTAGAGTCTTGTTTTCAAATTCTGAGCCTGTGGTCATTCATCTACAACAGTATCGCTTAAGTAGCTTGCAGTCTACTAGAGCAGAGGATTCCAATTTTTAAATCTACCCAGATTACTTTCTGTCTCCCCCTAACAGAGCCCCATGCTTATAAATGGTATTTGTGCTTGTTTAACAAATAAACCATGTTTAGAACACAATGACCCATTTCCCTAGTTTCCTCATCAAAATAACATATGTTTGTTAGTGAGGGCTTCTGGTCAACCTGAAACAACCAGCAATTACTCACTAAGTGGTGGAAACTGCAGTCAAAGGCAAAAACCCTTGCAGCCTCCTTTAACCTGTTTGACTAATAGACATTAATTGCTCTGTCTCTATGTGTGGCTCCCTAAGGGAGGGAATGTGTGATTCTAGTCTGGGAAAATGGAAGAATTAGGCCACTCTGATAGAAATGGAGAATAAGGAAAAGGAAGGAGGAAGGGAAAGAAGAGGATGATATCCACTCGGAATGTATTTTATGGAGGAAGCAGAAGGCCCCTGGTTGGAGATGTATGAACTATGTGTCCCATCATTCCCGCATTTGTCAAAGCATGCTAATACACTGGGGGTGTACCAAGCACTGTGCTGGGACGAGCAGTGATACTGAAGTCAATCAGACACCATTGCTGCCCTCGGGTTAGCCACAGTCTAGCCAAAATGCAAGGTGAGTTCAGAGAGCTGTGAGAAGATCAGCATTTGGGGAATGCAAGTGGGCATGTGGCCTTAGGAGGTCCTGTGAGAGGCAAGCCCAAAGAGAATGGATCCAGAGATGTAAGGTCACCTTCTGGCAGTAAAATTGTGAAATTCATGTGGCTTTGTAGGAGAACCGAGAGATGCAAAGTCTTCAGGAGCAGAATGGTTCCCCGACCCCTAGGCTTAGCTGGAGCTCATTTCATTTTTAATTGGCATCCAGTAAGTAGAGACTAGGGATGCTGCTAAACATCCTACAGTGTGCAGTACAGCCTTCCCCACAACAAAGAATTATCTGATCCAAAAGTCAGTAGTACCTCTGTTAAGAAACCCTGATCTACAATGAGAACGTATTGATCAGCAGGGGAGTGTGTCATCTCTCACAGAGGCAACTTCAGCAGTAACCATCCAAGAGCTAGTTATGGGAGAAGACATCTTGGCCAATGGACTTTCACTAATCCCTGACCCCTGGCATCATTCCATCCCTCTGTTTCCCTTGATTCTGATTCCAGACTTAGCAAATTACAGATAATTATGATACTCACCCCAGGCCTAGCCCAGGGAAAGTATAAGCTGAATTTTAGCACAACTGCTCCAGCCCCAGTGCTTCTCCAGGCTTGAGCACTCCCAAACACTGATAAGAGAGACTCTCCATCCTCAGAGCAGAGAGCCAGCTCCAGATGGCCTCACCTTAGGCCCGTGGTTTCCAAAGTGTGGACAGGGAATGCACAGCAAGGGGTGCACAGGACCTTCCTCTGGAGTGCAGCAAGGAAATATGAGACATTATTTAGAACTTCTTTAAAGTTAGAAATAAACTCAGATTGAATAATAATATTTAGTGTATGAATTGACAATAGAACTTGTAAATAATTTATGAATAAACACGCATTGTGGGCACATGCTCCAAAACAATTTCAGTGAAAGGAGTCTGTGGTCCCTACCTTAGACACGACCTTAGATAATAGCATTGCCATTTCTCTAATCTGCTCTTGCTTGAAATGATTCATAAAAGTGCTCGAGTGCCAGGCTTGGGGATTTAGCTTTTATCCTGTGGGCTGTGAAAGCCCTCACGGGATTTTAAGTAGAAAAGAGACGGGAGCAATTCTGCAGGAAGTTGAACAGCATAGTAATTAACAGTGTAAACTCTAGAGCCAGCTTTAATATTTTACTAGCTGTAAAATGTACTACCTGTTTAACCCAGGGCTATTTAGCCTCTAGAAGACCCTGTTTCCCCATCTGTAAAATGGGACAATAAGATCCAACACCTCCTGACATTGTGGTTAAGGATTAAAAGAGATAATACATTTAGAGCACCTCGTGCAGAGCTTGGCACATGACTAGACCTCAACAAATGTTAGTTATGATTCTATTTCAGGATAACATTCTCTTGCACCCACTTCTCAAATGTGCAATTCAGACCTCAACCACCACGTTTTAGAACTGGCTCTTCAACTATAGGTGCAAGCTGCCTAAAAAGCAGTATTTGAAGATAAAGAAATTCTTTGGTTCCAAACACTTCCGCCAAAACTCTGTCCTGGGCAGAGTGCCTTTGAGGGTCTCTGATCACATGTTAAGGTATGTCTAGAAGGTGTAAGCCCTGTGGTAAGCTCTGAAACTAGTTCCTCATCAAATGGTTTGTTCTTTTTTTAACATCAAAAAATTGTTAATTCCTGGTTTAACATCACAGCATTGGGGCTGCACCTGTCTCCATGGCTAATCACCATTAATTAGATTTTTTTAATCCACATGAAAAAAATGACAGATGGTGTTATGTTCTGAGTGACTCGGTTTCTAACTGGTTTTTAAATTGCATTCCTCTCCCACCAGAAAATCTAAGTCATTTTCTCACTTTAAGTACAGTATTTGCAGCTGCTGAATTTGTTCTTGTAGCTCAAAATGAGGGAGGATCCTCTGCCAAATTACATTCAAGAGCGCCACCTCCTGGCCAAAGTTCAAAATAAAAACAGAGGGAAGGCGCAAGCAGGTACCTTTAATCAGCCACTTAACTACTTAAACCATGAAAATAAGCTTCCCAGGGCTAATGAGAGTTGCCCAATTGGCAGAAAGCGGGTGATTATTTTTGTAGCACAATTTTCCAGCTGCCTGCATCCTGCACCCTTTACAATGTGTAACATCTGTTTGGGCTGCGTCGCTGGTGTAATGTATATGGTTTTGCTTCAAGGCCCCTCTCGGCTGCTGAGGCGCAGAGCAGGAACTAGGTCTCCTGGGATTGAAAATCTGATTCAGGCATCCAGACAAGTTTCTGGGCCCAGTCTGTTAGGACCCAGGATTCAGGTACAAGTCTCTTTATATTTCAATACTAGACAAGCAAATGATAAGGCAGGTTGAACTTTGATGATGGTGGATAAAAGCAAAGAAATGAATAAGAAGTGAAAGAACAGGGCCCAGGGCCAGCGCATCTATCACTACTAATATTCTGCTCTTTTAAAAATGCAGGTGTTTCTGCAATAATGAGATATGTGTGTTTCTGGGGGAAAATGCTTTTTCTGCAAAATTGCACACTGAAAATAACAAGACTTATGGGGAAAAAAAGGATTGAGGCAGACAACTGAAAACATATGCAACTTTGCAACCAAAGCACTAACAAAGGCAATAGCAATCTTAATTTTAAAAAAATACCTGCAGAGTTTAAAAGGAATATCCAGTTCCTAATAAATAAATTCTATAGTGAATAAAGGACTTTGCCTTAAAAGGGATAAAGGTAATTTGATGGAAGACATTGTAAGAGCAATTGGAGTCTTCTGAGTCAGGATATGAGGAAAAACTGCACAAGATCAGGGAGAGCTGCACAATAGGCACTCCTAAGACAGGGATGATAGCCAAAGTAAATCCAAAGGGAGACAGGGAGCGAGTGAGCATGATTGAAAGCATTGCATCCCTCCACAGCTGGCTGTATTCAGTTGTGTTCATGCACTTTGCCTTCATCTCCTGCCAGTTGCTGGTGCAAAATGATGGTGGGCTTGGAGCATCACATAAGAACCATCACAACTTTCACATTTTCTGACATCATCCAAGCATCAATCTCATGTGAGCTAATTTGTGTTAAAATCATACACAAACACACAAGTGTTATAGCAAAACAGAGTGAATGTGGGATGATTTCCTAGCACATAGCTTGACGCTAATCCCTGCTGATGGGATGGATTCTGCCAGCCCCGCTTCTTTCTCTGGTGCATCTCCCTAGATCAGGAGTTCTTAACCTTTTTTGTTCCACAGAACACTTTGCCAGTCAGGTGAAAACCACAGACCCCTCACTAAGTCTACACTATATTGTGTATTGTTTAATAAATATGTCATACCTACACCAACACGTCCTCACAAGAATAATGTTTTTTTAAAATTTCATTGCAAGCTCAGGGACCCCTTGTAAGAACCCCTGTTGTAGAGCCACAATGTTGGATTCACAGATGTTCCCACTTCCCAGTCAAAAGGGCCCAATCAGGCTCGGGGCTCCAAGGCTTCCTATCATGTCTAAGGTGCTGCAGTTAGAGAGACAGTATATATTTGACAGGCTAATTCTGGCTGCCAGTGAGAGAATCTCAATCAAAACCGTCCTAAGAAAAAGAGTAATTTTTGCTAACCTAAATAAGAAGTCCAGGTATAGATGTGGCTTCAGGCTTAGCTGAATTCAGGGGTTCAGATTTGGTCCCTGTATCCATCTCTCTTTCTGACCATCAACCTTCCCCATTTTCTGCTTTCCCTGGCATTTGCATTGTCCTTTTCCAGGCCCTGTCCCAGTGACAGCACCTGGACCCTCCAGGTTCATAATCCTTGTTGCTAGCAATCCCAGAGGAAAGAGCTTCTTTTTGAGGACAACTTTTACAAAACAAAGATAAAAATCCAGGAACTGTCTTATCGGTGTGACTTGATGCAGGCGCTCTCCAACTGGAACCACCCCACTGCAGTCCAGGAGTGAAGCCTCTCATTGGCCAGGCCAGTTGTGGGCTGACCCTTGGGTTCAGGGGTTGGGTCAACCACACCCAAACCATGTGCACAAAGATAGGAAGAAGTACCCCAAGGAAAAACAGGTGCAGGACCCAGAAAGGGGAAACAGATCAACCCAGGCACCTATCACCCATGAGGGTTCAAGCCAGGTACCAGACCAGCAGCTTGTGAGATTTGGGGAATCCAGTTTGTGATGAACACAATATCCAATAGGGATTATTTATCTTGGACTTAAAGGAACAGAAAAATATGGTTCAATAATAATATCACATTATTCATGAATTTATAAGCAGATCTACTATGGAGGTAAATTGAGGCATACCTCACAGATATTGCATTTTTTTTTTTTACAAATTGAAGGTTTGTGGCCACCCTGCATCTATCAGTGCCACTTTCCAAGAGCATGTGCTCTCTTGGTGTCTGTGTGTCACGTTTTAATTAATGTGTTAATGTTAATCAATTATTTAACATAATGCTATTGCACACTTAAACCGAAAGATGGCGTAAACATGATTTTTATATGCACTGGGGAACCAAAAACGTGGTGTGACTCACTTTATTGTTGTGGTCTGAAACCAAACCCCCTACATCTCCAAGATATCCCTGTATACATAATTACAGTCTCTACAGCAGAGTTTTAAAAATTCTGGGCCACATGACCTACAGGTGTATTTTGTTTGACTCGACAGTGTTATTTTGTTTGTTTGTTTTTAATTTGTTGTCAGCATTTGGAACTAGCAGAACTGGGGGTTTCCCTCAAAAAAATAAGAAATGGGAGCCACACTGGCCCATTTCTCCACATGGTGACCAGAGGTGCAGACGAGTAGGTGCTCTCCCTTTACTGAATCATCCTCTCCTGTTCACCACGGTGCCCACCACTCCCTTGCCCCTTCATCCTTTCCCATTTCACTCGTTTTGTTACCTGCCTGCCCTGGAGGCATTTGTGTTTGCAATCCTGATCAGGCCTGTGAGTTTAGCTCTGGCTAAACTCTGCCATGACCAGTTGGCAAGAGTTCTCTAGTGAGGGAGGGCCTGGTCATGTGCCTTCTGTCTTGCTTGACCATCCTATTCTTACATTGTTTTAAACACGCCTGATAGGGCATCAGTGGTCACGTACTCTGTGACTAGAATTTTTCTGCCTTGGCTTTAAACTTTTAGAGTTAATTAGGTAATTTATTGAGATATTTATTCTAGGCTATTCTTCCAGCTGTAGGCGAATGAAAAAGTAATTTTTTCCTCCCCCAGTCTTGGAAGAACAGCTAAGCATTTGTGTCCTAGAGATCTAGGTGACCTTTGCCTTATGGGAGAATTAATAGGCTTTTGTTTTCAAAGGCCTAGTCGCACAGAACCTATAGAGCTGAATTGTTCCAGAGCAGATAGTACTCCAAGGGTTGAAAAAGAGGGAAAACACTCAATCCAGAAAAGAATTACAATCTTTGCTATTTGGAGGATAAAGGAGAGATGCCTGTTCATAAATTATCATAACCTTGGCCTCACATAAAGTCCCCAGGAAGGGCAGTATTTAGTATCTGTTAGGATTCTTTCTAATGCAAACAACAGAAAACCCAGACAAACAGGTATAAGGGGAGGAGGAAACAAAGGAAGTCAAGTAATTTATTGGTTTACGTTACTGAAAAGTATGAGAGTATGACTTCAGGTATGGCTTGATCCAGATATCCAAAAGCTATCACAAGGACTGTTTCTATCCATCTTTCAACATCACCTTTCCCTCTGCTAGCTTTATTGTCAGGATTCATGTTATGGCTCCCAGAACCTGTCTCAGACAAAAAAAAAAATCTCAACAGTTTCTAAGTAGAATATATGTAAATTACTTCAGCCATGAAAAACAATAATCTAATTGGCCAGTCACATGTTCCTTCCCTGAAACTCGAGGAATTTTGACACTATAACTCAAAGAAGGAGGGAATGTGTGCAGGGCAGGAAAATCTACAAATGATTCCTAGAGACTCCAAACAGGGTTGGCCAAGGACACAAGGCACCAAGCACCAGGGCTTAGGAACCTTGGCAAAGGTCCCTGTGCCTGAGCTTGTTATTTAACACAAATGGGGGTCACTGCTCCTGAATGGCCCAAACAACATGGGCAAGGATGACCAAGAGCTGCACCCACCTGCAAGGAGCCTTCTTTTGGGGATACCCCCCACCCCCCACCCCAGGACTCTTGCACAGTCAATAGGCAGGAAAGGAGTACATGCACACACATGCAGGCACACACATAGACTCTATTTTCCTCACTAATCCTGGCAGACAAAGGACTAAAGCCAAATCTGTTTGGTTTGGAATGTGATGTTTCTAACACCCAGAGATCCACAGTAGATTCGTTTTCATCCTATAAACTTTCTGTTTCCAAGCACTGTCTCTCCAGGTCAAGGCTCCCCAGGGCTCCTTTGCCACAGGGTTGGTCTTTGTTCTGCTGGCATTCAAGCTGTGCACTGCATGAAGTCCTGGATGCCACTGTCTAATCCACCCTGTGCAAGGAGATGGTTGCATCCCTTCGAAAACTTTGCTCATTTATGTTAGAAGGAATTGGGTCCCTGACCAACACTATCTATATATCTCCAACTAGAGATTTTTTAAATGATCGTAAAAAATGGATAAAACAATCACTTTATTTTGGTACTTCATGGTTTCCTCACTACAGAATAGTATTTTTCAACCATTTTAACGTCTGTCCTCTAGTGCTGGACATAAACGTCTCATACCTTCTTCTTCTAGGGTGATTTGAAATTTTAAACTAAATATTTGGACTAAAAAATTACATCAAAGAAATGATACTTTTAGATCACATACACACACTCCCTAAAAAGATGCTGATTAAACCCTAGGGGGTGAAGATCTGTGCCCATCCTCATGGAAAACTCACTGCTTTGAAGCAGCTCGTAGCCATGATAAATAAAGCAAGGACTTCATATCACAGCCCTCTCGGGTTTCATGGGTTTTATCACCTTTTAAAGCCCTTTCTGTTCTCCAACAAAATTTTACTTAACTAATGTTAAATTTGAAAAACAAGTATAGACATTAACCAAACTGAAGCCTCTGCCTTATGCATATATATATATATACTCACATGCACATACACATGTACACATATGTTTATAAAAATACTCACAGATGTATATATAATTTGTTCATTCCTTCAACAGGCATGTATTGAACACTGGCAGGTATCTGACACTCTGCTGAGTCACACAAACAGCAAAAGCCAAACACAGTCCTGTCCTCACGGAGCTTACAGTCTAGTTGGAAAGACAGGAATTAATGAAGTAATCTCAAATGTGATGGTAGAGCTGCCCCAGCTTGATGGCATCTACAAA
Source organism: Tolypeutes matacus (assembly GCA_026826555.1). Taxonomy (NCBI): domain Eukaryota; kingdom Metazoa; phylum Chordata; class Mammalia; order Cingulata; family Chlamyphoridae; genus Tolypeutes; species Tolypeutes matacus. Next base: position 35,698,360 of record JAKSZT010007815.1, read on the forward strand.
CTGGTTTCATCCAACCCTGCCTTGGATAGGGCAAGGGTTCCCCTTCTTGCCCCGTGCAACCCCACCTTACATGCTGGGGGCAGGGGGTGGGTACTAGGGGTGCTGGGTGATGGAAAGGGGGCATGTCCACAGGGAGTGATGGATATCTCAATCTGCCCTTGTTCCTCATCTTCTCCCCAGAGAAGGACTTGGCCTCTTTTAACTAATCTCCTGGAAAGGAAGGAAGAAAACCTCACTCTGCAAGTTTGTCCTAGAATATTTCAGTCTTGTGCTTAGACCAGCAACATTTTCTTCTTTGCTTACAGTTGAGTGTCTGCAGGCTTGCTTCCAGCTCCACAGTGGGGGACCTCTAGCTGTTCACACAGGGTGGGGAAGAGGGCCTCGGGGCCCCATAAAGGCAATCACTGAGCACCGGGTGGGTAGGGAGAAACTAGCTCAGGAATATTTTTAAATGTGATCCACGCAACCACACAAATGTGTGGCAAGTGCCTCAGGGCTGGCCAGGGTGGCACTGTGAGAGTCAGGAATAGGGGGTTGTTGAACACGTGTGGAGAATTAAATGGAAGGGGGCCAGTGTGGAAGCCATTAATGATAGACCAGGAGAGAGCTCTAAAGTGGTGGCAGTGGCATTGCAGTGGAGTGGGTGGATTTGAGCTACATTTTGAAAGTAGCACTGGCAGGAATTGCTGAGGGATTGGCTGTCGGGGGAGAGAAAAGGTGAAATTGAGAATGACTCCCAGATTTCCAGCTTGGACAAGCTGCGAGGATGGTGGCTCCATTTACTGAAATAAAGAATGCGTGGGGAGGAACAAGTTTGGGGAAAGGATGGGGAATTAAAGACTCTTAATTTGAAACAATTCTTTCTTTATTTGATTTTTGTCTTTGAGCCAGAAGTCTCTCTGCAAAGGCAGTGTGGGCAAAGAAAGGCAAGGATTTAAAACCTGGTTCTACCATCCACTACTTGTTGGACCTGGGGCAAAGTTAATCACCTTTTGGTATAAAAACCCCTTAATTTGCAAGGTTAAATGGAACACTGAAAGTGAACAGAATTTCTTGACTGTATCCATTTGCTGGAGTTGATAATCCTGAGAAGATGTGAGAGCATGGGTGGGGTATAGAGGCCCCAAATGGGGCAAGGGCGAAGATGATGGCCAAGTTAGGGAGAAGAAAGTGCTGACAGATCCCTGGCCCAGCTTGAGGAAGCTGTTTGAGCCATCCCCAAGGAGGGAAGGGAATAGGGTCAGATGCTGAAGACACTCTGTTTGTGAAGGCCTGTGTGCTGCTTCAGGAGCCAGGTGCATTCATAGCAACCCCCACGCCCCACTGAGTGCTCAGGTGAACACCAAGAGAGGACAACTGTGCCTGGCCAAGCAGTTTTATAATAAACCAAGGGCACCATTTGCAGGAACAGGATGGTTTTCTGGCACCAACCTGCATCTATGAGTGTGGAAACCCATGAATGGACTCAGACCTGAGCCCAGGTAAGCAGAAATAGCTGGAGATGATTTTGAGAGCACCTGGAATTCCTCTGTGAGCAGCAGGAACTCACAACTTTCAAATGTGAGAATAAACGCTAGTTTAGTTGCATTTTACGCTGTCAGGCTGGTGAAGCTTGGAAGATCTGGGGTTGCACAGATGAGGTCAACAATAGCCAGAAAACAGTAGGCATGGCCTATGTGGCAGCCCACCCACCTCTTTGTCCCTTCTACAATAAAGGCCCTTGTGGCCCAGATTCTACTGTTATGGCCCTTCAATAAGAGTTTTCAGTAGTTCACTGTATTGGCATCGTCTTGCATGTAGCTCAGTGCCTCCATATTACATTCTGCATAAAATAAGTATGCATTCTCTGTTCCTTGGCAACATAAGAAAGAACATACATGAGGCTAAGGGCATAAGTAGAGATGATATTCATTCAACAGCTATTTAAAAAGTGCCTAATATGTAGCAGGCATTGTGTTGATTCCAAAACAAATTGTATATTTATTTCAAAATAAACTTAAGAGAAGAATTGGCATATCTAAAAGGAAAAGTGTATCTTCTTTGTGTGTGTGTGTGTGTGTGTTTTACATCTAATATTTATTATTGCTAAAGTTAAACATGAAGATAAACCCACAATTGTTGTATGAGGCATATAAGGAACAACCGGCACTGCATATAACTATAGTAAGCAATGCTAGCTCTAAGAGACAACCACTTTAAAGTCTCCCTACCATTTTTTTTGGATATATATATTTAAAAATTACAGAATAACACGCTATTGGTGATATTCTGGAGTTTTCCATTTGAAGCATTATCTTTTTTTTTTTAATTTATTTATTTTTTATTGTGGGTAAAAATCAAAATTTTCACAATACATACCACTATTTGTAAAATGATATATAAATATATATGCATATATGTGCATTTGCTTACAAAAGTGTTATTTATATATATATAAATATATTTTAAGAGGTGCTTAGATTACCGAAAATATTACACAGAACCCCCTGGGATTCCCATGTTGCCCACCTCCCACACCTCCCACCACATCCCACACAAACATCTCCCACAAGTGTGGCCCACCACCCTCAATGGACTTACACATCCTGGGGCCTTGCCACCAACCATGGACCAGAGTTCACATCGTAGACCACACTCTCTCCCACACAGTTCTGAGTGGTGTGTGCTGATTTAAAATGCCCTACATCCATTGCCACAACGGTACTCAGGACAACCTCCAAATCCCAAAGAAGCCCCTGTATTTCAACTACTCGTCCCCTCCCTGCCCCAAAAGTGTCAAGTGGCCACTGGCTCCACCTCATTGTTATAATTTCTTCCATTGCTAGAATCACCATATGTGTACAACAGAATACCATCAAGTCCACTCTAGCCCATAGTTCTTCCCCCAGTCCTGAGGGGACTGGGATGGTGATGTCCACTCCACCTCCAAGTGAGAGAGGGCTTATATCCCATGGATATGGTGGGTGGGATGATCCTTCCTGCAGATGCAGGCCCTCTCCATTCCCTCCTACCCTACAGCTCAATGGACTCATCCAAGTCACCTGGTGAGGAGACAACGATGGGCAACGGCCATCCCAGGGAATGGAAAAGTGTATCTTCTAGATGGCCAAATACTTTTTGCCATTTGTATGAGATGTACTATTGAGACAATTATTATTTAGTACTCACATTTTAAAAATACAACAACAATTTAGCAACTGCTGGCTAAACATCATAACAGCCAGTCCTGCTTTCATATACCATTCACTTTTATAATCGTGGTTGGACAACCCACTGCTCAAGTGGGCAATTACTGAGCATGATCTGGGTTCAGGCATATGCGAGGCATTATGGGAAGCACAAAGAAGCACTGCACAAAGATCCTTTCCCAGGAGAGCTTATAACCTAGTTGGAAAGATAAAGGACACAAAGATATAATAACTACATTTCCCCCAAAAAGACAGGAGACTTGCCTCAGACAATAATCCTCAGGCAGATATTGCAGCACTCTATAATCTCTTAGGTACTCAGCAGGGTGACCTTTCTAGCCCCTTTGTGAGTTGACAAGTTTGGTGTCACTTAGTGTTACCAAGCAATTGTCTATGCAAAACCCTCCAGAGCTCTCTATTCCCTCTGGTATAGTGATGGCACCATTTGAGTTGTGGCAGCTCCAACATTTTGGGTCCCCAAGTGTTCACCAAGAGCATAGCCCCCTGCCAACCCATGATGGATGCAGAGCAGGAATGAGGAATATGCATAGTTTTGTTTTAAGCCATTACGTTTTGGAGGTTACTCGTTACCATACCAGAATCTAGGCTATTCTGACTGAAACATTAAAAAGGATGAAATGGCCAAACCTCTAGTGCACTTTGCAGAAGAGCTGAAGATCTTAAAGACCTTAAAGACTAGCGAAAGCAATGGTGTTTTTTAAAAAGGGTATTCCAAAAGCGACAGGCTGCCAAGTTTGATATTTACTAACTGCAAGGGTCTACAAGAGGTAAAAAGAATGGTTTGGTGAGCACTTAGAATAGAAAGAAGACATCACAAAGAGTCAATGTGGTTCACCAATGACAATCAAAGAAAACTAATACTTATTTGCTTTGTAGGCATTTTCATATCAGTCAGGGTCTTGACAGATAATTTTAAAAAATAGTGTTATTAAAGGACTAAATGCAAAAGATGTGAGCAGGTTGTAGGAAAACCTCAAGAACTAGGACAGCACCCTGGCTAGTAAAACTGGGGATGTTACCATGCCTAGGTCTGAAGGGATGAGAGGTTAGAATGCAAACCTGGAAGTAGGGGGGAGGTATGAAGAGCCATTCCACCTTTGGCCAGCCTGAAATAATTCAGCAATAAGGGAGATGGGAGAATAAATAGCCCAACTCACCCTTTTCTTTCCCTCCAATCTATTGTCATTGCAGGATCCCCACTGGCCAAACTCAACTGGAGACCCAACTGGAGGGTAAAGGAACAATTGATGTAGTCCATACAGGCCAGCTTCCTGGGGAACAGAGCAGAGTGGAGAAAGGGGAGAACAGATCTGGAGGGACAAATAGAAGCTATCCCCTGAGGCTTACTAGGATGATGAAATATACAGAATGTATCTAGATTTTGTTTGTTTTTGTGTTTTATTTTATGGTCAACTGATTTTTTAAATTTTTATTTATTTATTTTAAACAATTTATTGAAGTATATCAATCATACACGAACGTACATAAACTATAAGTGTTCAGTAAACATCATAAATTTACAAAACAAACATGCATAACATCACACAGGGGTCCCACACATTACCCCCCACCCAAACACCCTGCATATTGTTGTGAAACATTTCCTAACAAATCATGAAATAGCAACGTCAAAGTATTACTACTAACTATAGTAGTAATACATTTTTTTTAAGGATTTATTTATTGTATCTAGATTTGAGCAAGTTATTTGGCAAGGGCTGCTAGGAATTGCCTGAGGAAAAGGTGGAGAAATACAGGCTGGATACATTCATATTTGGTTGAACATAGTACACGTCATTGATGTGATGAAAAAGTGAGAGAGCAACTTATAGAGAGTAAAGCAATAGCTTATAGAAAACAAAGATTAAGATTTATTACCATTTTTATTATTGTACAATTATTGAAAGATACTAAATAAGGGAGCAATATTGGACATACTCTCTTCTGTGCTCCCATAGCACTTTGCACTTAACCTCTGGAGTGGGTGGTACTAACTATAGTTTATCTTCCCAGCATGCTTTTCCACCTCATTTCTGGCAATAGCACCCTCCAAAGAACTTACCCTCCATCTTCGTGTTTTGGATGTCATCAATTGCCATACTTTGTCTTCCCTTAATCCCTAACTCCAAAAATTGTGTTGGGGATTGAATTGTGTCCCGCATAAAGACATGTTCAAGTCTTAATCCGCATTCTTGTGGACCCCATTTGTAAACAGGACATTTGAAGATATTATTAGTTAAGGTGTGGACTCTTTTCTTTGAAGATATTATTTGAATGAGACCAAATGGAATCAGGATGGGTCTTAATCCATGTCATTGGAATCTTTATAGGGCGGAGGAAATTCTGGTACAGTCAGTCAGAAGAAGCTAGAAGTCAGTAGAAGCCAGAGGTCAGTTAGAAGAATCCAGAAGCAGGAGAAGCCAGAGTGACCACCATGTGACAGAGGATTGCCATCACCAGAATACTAGACTTTGGAGAAAGGACAGCCTTGCCCAACACTTTGATTTTGGATTTATACACTCCAAAACTGTGAGCCAATAAATTCGTATGTTTTAAGCAAAACGGTGTGTGGTAATTGTCATAGCAGCCCTAGAAAACTAAGACAGGTGGGTACCTGAATCAGCCAGAGTCCTTCTAGGAACATTTCTGCTGAAACTAGTGAGAAAGGTGGTATCTTGCTTTGGGGGTTACAATGCTAGAAAGATGCAAGTGTGGAAGAGTGGATATCCATTTTCCCTAGTTCAGTAGAAGAAGCCACTCACAGTAAGTTTGTAGAAGAAGAAAAATGATGAAGAAATATTTCTAATAATATTATCTGAGTTTCTGGAAGTCAGTTCTTGTAGTCAATCATCTCTAAATTTCTTGTTAAATGAATGGCTACATTACCTTTTTCATGTTTGCTAGCTTGAGTTAGGTTTCTGTTGCTTGCAACAGAGATCTCTGAATATTCGAATTGCATTATAAAGCTTACAACATTAATCTTATAGTGTTATCAACATTTATTTATTGTAATAAATTTTAATCCAAATAATAAAGGTTAATACACTGATGGTAGAACTACAACTGTCAAGCGTTCAGTAAATGTGCATAGGATGAATGACCGTCACTGTATTAGTCAGCTAAAGGGGTGCTGATGCAAAATACCAGAAATCTGTTGGCTTTTATAAAGGGTATTTATTTGGGGTAGAAGCTTACAGTTACTAGGCCATAAAGCATAAGTTACTGCCCTCACCAAAGTATATTGCCACACGTTGGGGCAAGGTGGCTGCCGATGTCTGCCAAAAGTTCAGGCTTCTTTGGTTCCTCTCTTCCCAGGGCTCCATTTCTCTCTGGGCTCAGCTGCTGTGCTCTCTCCACAAGGCCAGCTGTGGACTCTCAGGCAAACAGCTCTGTCTCTCTCCCTGGGGCTTCTGCTGTGTCTAAGGATCCATTTCTATTCCTCTGTGTTCTTCTCCTGTGTGTTCACTTCCCAGGCTCCAGCTCAAAACTTCAACTCTGTCCTTTGCCATGTCTTTTCTCTGTGAGTCCCCACCCAACAAGGGGCAGGGATTCAATGCCCCACTGATGTGGCCCAAAGTCCTAATCATAATTAAAAGTGATAGCTCTGACAGACTATTTTACAAACAAAATCTAATAACTATTACTGAATTCATAAACAATGCCAAACTGCTACAGTCACCAAGATAAAAGACTCGTCAAAAGGCGGGATTGGGGGAGCAGGTGGTTGAGCTCCTGCTTCACATGTACAAGGTTCTGGGTCCAATCCCCAGTACCTCCTTAAAAAAAAAAAAAAAAAAAAGGCAGGGTAGGGCCCAGCTGAGACTTCATAGTCCTTTGACTAAAGACTTTCAGTTCCTGCCTGCCCCATATAATACGTGCCACTACTGGAGAAGCCGCAGAGGAAGAGGAAGGTCATAGTCGGTTTCTTCCTTCTTCCTCTCTCCACTGCCTTCCCCTCGCTCCAACTGCCATTTTGAGCCTCTTTCTTAGTTACATGGAGAAAGGAGCAGGAAGAGGGCAAGGCCTTTCGTAGAGAGTGTTGTCATCGGCTTCAGGACCCTCTGGTGGCTCTTTCTCTCATGGAGTCCCTTTGTGGGTTTCTCAGAGACCCCCCTCACTGGGGCCCTCCCACTGCACCATCCTTTGCCATAAGTGATGCAAACTCTGGCTGACACTCACAAGTCCCCCCTCAAGCCCTCCTCCGGGAGTGCATTCCACGCAGCTTCTCTGTACTGGTAGGAGGTCCTCTGGGTTGGGTCCTTCAAGATGACAAATGTTCTGTAGAGAACATGCTCTGTGCCCCACCATCAGCACAATCCACTCTACTCACTCTGCAGCCCTTTCCTTACCTGACATCAGGGTCAACTCATCGCTTCTCCAGGCAAGAGTTGGACATCAGTCTCTGTATCGTACAAACTCTTAAAGTCCTCTTCACTTGGTTTAAATTGTAGGAAAGGGACTACACCCTCCTCTCTTCAAGGGATTGGAGAGAGAAATCACCCAGTACTCCAACAACTCTTTTCAAAGACGTTCCCTCTCTCTAACCCTCTTCTTCCAGTTCCCTCCCTCCTCTTACAAATGGTCTGGACTTTGATGATGGGCTAAGGGAGGGTCACAACTAGTTGGAAACTTCTAGTTAGCAAGGCCTGCCTAGATTGCCAATCCTCTCTTTAGAACTGCACTGTCTAATACAGTAGCCACTAGCTCTGTATTAGGTGACTAATACGTGGCTGGTCAAGATAGTGATATGCTGTAAGTGTAACACATACACTGGCTTTTGAAGACCTAGTATGAGAAAAAAATGTAAAATATCTCATTAATATTTTGTATATTGGTTTTGTTTTTGATATAGTGGGTTAATAAATTATCTCATTGAAATTAACTTCACCTCTTTTTCCTTTTTTAAAAAGGTGTCTACTAGATATTCAGAATTACATATGTGGCTCACATATTTCTATTGGACAGCACTGCTTTAGAATGTGTGGTCACACAGCATTGGGACCCAGACCAAAACTCAGCGACAGGAAAAGTTCCATTCAACAGTCTGCTACATAGTGTTTGTAAATCCCTTAGCCTGCTGCTGGGCACATATTCAGCACTCAATAATTAGAATAAGGGAGAGACTGGAGGTAGAAGAAGAGGAGGCGATGTTATTTTTGTAGTAGTAGGTGATATCATTGTTACTGATATTATTCATCTCCATTTGCCAGTCTGTAAAATAAGAAAAACAATCACTGCTCTCCTGACTTCACAAGGCTGCAAGGCAGTTTGAGGGAAATAAAAAATCTTTTAAACTGCAAATAGCTGTGTAAACAGCGGTTGTCATGGTAATAATAATGATGGCTGCTGTAATACCCTGGCTCATGCTGGGAGAGATGCCGTAAGCGGGCCTCATTAGCCCAGCTGCTCTGGCTGGCTGGCCTGTGGCCCAGGAGTTCTTTCCATTGCATCAAAACCTACGCACAGCCCCACCCAGCCGTGGAAGACGTGGGGGTTCCCTGAGGACACCTGGGATAAGCATCTTTAACTTGAAGCTAGCTACTGTGAGGAACTCAAAGAAGCTTATAAGAAATGGTCAGGCACTTCAGGAGCTGCAGGGAAACGAAGTAACTCGACCCCAAGCCAGCCGGACTAATAGGGGAGATCCCTGTTCAGTCAGGGGAGCCTAGGGAATCAGGAGGAGCTTCCAGAGACCGTGACATCCGAGCTGGGTTTTCACTTGGTGAAGAAGAGGGGCAGGGACATTCAAGACAGAGGAACAGCAAGGGAAAGTCTCCAAGTATGAGAACACCTGGAATATTTTGTAAGCGGTGAAGGCATTTGGAAACGAATGGGGAGGGGGTGGGCGCTGCAGGGATTTATTGAGTGGAGACCAGTGAAGCTAAATGTCCAGAAATGTGCAGGACGGTTCTGTACAATGAAGAAATGTCCTGCCTGAAATGGCAGTAGCGGCCCCGTTGAGAAACAATCCGAATGGGGAAGGAGAAGCTGAGGTATGAGATGTAAGTAGGGCCAGGTCATGAAGGGCCTCACAGTCAGACTGTGGACCTTGAGCCATCTTCCAGGTGACACAGAGCTGCTGAATTCCTTCCCATCTGCAGGGAACTGGCGCCCGTTTCTAAAACCCAGCACGCGTTCCTGCAGGGCTCTGGAGGGAAACTCTGCCCCCTGAGGCTCACCCCTCCTTCTGGGGCTCTTGCTTGGATTCCCAGTCACCCTGCTCCTGGCCCCAGAATGATGCCATTTTCCCTTTGAAACTCCAGACTAAGTGTGGACACAAACAAGCACTTAAAAAACATTTGTCAAATGGAATTTACTTCAAAGGCCATGAAAGCAAACCCTTATTCCATGTAGCTCATGCATGTTTAGCTTGAGTAAAGTTGGAACCATTGTGGCTGTAAGATGATATTCAGCCCAGGGGGTGGGAGTAGGGAGAGCAAAGAACTTGCTCTGCCAGGCTTGCCTGTTAATAACTATTTGAGTCAGGCACTCTCCTGGGTACTTTACATACATGACTACATTTCATCTTCACAACAACTCATTTTACAGATGAGGAAACTGAGGCTCAGGGAGATTGAATCATCCAAGGTGCCCAAGTGGCAGAGCCAGATCTGTCCAAGTCCAAATGCCTTTTTGCTCTTTCCCCTCAGCCAAGGGGAAATGGTGGTTTTCTGAGGGAGGAAAGGCATCAAGACCTGGCAATGAAGACAGGCATTCTTCCCTCAGTTCCCCTGGTAGGATGTGGCCTGCAGAGGGCTGCAGCCGGTTCACTGAAACAGTGCCAAGGGCTCCAAGCCCACTACTTTCTGGCAGTCACTCATTTCAGAAAGAGGCTGAGGAGGGCCATGAAATGGAAGCAGGAAAGAGAATAGAGCTTGGGCCAATTCCTCACCTTGAGCTGGGGCCTTGACTACACAAGAATGTATTGATTCAGGAGGCTTGTTGTGGGGGAAAATTAGCTTCTGCAGAGAGACTGCACCTCATAGCATGCCCTGCTTCTCTCTCCTCAGTGCACCTTAACGGCCCAGGGCTCACAGGCACAGAGCCATTGCACAAGTCAGATCCACCAGTGGTTGTTTTTCTCTGCATCTTCCTGGGTGAGGGCCAAGTCTTAGTCTCTCACTGTTAAGAGGGCTATTATCCTTCATGAAGAAATAAGAGAGACTAATTGCTGCTGGGACTGGCCTGTGCAAGACTGCTGTGGCCTCCCCAAATCCCTTGGACTCAGCAAAGAATCAACAGTATAGTCATTTTTCATCCGTCCATCCATCCATCCATCCATCCATCCATCCATCCATCCATCCATCCATC
>JAKSZT010007815.1:35708889-35796826 GCA_026826555.1 Tolypeutes matacus
ATCCATCCATCCATCCATCCATCCATCCATCCATCCATCCATCCATCATCTGCTATTTCCCAACACTGTACTTGGCTCTGGGGAGCAAAAAATGAAGCACAGTCCCTATCCTCAGAGCTAAGGGTTCAATTGTGGGGAGACTGGTAAAAATATAAACTTGGTGTTCCCAGTCCTCACCAGCCTATAAATATAAGGATCCACAAATTCAAATAACTCACTCAGAGCCATTAATTCTCTTCAAAGTGTCCCTCAAATATTTTTTTGAAATCCTTAAGGAGTGCTTGACATGTAATCATGAACCAATCCATGGGTTCTTTTTTTGTGTGCTTTGTGTGTGTGGTTTTTTGTTTTTTTTTTAAGGAGTTACTGGGGATTGAAACAAGGACCTTGCACATGTGAAGCAGGCACTCAACCATTGAGCTATACCCACTCCACTAACCCATCAGTTTTAACCAACTCTTTACTCCCACAATCCATCCTGCCATGGTTCTCCCTTGTTAATACTCTCTGCTTTCACAGCTGCATAAGGGAGCCTCTGCACCCCCAGAAATGGCATTGTCCTTTCTGAGAGAGCTATGGCTATACCAAAGTGCCTGCCCCCAGACCATAAGGCTAACTGCACAAAGTAGAGAACGCTTTTCCTTCCTTCAGGTGAACTTGGGCCCATTCCCATCCCCTTGTCCATGTGTCCGTGTAGGTCACAACCTGTGCAGCCATACATTGTAGGGCTGGGTGCAAGGATGCTCCCCAAACCTCTAGTCCTCAGGGTTTCCAGAGTGATACTGAATTCCAAGCAGAGGAGAAGAGAATGGCCTCTCCTTAAATTTGGGTTGGATAGTCACCTGAGGATCTCAAAGCAGTGCTGCTTAAGCCCAGAATCCCACAAGGTCTGTAAATCATCCCTTCACCAGGACTCATAAACATTTCAAGGGGTTTGGCAACAAATAAATATGACCTATGAACAGTACCAATGTCCTTCTGTCTTGGATCTTTCTCTCAGTATCCCAATCCCTCATAATATGCCCTCATAAAATGCCTCCCTCACAATATGCCCTCATGCATATTAGCTTATGCAAATAGACTCCAAGAGGGCACTAAGTCCACCCATCCTGACTCCCAGTCTGGACTCACCTAGAATACTGTTTTGAATAAGTAACTACAATACAGTGTGACAAGAGCTATCATCGTTGCAAGCACAGAGAAGGGGCATGTAAATCAGACAGTGTGTCTCAGAGAAGGGGCATCTGAAGTGAGCCTTAAACAATGAGTAGGGAAATTGAAGGGAAAGTAGAGGGATGACATTCCAGACAGAAGGAACAGCATGAGCAAAGTTGCAGGGGGATCAGCTTGGTGTTGCTGGAGTGCAAAATGCAAGGCAGGGATGGGGAGAGGGGAGGGGAAGCTGGAGAGGTCAACAGGAGCCTGATCAAGGATGGTTTTATAGTCCATATTGAGATCATACTTTAAGGCATTAGGGAGCCATTGAAGGTGTCTAGCAGAGGCATGAGATGATCAGCTGTGTGATTTAGAAAGATTGTTCTGTCCATGTGAAATGAATTTGAGCAGGGCCAGAGAGAAGGAAGTGGAGCTATTGGGGAGGCTATTGAAGTGATTGGGATGAGAGGTGATGAGGATTAAGACAAGTTCATAAGTAGAGGGGCAAGAACCACTCCCGGGTTTCTGGCTTGGGCACCACACATGTAGAAACCACTGACTGATACAGATAACAAAAGAGAAGAGAGAATTGGAAGATGAGGAAGATGACCGGTTCTTGAGGTTGTTTCAGTTTCCTAACTACTAGAACAAATACCATACAATGGGTTGGCTTAACAACTTGAATTTATCAGCTCATGGTTTCAGAAGCTAGAAGTCTTGCTTCCTCCTGGGGTTGGTACCTTCTGGCTGGCCAGCAATCTTTGGGTTTCTTGGATTTTCTGTCAAATGGCAATGCACATGGCCATGTCTTCTCCTTTTTCCTCCAGGTTCCATTAACTTCCATTTTCTGGCTGCTCCCTGTAGCTTCTCTTTAATGTAAAATTCCTTTGCTTATAAGGACTTCAGCCATATTGAATTAAGGCCCACCATCATTCAACATGAACACCTTAATAAACAACATCTTCAAAGGTCCTGTTGACAAATGGGTTCATACCCACAGGCCCAGGGGTTGGGACCTGAACAAGCCTTTTGAGGGGGACATGATCCAATCCCCGACAGGTGTCTATAACACATACTTGAGGGGTATAAGGAAGACTTCTGGAAATATAAATATGAAGCTTAGGAGAGGTGTCTGAACTAAGGATATACAGTAGGTTTGGGATGATCAGAGGGGAAGCCATACTTGTAGATGGGTTGCAGCCAGAAAGCATCTAAAAGAGAGAAGAACGTCAAGGACAGAGATTTGCAGGGCATTGACATTTAAAGAGCAGGCAGAAAAGTGACGTCAATTAAGGAGATTGGGGAAATCTAGATATAATGGTGTTAGGGAGACAAGGAGAGTAGAATGAGCAACAGTGCCAAATGGTGCAGAGAGGTCAAATGGAATAAGTACTTGCTAAAAAGTATCCATTTATGTGACTAGCAATATGACTCGCAAAGTGTTGAAATGTGGGTGAAAAGGAAAGAAGTTGAAATAGAAAAGAAATATCATCTTTCAAGATTGGAGGTGAAAGGGGAGAAAAAAGAAGGCATTAGAGTGAGAAGGAGTCAGAGTAGAGGAAGAGCCTATCTCTGGATGAAGTCCATTTGAGCAGGTTGCAAGGCTAAAGGAACGTAAAGAGTGGAGGGCAAGGGGTTAGAATGAATACTTGACAGAGACGTCCTGGAAGAGTCAAGAGGAGAAAGGTACCCGATCACAGGTGGAGGGACTGGCTTCAAACAGAAGGGATGCAGCTTCTGAGACTCAAGGGTGGCGGCACTTAGAGGTGAGACAGTAAGTGAAGAGGGGCTTCATGCCTAAGGCTCTCTGTTATTTTGGGGAAGGGAATCTGGACCCATGTAGAAACTTGTGGAGAGTGGACAAGATACAAAATGACCATAATGGGGAGGGGCCAAAGCATTCCACAAGGGATGCTCAGAAGAGTTATGTTTTGTCTTTGTTTTTTTCCACAGCCCAGGTCAAGAGATCTTGCCTCAACAGAAAAAAAGACAGCTTCAGAGACCATGCTAATCCTCTTTTTCCTTCCTCTTTTCTCAAAAAGGCAAGCATTTTATGAAACCTTTACCCACCTTTTTTACACCATATATTCAGGAAGTACCAGGGCTTTGATGGAAGTCCTCCAATTTCCCAGAAATAATATTCCTGCTGCAGTTTCCAAAAGGCCTCCTCATAGGCAAATGCCAGGCAAGGCCTTGCCTATTGGAATACTGTCTGTGTGGACATCAGATACTTCCTAAGGCCTTCTTTCCTGGCAGCCAGACTGGTAAGCAGACATTCTCCACATAAGGGAGCTATGTCATTGGGGCAGTTTGGAGGCCAGGAAAACACTTCCAAATTAAACAGTCCTGTAGAAGAGTTTGGGGACTTGCCCCAAGCTCTCCAAAGAGCAGAGGCCTGGGAAACAATGGCTGCAACTCAAAGGCAGATCCAGGATGTCTCCCTTCCTTGGGAGGGCCTCTGCCATTTTCAGTCAGCCTCCCTTCAATGGGTCTGGATCCCTCAGCTGAGGGTCACAGCCCAAGTAAAAGCCCTCCAAGACAGGTGCCCATTTCAGGGCTCACCTTCCTCTTTCTCATTCATTGTGGCTTCCTCTGCTTGAATATACTGGTGGGCAAGCCCCCCACCAATTCTGTAATCCAGACTCCTCATGGGACAGCCCTTTAGGGGATGAAAGGGGAATCAGGAGCACAAGGGAAAGAGTAAGGGGCCACCAAGTAAGCCCCTCTGAGGTAGAACATTTAGAAACAGTGCCTTCCAGGAGGAAGTTGACACTCCCTCCGCTATCTGAATCTGTGTCCCCTCCCACCTGTTACAGACACTACTGGGGCCCCACTCTACTCCTATATCTGCCCAGCCACTGCTTCCTCACCCCTTATTTCTGGATTCACTAAATCCTCCCCAGTCCCTCAAAGCTCAGCCACATACTGTGTCCAGAGTTTTGGGCCAAGAAGACTCCCAGATTTCCCAAGGCCTGCCTCTCCTGTGTTTGCCCGATTCACATGAGGCCAGGACTGAACTCTTCTTTTGGCAGCTATTGCTGCCAAACCCAGTCCTTGGTCTCAAGGCTAGGACTTTCCATCACAAGCTGACCTCTCAATGCCCCCAACCTACTGGACACTGGCTTCAGGGCAGTCAGCAGTGGGAATGACTGACATACTGAGGTCCTCTCGTTGTGGGTCCAATCATTTGCCTAAATCACACTGAGAGCTGCTGTGTACTCCCTGAGTTGTAACCCCATTGACTATGAGTTCTTTGAGGACAGGGATGGTGTTGGAGTCACAGTTCTCTCCTCAGGACCTGACCAAGAGCCTGGCACAGGAAACATTTGTGGTTGGACACACAGAGAGATAAACAATTGGATGAATATATGGATGGATGCCCTTCCTGCCTGCTGGAGTTTGCCAGGGAACCCCTGCTCCAACATTACCCCACCAAAGCTCCATATTATTATAGTCCTCACTGCCTCCTGGTTATTTAGAAAAATGAGTCCAGTTGGCTCCAGAATTTCTAGATATGAAGGGCTTAGAATTGACAATCAGGTTAGAAATGTCAGTGTGGGGATTTGTGTAACAGTTGCATTTGCATATAAAGCACCTTCATGATGTAGACACAGAAATGTACTATCCACACTCCCCTTCAAGGAACAGCTTGCTGCTCAATTGCAGACAGTGGAGTCAGCATACAGCCTTCCATGTCAGCTTCTTCCGGGTCTGCCTCAGCTGCCATTAGTAGAAGCCATGTCCAAAGGGGAAAAAAAAATCAGTAAACTTGAAGGCAAGTGAATAGAAACTATCCAGACTGAAGTACAGACAGAAAAAGGACTGAAAATACAAACACAGCCTCAGTGACCTATGAGATAATATTGTCATTTAATATATGTGTGTGTGGAATCCCAGAGGAGAGCAAAATTGGCACAAAAATTTTTTTAAGAAATAAGGGTCAAAGTTTTCGAAATTTGATGAAAACGATAAACTCACAGATCCCAGGAGGTCAATAAAACCCAAACAACATAAACATTAAAAAAAAAAAATTTCTAAGCACATCCATTATAGTAAAATTGTTGAAACAAAAAATAAAGCAGCCAGAGAAAAAGAGGCACATTACATATGGGGGACCAATCCTAAGAATGATCACTGACTTTTCATGAGAAGCAATGGCGATGAGAAGACAATAAAACAATATTTTTAATGTTCTAAAGAAAAAAAAGTCAATGTAGAATTCTTTATCCAGGAAAAATATCCTTTAGGATGAAAATGAAATAAAGACATTTTCAGACAAACAAAAGCCAAGAGAATTCATTACTAGCAGATCTACACTACCAGGAATGCTAGCCAGCTAATGCTTCAGGTGGAAGAGAAACGGCACCAATTGGAAACCAGCACCTGCATGAAGAAATGAAAAATTCCAGAACTTTGAGCATAGAAGACTTTTTCTTATTCCTTAAATCCATTATAAGAAAAACAATTGACTATTTAGGCAAGAATATTTTTTTTTTTTTTACCGGGAAGTCCCGGGGATCGAACCCGGGTCCCTCCATATGGGAGACGGACGCCCAACCAGTTGAGCCACATCCGACCCAGGCAAGAATATTTACAATGTATTGTGGTTTATAACATTTGGAAAAGTAAAAAAAATTACAACAGTAGCAAAAGACTGGGAGGGAGGTAAATGGAAATATACTGCTGTAAGGTTCTTATATGTGAAGTAGTATACCATTAATTCAAAGTAGTCTGTAATAAATTAAAATATTAGCAAACTGAATTTGGTAGTGTATACAAAAGATAATACACCATGACAAAGTTGGGCTTAATCCTAGAAATGTAAGGTTGTTTGTCATTTAAAATGCATGAATTCACCACATTGAAAAATTAAAGGAGAAAAAATAATCATAATGTATTTCTTATTCTGTCATCTTTCATCCTGACAAGCTAACTGTGGAACTGTTTTAATATGAGGCCATCTAGAAATGCACATTTGACAAGAGATGGCAGGCCACACTTCTGTTTCTGCACCCAGTACAGACATCACTAATGATCCTGCATGTCATTCTCTTCTGCTGAGCCCATCTTAGGGCTCAAAGTTTTCTCAACACAGGTATCAATTATTAATTGGTAATAATACCTGTAATGGTTAAGTTCAAGTATCAACTTGGCTAGGTTATGATGTCCAGTTGTTACATCAAGTATTAGCTTGATTGTTACTGTCAGGCTATTTCATAGATGGATTTAAATCAATCAGTTGTTTGCATCTTTGGCTGATTATATCTACAATCAACAAAGAAGACTGCCTTCAGCAATGAGAGGAGTATCCTCATCCAATCAGTTTAAGGCCTTAAATCAAGAACTGAGGATTTCAGCAGTCAGAAAGAATTTTTATCTCTACTTCAACCAGCCATTTTCTCCTGGGGAATTCAAAATCATCTTCCAACTTCTGGCCTGCCCTGTAGAACTTAGACTCACCAATCCCCATGATTGTGTAAGCCATTTCTTATAATCTCTCTCTCTTTCTCTCTCATTATCTCTTTTTAAATGTATATATATGTATGTATGTATGTGTTCAATTTCTCGGAAGAATCCTAATAAAATACCTAAGATAAACCTGTTTGTGATCCCTTGTTTGGAATATGAGGATGAGAATGTAGAATGGGGTTTTATCAGAACTATAGGAGCACTTCAGAGCAATAGGTTATAAGTCTAATCTTACTTTTATAGGTAATAGTGATGCTAATGACAACAATAATAATGAATCAATTTAGCAACTGCCTGCCTATCTCCAGACTTTTTATATGTAAGAAAAGTTAACTGCAACCTAGGTTTGTGGATCTTTACAGCTGAAGTATTCCTGATACAGACTGAAACTTAAAAGAGTGAGAGCAGACAGAATTTTGTAGGTAGTGGGACGCCATGATCAAATCAAGTGGGAAATCGGAACTTCTGTAGAACAAGTGGTTGGGACGTGAGGAGTAGGAAAAATGTGAGCGATGAGAAGCTAGGGCTTTTTCATTAAAAGCCTTAGAAATTATGTTATGAAGTATGAACTTGATCCTGGGTGTCATGTACAATCAGAAGCCACTTAGGGGTTCTAAGTGTGGAAACTAACCTGATCAGAATTGTGATTCAGAAAGATCATTCTGGCTGGTGAAGAGGACACATTGGAGAAGATCCAAACAAGAGGTACAGAGACCAGTTAGGAGTGGGTTTGCAGGGGCAAGAAGAAAACATTCACCACAGGTACCCTCCTCTTAGAAGAGCAATGAGGAGAGGGTGTGGAATCACTGCCTCCAAAGTGAAGACTGTGAATCAGAATTAGAACCTCAACTTAACTAACTATAAAGTTCTAGCTAAGGAAAATGGTAAAAGGTAAACGGATTTGTTTTTTGAAGGTACTGGGTTAAACTGCAACTAAAAAAAAAAAAAAAAAGTTAAGCCTAGAAAAACCTAGCAACTGAATGTGAAAACATTGCACTTTCTCTTTTGAAACTGAGAATGGGTGAGAAAGCTGTATGGAATGCCTGGAAGCAGCAAAGACCCAAATCTAGAGCTAAGAACCTGTGTTTTGACAATTTCCAAACACATGTACTCTGCAATTTCTAGCAGTAAGTGAAATTCTTCTGGTGAAGAATTTTAGTTTGAGGTAGAAACCTGATTCAAATTGGAAGATTTTCAGTGCATATGCACGCGGGTAGAATGATTTCCCTTCTGTTTTGGTTAACTGGCAGTTAGTTTCTGGAGAGTTTAAACTTTTTGTTTAACCACAGGACACTGATTGTCATGTGTCTTTCAAGGTGGTTAATTTCTCAGTGTTGAGGACTACAGGCTAACGGAATGTGAAATGCTCCTAGGAGCCAAGTTACATAACAATTTAAAATAAACTTGACAGTCTTGCATTTCAGGTTCGCTTTATCTAAATATTCACAAGAAAAGGGAAACTTCAAAAAATGTTCTTGAAACAAAACTGGGCCCAGGAGGTCACATGCTATAAATCTTTCAACCTCAGAAGAAAGAGAAGACAAACTATTGTTTGCTTACAACCAGCTGACTAGATAATTACAGTAGGGGAAAGAAGGGCGAGTTGTCTCAGGGAGAAGCAAACAAAAAATCTGTGGAGATGGATGGTTTGGGAACTGGCCATCTTCAAATAATTTTCCTGCCCTAGAGTGAAGTGCGTAAATGAGATTCTTGTCCTTGGGTGGAGAAGTTTTGAAAGATTTTTTTTTTTTGGTGAATGCAGTATTTATTGCTCAGTCACTAGCCAAAGAGCTCTAAAACATCAGAGTACCAGAAAATATTTTCTAGTTATAAAGCGTCAATCCCAAAAGATCAGGAATAGTATAAGGAATACATAACAATGTAAAGTATTGTCGAGAACTGCACGATGAATACATGGTAAGCCTCTGTTAGTAAGGTTATAAGAGGACTGTGCCTGAAAACACTATTTGAAGATCTATTATCTTAATAATGTGATTAAGAGATCAAATTACTTCATTGTGAAATCATCCGTCTATAATCAACATCCATAAAAGGAAGAAACATGCTATAATCTCAGAGTTCTTAATTTGGGATCCATCATGGCCTGGGATTCCAGGAATCTGTGAATCCTTTGGAATTCTTGGTGAAATTTTGGATGTATCAGTAGGCACAGTTTTTGGAAGAGTTATCCCCAGCTCTTTCTAAAAAGGGTCCTCAGATCCAAAAAATTAGGTACCACTGTTTTAAAACTAGGCTATTGTTTATCTATGTAAAAATACATAACTAGATATTGGATAATTTAATAACATTCCATAAGTCTGAAATTAAGAAAAGTATTTGATTTTTCAAAAATTCTCATAAAAACATTTTAGAAAAATGGAAACTGGATATCCTAATTAAAGGAAATCTCATCCAGAGAGTGGACATTGGTGGAAGTTCAATATAATAAATATTTCAGGAAAAAAGAGCTATGATAATACTTTCAAATTACTTAAGAAAAAGTTTAGATTATTCTGAAGGATTCCCTTTCCTAGGATTAAAGAGAGGGTAGAAATAGCTATATCAGGACTTATTTGTCTGGACAGATGCATATCCTAATTCCTCTCCTTTTCCCAGCTTTTTTTTTTTTTTTTTTTTTGATTTTTTTTTTAACTTCATTTTGTACATATAATAATTGAAAACATAAGCAATTAAAAACTAAAAAGTAAACACAGATGAATAAATATATACATTTCTCAAATGTAATGGATACATGTAAATTTTTTTTTTGTTGTTTTGTTTTTTGCTTGTTTTTTTTTCTTTGTGACTCAAACAATATATTACACAATATATT
Organism: Tolypeutes matacus; assembly: GCA_026826555.1. Lineage (NCBI taxonomy): Eukaryota > Metazoa > Chordata > Mammalia > Cingulata > Chlamyphoridae > Tolypeutes > Tolypeutes matacus. The sequence goes on from JAKSZT010007815.1 coordinate 35,718,347, forward strand.
TGGTTCATAGTAATGCATTCATACAGTATTTGTCCTTTTGTGTCTGGCTTGCTTCACTCAACATAATGTCCTCCAGGTTCATCCATGTTGCCATATGCTTTATGAATTCATTTCTTCTTACAGCTGCATAATATTCCATCATGTGAATAGACCACAGTTTGTTTATCCATTCATCTGTTGATGGACACCTGGGTTGTTTCCGACTTTTGGCAATGGTGAATAATGTGGCTATGAACATCGGTGTGCACATGTCCATTCGTGTCACTGCTCTCAGTTCTTCTGGGTATATACCCAGTAGTGGTATTGCAGGGTCACATGGCAAGTCTATATTCAACTTCTTTAGGAACTGCCAAACAGTCCTCCATAGTGGTTGTACCATCCTGCATTCCCACCAACAGTGAAGAAGTGTTCCTATCTCTCCACATCCTCTCCAAAACTTGTAGTTCACTGTCTTTTTAATAGTGGCCATTCTGATAGGTGTGAAATGATATCTCATTGTACTTTTGATTTGCATTTCCTTAATCATGAGTGATGTTGAGCATTTCTTCATGTGTATTTTTGCCATTTGTATTTCTTCTTCGGAGAAATGTCTATTCAAGTCTTTGGCCCATTTTTTAATTGGGTCATCTGTCTTTTGATTGTTGAGTTGTAACATCCCTTTATATATCCTGGATATTAAACCCTTATCAGATATGTGATTTCCAAATATTTTTTCCCATTGAGTTGGCTGCCTTTTCACCCTTCTGACAAATTCCTGTGCGGTGCAAAAGTGTTTAATTTTGAGGAGGTCCCATTTATCTAATTTTTCTTTTGTTGCACGTGCTTTGAGTGTGAGGTCCAAGAAACCACCACCTACTACAAGGTCTTGAAGATGTTTCCCTACATTTTCTTCCAGTAGTTTTATGGTCCTGGTTTTTATATTTAGATCTTTGATCCATTTTGAGTTGATTCTTGTATAGGGGGTGAGAGAGGGGTCCTCTTTCATTCTTTTGGTTATAGATATCCAGTTCTCCCAACACCATTTGTTGAAGAGACTGTTTTTTCCCATCAGCGTGGGCTTGGTAGGTTTGTCAAAAACCAGTTGACTGTAGAGGTGAGGGTTTATTTCTGGATTCTCAATTCTATTCCACTGATCGATATGTCTATCTTTATGCCAGTACCATGCTGTTTTGACCACTGTAGCTTTGTAATACGTTTCAAGGTCAGGCAGTGAAATTCCTCCCACATTGCTCTTCTTTTTTAGAATGCTTTTGGCTATTCGGGTGCACTTACCTTTCCAGATGAATTTGGTAATTGCCTTCTCTAAATCTGTAAAGTAAGCTGTTGGGATTTTGATTGGTATTGCATTGAATCTATAAATCAGTTTGGGCAAGACTGACATCTTCACGATATTTATTCTTCCAATCCATTAACACGGAATGTCTTTCCATTTGTTTAGGTCTTTTTAAATTTCTTTTAGCATTGTTTTGTAGTTTTCTGCATATAGGTCCTGTACTTCCTTGGTTAAATTAACTCCTAGGTATTTGAGTCTTTTTGTTGCTATTGAAAATGGAATTTTCCTCCTGATTTCCTCCTCAGATTGTTCAGTACTAGTGTACAAAAACATTACTGATTTTTGCGTGTTGATCTTATATCCTGCCACTTTGCTGAACTCGTTTATTAGTTCAAGTAGCTTTGTTGTGGATATTTCAGGATTTTCTAAATACAGGATCATGTCATCCGCAAACAGTGAGAGTTTTACTTCCTCTTTTCCTATTTGGACGCCTTTGATTTTTTTTGTCTTGTCTAATTGCCCTAGCTAGAACTTCTAGTACAATGTTGAATAACAATGGTGACAGTGGGCATCCTTGTCTTGTTCCTGATCTTAGGGGGAAAGCTTTCAACCTTTCCCCATTGAGTATGATGTTGGCTGTGGGTTTTTCATATATGCCTTTTATCATATTGAGGAATTTTCCTTTTATTCCTATCTTTTGAAGTATTTTTATCAAAAAAGGATGTTGGATTTTGTCGAATGCCTTTTCTGCATCTATTGAGATGATCATGTGGTTTTTTTCCTTCAATTTGTTAATGTGGTGTATTACATTGATTGATTTTCTTATGTTGAACCAGCCTTGCATACCAGGAATAAATCCCACTTGGTTGTGATGTATAAGTCTTTTGATATGCTGTTGGATTCGATTTGCAAGTATTTTGTTGAAAATTTTTGCATCTATGTTCATGAGAGAGATTGGTCTGTAATTTTCTTTTCTTGTGGAATCTTTATCTGGCTTTGGTATTAGGGTGATGTAGGCTTCATAAAATGTGTTGGGTAATTTTCCCTCCTCTTCAATTTTTTGGAAGAGTTTAAACAGGATTGGTGTTAATTCTTTTAGAAATGCTTAGTAGAACTCACCTGTGAAGCCATCTGGTCCTGGACTTTTCTTTGCTGGGAGATTTTTGATGACGGATTCAATCTCCTTAATTGTGATTGGTTTGTTAAGTTCTTGTATTTCTTGTTGTGTCAGTGTAGGTTGGTTATGAGTTTCTAGAAATTTGTCCATTTCATCCAGGTTGTCTAGTTTATTGGCATATAGTTTCTCATAATATCCTCTTATGATTCTTTTTATTTCTGTGAGGTCATTTGTAATTTCCCCCCTTTCATTTCTGATTGTATTTATTTGCATCTTCTCTCTTTTTTTCTTTGTTAGTCTAGCGAGGGGTTTGTCAATTTTATTGATCTTCTCAAAGAACCAGCTTTTGGTTTTGTTGATTTTCTCTATTGCTTTTCTGTTCTCATTTTCATTTATTTCCGCTCTAATCTTTATTATTTCTTTCCTTCTTTTTGCTTTGGGATTGGTTTGCTGTTCTTTTTCTAGTTTCTCAAGTTGTTCAGTTAAATCTTTGAGTTTAGCTCTTTCTTGTTTCTTAATATAGGCATTTAGGGCTATAAATTTCCCTCTCAAGACTGCCTTTGCTGTATCCCATAAGTTTTGATATGTTGTGTTCTCATTTCCATTTGTCTCAATATATTTACTGATTTCACTTGCAATTTCTTCTTTGACCCACTGAGTATTTAGGAGTGTGTTGTTCAGTCTCCATACATTTGCAAATTTACTTTTTTCCTGTCTGTTATTGATTTCTACCTTCATTCCATTATGATCTGAGAAGGTGCTTTGTATAATTTCAGTCTTTTTATATTTATTGAGAGCTGTATTGTGACCTAACATGTGATCTATCCTGGAGAAAGATCCATGGGCACTTGAGAAGAATGTATAACCCGCTGAGTTTGGATGCAGTGTTCTGTATATGTCTGTTAGGTCTAACTTGTTTATCATATTGTTCAAGTTCTCTGTTTCCTTGTTGATCTTCTGTCTAGTTGTTCTATCTAATGATGTGAGAGGGGTGTTGAAGTCTCCGACGATTATTGTAGAAATGTCTATTTCTCCCTTCAGTTTTGTCAGAGTTTGTCTCATATTTTGGGGCACCCTGCTTAGGTACGTAGATGTTTTTGACTGTTCTATCTTCCTGGGGGATCATTCCTTTTATTAATATATAATGGCCTTCCGCATCTCTTATCACTTTTTCGCATTTGAAGTCTGTTTTGTCTGATATTAGTATAGCTACCCCTGCTCTTTTCTGTTTACTATTCGCGTGGAGTATCTTTTTCCAACCTTTTACTTTCAGCCGGCTTGTATCCTTGGGTCTGAGGTGAGTTTCTTGTAAGCAGCATATGGGTGGCTCATGTTTTTTTATACATTCTGTCAGCCTGTGTCTTTTGATTGGGGAATTTAATCCATTCACATTCAATGATATTACTGAAAATGCACTATTTATTTCCTCCATTTTATTCTTTGGTTTTCATATGTCATCTTATTTTTGTCTTTCTTTTTAGTCTTTTGGTTTTCCTTTCTGCTTTTATTTCTTCTATACTCTCCTCCAAGCCTCTCTCTCCTGTCTTTTTCTTTCAGGTTCTAAGGCTTCCTTTAATATTTCCTGCAAAGGTGGATTCTTTTTTGCAAACTCTCTTAGTTTCTGTTTGTTTGTGAATACTTTATATTCACCTTCATATTTGAAGGACAGTTTTGCTGGATAAAGAATTCTCGGCTGGCAGTTTTTCTCTTTCGGTTTCCTAATTGTATCATACCACTGTCTTCTCGCCTCCATGGTTTCTGAAGAGAAATCTGCACAAAGTCTTACTGGACGTCCTTTGTACGTGATCGTTTGCTTCTCTTTCACTGCTCTGAGAATTTTCTCTTTATCTTTTACATTTGACATTCTGAATAATGTGTCTTGGCGTAGGTCTATTTGGATTTATTCTTATTGGGGTACGGTGTGCTTCTTGGACATGGAAGTTCATTTCTTTCGTGAGAGTTGGGAAATTTTCAGCTATTATTTCCTCAAATACTCTTTCCGCCCCTTTTCCTTTCTCTTCTCCTTCTGGAACTCCCATGACACGTATGTTCTAGCGTTTTGTGTTGTCATTCAACTCTCTGAACCCCTGCTCAATTTTTCCCATTCTTTTCTCTCTCTGTTCTTTTCTCTCTTCAATTTTAGCTGCTCTGTCTTCAGTATCACTTATTCTTTCTTCTATCATTTCGAGTCTGCTGTTGTATGCTTTAAATGTATTTTTGACTTCACCTATTGTGTCTTTCATTCCCATGAACTCTGTTACTTTTCTGTTCAGGATTTCAAATTCTTCTTTGCGTTCGCTCAATGTCTTCTTGATGTCATTGATCTCTTTAACTATATTCTCTTTCATCTCATTAATTTGATTTTGGAAATTTGTGCTCATCTCACTGATCAGTTCTCTCAAATTCTGCATCTCTTCTGGGACTTTGCTGTATTCCTTTTCTTGGGCCATGTCTTCTATTTTCTTAGTATGGCTCATGCTCATTAATTTTTTGCGGGTACTTAGGCATCTGGTTAGTTTGTATTTTACTTAGATGCTCTTTATCTTTCTCTTTTATGGGGTTTTAGTGGCAGGAGGCTGTGAGTTACCATAGCTCTTTGATTATTGGCTCAACCTTGTTAGGATTGTTCTGCTGGTTGCTCAAAACTGGGCACTGGACCCAGTAATTGGTTGTAGAGTCATTTCCTAGGGCCTTGGGCAGGGAGGCTATAGAGGCCAGGAAAAGCCTCTCATTAATTTTCTTATGTGCACTTCCTTCTTCTGCCAGGAGATGGCGCTTGTTGGCAGCTCTCAATTCAATGCCTGGTCCGAGCGTATTTATTGTGACACAGGCCAGATCAATGTGATAGAGCTTCCTGTCTGGGGGCTAGGAGCCCTGTGATTCAAACTTTCTGAGACAGTTCTCCAGACTTCTCTCGTAGCGCGCCCCTTTTCCCAGCTAGAAAATATTTCCACTCCCTTCTGAATCCTCAACAATCAGTCCCTGTTAGTAGAGGAGATTGGGAGGTTTGTATATCTTTAGCCCCTTGCAGTCTCTAAGGCAATCAATGGCGCTGCCCCACCCAGCCTGGAAGGGCTCTCGGGACAGGGCAGACCAAACCTGGGAGTCCAAAGCAGGGTCAGCCCCGGGCTCTCTCTCCCCTCTCCCGTAGTGTCCTCAACAATTAGTCCAGGCTAGAAAAGACGGAGGTTGCGAGGGTCGGATTTCTCCAGTCCTTTCTAGGCTCCCAGGGCAAACCGCCATGTGGAAGGGTCCGTAGGGCTCTGCAGCCCAAATTTCAGGCCAGAACCTGAGTCAGCCTAAGGCTGTGTCCCTCTCTCTCCCCTTTCCGGGAGTGGCAGATCCCTGAAGCCCCCTTTGTCTGTGGTCGCAGGCCCAGGGGCCCGAGAATTCTGAAGAATGTGGGGGAGGGTGCCGGCAGCAGCAGAGGCTGCTACTTGCAACTCACAGTTCTGTAGTCGCGATTTCCCTCTTCTGTCCCTCTCTCCTCTAGGTGGTGTGCAGCCTTCACCTGCTGTCCCAAACCCTAGAAGATCTTTTTCGGGGCTGTTCCAGCTTGTCCTCTAGCTATTTTTCTGGAGAAGAGATTCCCGTGTTTTACTAGTCCGCCCGAAAGATTCTTTTATGCAATCCCAGTGAACAAGCAGTTAATTGGTTGCAGAAAAACTAGTGGGGAGGAGTGCTCAGGTAAAGTGATATTAACATTTCCAGATGAACAAATGATATTTTAAAATAATTTTACTCAAAATGTTCAGTATTTTTAAATGATAAACAAAATTAAGTGTGATAGAAACAAATATGAGCAATGGGAAAATTATGGTATAAAATTGGAGAACATGAATTGGATTGCATTAATATTCTAATTTAATTCATTCCAGACTTTTTTTTTTTGTATGTTGATTTTGAGGGAATAGTTACTAAACACTTACTATGTAACACACTTTTATATTATATTCATTCTTAATCCTTACCACCATCCTACCAGGCAAGTAGTTTAACAGATGTAGAAACTGAGGCTGAGAGGTTAAATGACTCGTTCATAGTCAAACAGCTAGTAAGCTGCAGTCAAGTCATTTAATCTTGCAGCAAAATCAATGCTCTTTCCTCTATACAATTCTGCTTCTCTGTCCTTATGGAAGTTTTGTTATTATAGTATTTTTAAAATTTTAGAAGTGACAGGTACTTGTGCCCTGCAGTCATCGTTTAATATTATGTTAGAGATGCAGATTTGGAATATTTACTAATACAACCAGAATATTTGTACTGAAACAGAACCGCAATTGTGCACATTTCTGTCATCTACTTTTGTCCGATTTGGGGAAAGTTCTTGAATTTTTTCTCAAGAGTGGCAGAGATTTCTTGGTAAGGTTTGGGAAGTTCTTGAACTGCCCCAAGTATATCAAATCACCCACAAGCCTTGTTATAAATAGATACCTGGTCCCCATCCCAGATCTCTGTGATTTAATGGCTCGTAGGCAGGGCCAGACATCTCTATGCCTATGGAATTCCTCAGATAATTCTGCTGCACAGCACTGGCTTAGGGCAGAGAAACTCAAACCTTATCATCAGAATCACTTGGAGAGAATTTTTAAAATTCAGATAACTTAAGCTTCTCGTAGACTGAACTAACAAGAAACTCTGGAGGTGGAGTGGGTACTGGGAAGCTCTATGTTTAAAAAGTTACCCTGGTTATTTTGATCACTGGCTAGGGATTACCTGTAATGAACTCTGGAAGTGTGGTAGTTCGTAAATTGCAAAAGTATCTGCATTATCCAGGGAGATGGAATTTTCAGTTTGGGCTTTAATTTATGATCTGAGAACCCTAGCAATAGTTCAAAGAATGTGAGCTCTGAGAAATTAGGCAATTTAAGAATTAAAGAAGCATACAATGCTTCAATTTTTTTAAAATTACTTTTTATGACATATTATTCATATTTCAGGGAAAGCTTTTCCTCCTTCCCCTCAATATTTTCTTTGTCTAAGAGTGACTTTTATTTGCTGAGCTTTCTAGCAAATACAGAAGGGTCAGGGATAAAATTGGATTGGGCTTAGCAAGTTAGCAATGGATATTCAATGCTCTCAAAGAATCCCTTTACACACTAATCTTTAAGTGCTTAGTTATTACCAATAGCAGCAAACTCTTCGTGTGTATTTATGTCTTTGGATGTGGACTTTATAGGAATCCAGTCTCCTAGAAGAAGGAGTCCAATCCTCTGGAGGTCAGGTGACCCATAAGGCCCAATGTCACTTTGAAATGGGAGATGGGGAAGGAAACAGCAGAAAGTCAATCAAGGAACTATATGACAAAAGGCAGAGTAGCAATGGGACAAGGATGGGCAAACAAGCAGCAGTTGCTCTCATGAAGCTAGGTTTATGCAATATACCCAGGCTTTGTGAAAAAGTTTCTGAACTGGAGATTTAGAACGCTCAAGGTCAATACTTTCTGGAAACATGTATTTTTTCTGTGTAAATTGTGTCCATTGTGTAATTTCTAACTTGAGGCATTTGCATTACCTATTTTGCTAGCATCTATAGGTGAGCAAAAAAAAAAAAAAAAAAAAAGATAAATATAGGAGAAAGGGGTTAACAATCCTGTGACTGATAAAAGGACAAACTTCATTCTATCAGTTAAGTTGAAACGTTTATTGAGTAACATCTGTCTCAGGCATCTTAAGAAACAGGCTCTGCTCTCTAGAAGAGTTCACAATCTAATAGAGGAGACAAAGTTAACAGGTAATTTCAATCTAGGTCCTGTTTTTATAGAGGTTAAGGCAAAAGAACCTGAACATTTCATATTTCCTCAAACAAGACATTCTAAAAATAGCAATAATTTCAACTGCCTGCACCATGTTATAGTAGTTGAGGCACAAGGAGAGGGAGGTTGACAGGTTACTTCTCAGGGGTAGTGGCAGAGAGGTTCCTATGGCATGGGTTCTAGAACTCAATTTTACAGGATCAGAAATACCTTCTCAGATTTCCAAGAGTTGAGCAGTCTGAGGGAGGTGATTATCTATAAACTCAAACTCACAATTGATTGATTTATATATTAGAATGCCCATGTAGCATTACAATGGGGAACAAAGTTAGCTGGAGAACTGGAATTACTTAACTTTACAGACAGGACATACAGTCTAGGTTAACAAGGCCACCAGAGAAAGACCAAGCCAGAAACTGGTAAGCACAGAAATAAATAAAGCTATTTACCAAGTACACCAAAAACAAAACAAAAAGACCTGGACACAAAACGTAAGGGCTATGGCAGCCTAGTAAATTGTTGCTCCTTTTTCACAAGACAAAAATTCCATCTCAAGATCTGGAGCTAAAAATCCAAAGCAAATGGACCCTATTGGAGAAAAGACGTATTTTTAAGCTAATGCTATTTTTCTAAATTCCATGCACCCTCATCTATAAGTTACTTTAAAACAAAAACTTTGCTTTAGTTAGAAAAACAAACAGACAAAAAACAACCTAGGCCCATTGTAGAAAACTTAAAAAATGGGAAAGAGTAAGTGGCAAAAAGCTAGATTTACCCATAACTCTACCACTAAGGCTAACTTCTTTAACATTATGTATGCATGTATGTTTTGTTATTATGCTTTATGAATTCTTAGTTTCAAGCAGTACTTTCCTGACCTTGTCCACAACCTAGGAATGCACCCTATTTGGACATTGTTGGTAATCGGACAAATACGGACTATATACACCAGCATTTTTCAAACTTTAGTGTGCATCAGAATCATCTGGACGAACTGTTAAAACATTGCTGGGCATTACTTCCAGAGTTTCTGTAGGTACAGAATGGGGACCAAAGATCTTTATTTCTATTAAGTTCCCAGGTGATACTGCTGCTCCTGGTCAGGGGGGATTGTAAGCACTGGTATGGTATGTGTTCTCAAAAAGACTTAGTGACACTATACCAGTAGACACTTTTCTCTTAATTTCATTTGGAAAAGATATGTAATCAAACAATTCTTTTAAAGTCCAACCTATTCATACTTGGTAGGAATTGGTGTACTTTGGCAGGAAAACCTTCTGAGTGTTCTGAGTTTTTGCTGACAGGCATTCCACAGACTACAGGAATTCCAAGCATGCAAAGACCCTTCCCAAGCTGGCTTCCAACTACCTCCCAAGCCGTGATTCTCCTTAGTCATCTTATCCTTTAGCATTAAAAAGTTTCCTTGTTGAGGAGCAGATGTGGCTCAAGCAGTTGAGCACCTGCCTCTCACAAGGGAGGACCCAGGTTTGGTTCCTGGTGCCTCCAAAGAAAACAAACAGTGAGCAGACAATGAGCAGATATCAAGCAAAAAAAAACACGAGCAGACATGTAAAAACAACAAGCAGACAACTAGCAAAAACAATGAGCAGACAATGAGCAAAACCAAATGAGCAGGGAGCAGATGTGGCTCAAGCAGTTGAGCGCCTGCTTCCCCATGGGAGATCCCAGGTTTGGTTTCCAATGCCTACTAAAGAAAAAAAAAACCAGAACAGACAGCAAGCAGACAATGAGCAAAAACAACAAGCAAACAAATGAGGGAGCCATCTCAGTGTGGGAGGAAGAGTTGGCTGAGGAAAATAAAAAAGATTTAAAATATATATATATAAAGGTTCCTTGTTGCTCTCCACATTTTCTAGCCTTTGCTCTTTCCTCTGCCTGGAATGCTTCCTTATCCCAGCGTTTCTCCCCGTCAGACTTAAAACAACTCAAATACCATATGCTTACATGAGCTCTTCCCTGAAACAATCAACAGCAAGCCATGACTCTTTACTTTTGGCATTTTGTTCCTATCTTTTTATATTTAAATTATGTTTACTTATTTATATCAAATCATAAGATCCTAAAGGGTGCACAGTATGTCAAATCCAGGTCCTGGCCACTAAGAAATTCAGTTTGGTGAGTGATTCAGAAAGGTAGAGATATTTCTAACATAAAACATAGTTTAGCCCATAATAGGTATTCAGTATTTGTTGAATACATGAATGTTGGGTTTTAAAAATGAAGTTAATAAAGACATTTTAGTACAATAGCATTTCAAGGGACCTCTCTGAATAGCCAAGCAATATTTGTGTTCCTATAGTGAAAGACAGTACAGTGTAGCAGGTCAAGAGTGTAGGTTTTGGAGCTAGACTACCCAAGCTCAAATCTTGGCTCTGCCACCAGCAGTGTAACATGAGGTACACTTATTAATAAATTTTATTAGTATTATATGCCTTAATTACCACACCTATAAAACCAAAGGGTTGTTGTAAGAAATAAATGGGTTAATTCATGTAAAATGCTTATAGTGGTGCCTGACACATAGTGCTCAATAAATGTTAGGAAGTATTATTTCTACAATGTAAAAGGTGCAAGGCTGGTCCTTCTCTCAAGAAATTAGCATACAAGTTGAGAGAAATAACAGGAACCTGTGAAAGATGTAACACATAGCAGGAAGTTATATATTAAATGTCAATTAAGTACTGGTAAAAATAAATGAATATACAATCTCCCCAGATAATTATTTTGAAGAAAACTGTGTTTATCTGTATGATTAGGTTCAGGTGTGTCCATTAAAATAAAATAAAAAAGCAGCTATCATATTAGGTTGAGTCATATAAGGGCTGTCTTTATAGGTTTATAGGTCAGACTGTCAAATAATAGTATTTTTATATGGTTCATCCTCACTGTCCAGTCACAGCTTGCTCACAACTGAAGGGAAGCTCTCTACAGATTTATGTAAGAGAGTGAGAGAATTAGATCTTCTGTACAACAGAAAAAGGAATTCTGCCTTCAAAGTATTTTGGAGGACACTTAATTAAACTTCATGGAGCTGTAACAGGAAAACTAAATTAAATGTCTAGAAGAAAATCTTAAGATAAATACTTCCAAGAGAATAGCTAGGAATGTTTGTAAATTTTAATGATTTTTTAAAAATGTTGATTGCCTCTCTTCCCCTTGTATAACATTACAGGTATTATGTCCATTGTCTAGGATCTCTGCATTCACCCTCCAAATAACTTTTTATATAGCTTTAGTCCTCTGTTGAGACCCACACTAAAGATAATTAACTCATCATTTTGGGTTTTGCTAAATAAATGTATTTGAGTCATCAACTTGCAAAGGAGTACAAAATTACTAAAACTTTTTAGTAAAGAAAAATCAAAGGAATTATTTAACAATTTTGCACAACTACATTCATCTGAAAATGATGCTTAGGAATCTGAGATAGCTTAAGGGTACCTGAGATGTATGCTAAGAGGATACCCACACCATAAAGAGACAAATACATTCCACCACTAGAAAATGTTTCAAGACAAAAATAATAATTCAAAAAGAAAATATGTAATATTTCTTTTATAACAGATACTATTGATTTAATTAACTTGTTTCTATGTAAAGTTATGGCAGTGTTCATATCCATTCCTTCTCCTAGTTTCTCAGCAAGGATTAGTTTTCTCAAAACAGCAAGATCACCTATATAAATTATGAAGTTCTGATACATGCTACTATATGCATGAACCCTGAAGACATCATATTAAGTAAGTCTCACATGAAAGGACAACTACTGTGTGATTCCACTTCTACAAAATAAGTAGAATATACTATTCATAGAGACAGAGAGTAGACTATAAGTAGGCTAGGCTACCAGAGGTATGGGGGAGGGAAAATAGGGAGTTAATGTATATTACAAACATGGTTTGTGTGGGGTGATGGAAAAGTTTTGGTAATGGATGGTGGTGAGGGTAGCACAATATTGTCAGTATGATTAACCTTATTCAACTATATGCTTAGGAATGGTTGAGATGGGAAATTTTGTGCGGTACATATGTTTCCACAATTAAAAAACAAACAAACAAGAGACTGACAAATGCAATACACAATTCTGGACTGAATCTAATAATGGAGGAGAAAATGTAAAAATGGACATTACTGAGACCTATGAAAAACTGGAATATACACTGTATGCATTATAGCAATAATGTTAAATTTCTTAAGCTTGATAACTGTACTTTAGGTAGTTGCATAAATTAATATCCTTGTTTTTAGGAAATATACTTAGAATTATTAAGGATTAACGGAGCATGGTGTATGCAACCTACTCAAATATTTAGGAGATAGATATAAATAAAAACAGAATGAGATAACTAAAATGGGAAAATGTTAAAAGTTGGTGTATCTGGGCATCTGGGTAGGAAGTTCTCTGTATTGGCTTTGTATTCTTTTTGCAACTGTCATGTCAATTTGAAATTATTTCAAAATTTAAAAAATAAAATAAAAAAAAAGAGCAAGAACGTTTTAGCACTGTCCAAGTCAGTGCTAATGATTTCAAGTTTAGAGTCAGCCTGGAAGAGCATGCTCACAGGCCAATTATACCCACCCCCACTCCAGCCTCATGCTCTCTCCATTTCCACCCCCCAAAAAGATTCAGTTAATCTCTATTATGAATGAATGATCCTTTATACTTAGCAACAGACAGATAAATTACTGCAAAAGCATTCACTGTGAAGAAGAGCAGCTGGAGACTCATGACACCCTGGAGATTTTCCTGAACTGTTTTTGGAAAACAGAAAGCCACCACATTCTAGCTAATATATAAAATAATACATTAGCAAAATGTGTATATCCTGCCTATATGTTTCTCCTCAAATGCTGTTTAAGATTAAAATTACATAAAATTAGGATATAGGAATTAATGAGTACACTTTAAAAAGACACGAAGTGTAAACAAGGACTTCTTCATGTAACCCTAACCAAATTATCTCATGGATAATTTTCAGAATGCAAAAATACAATAAAAACTATAATGGAAATATAGGGATTCATTTATTACTTTTTGGTTTACAAACAAAGGCACCCAATAATGCTTCTATTTAATTCTTATAAAAGATTACCAACTTACATTTAAAACAAACAAAAACAAAACAAAAAATCCCAAACCAGTTCCTGTAAACACAAAAAAGCCAGAGAAATAATATCTTTTTTCCCTGCTCCCAAAATTTATTACACATATTCAAGGAAGTTTATTTTGTACTATCTTGAAGTCAAGAATGTATTGCCACACTTTTCTGTGCTGAGTTTTAGGACATATGAATGTTGCATAATAACCTCACAACTGACAAAAGCATATGCCAGAATTATATGGTTTAAAAATGAATAGGGCAAAAAGTCCCAAAGGTTTTAGATTATATCTTTATAAAATGAGTTAAAGAAAATAATAAATTTATTTAATATGCTATCCTGTAAAATAATGAAAGTTTGTGTAGAAGATATACTCAAACATAGAACTAAAAAACACTTCTAGCAAATGCCCACAGAATTATTTCCAAAAAGCTTTTAAGCTTTGCTTTAAGCTTAAATTCTAGTTGTTAGGGATTAACAATCTACAGACTCTTCATACAAATTTTAGAAGTATGCGTTCCTGAATGCTACCTATTTATTTAATTTATTCATTAACTTTCTGACAAAAGAATTCTAAACATACAAAATTAATGCAGTGGCCTTAGCACCCTCCCGGTTGGCATTTCTTTAAAAGTTAAATTGTAAGAAAAACGAAACAGTTCAGAAGACATACACTTCTTATGCACTTTACAAGCCTGCTGAAGTTGTACCCGATTCTTTTGCAAGATACAAAGACAATTCATCTGATTCTAGGTATATTTGATGGAAGTATACAATTCACAGAAATGTTAGAATATTTTCAACACATTACGGAAACATATTTTGAGAGATGGAGTAATCAATGTATACAGCATCTATAGTTAATTACGTGGGCCACTTTAAATCAAAGGCATTATCATTTATTCTATTTTTTAGACATTGTCATAGTCTCTCATACCTTACACAGGTATGGTCCTAGACCAGAGACTTTAGTATCATTCCAAAGAATATATATATATATATATATATATATACACACACACACACACACACATACATACTTCCTTTAAAATAATGATTAAAAGTTTTACTACAGAAAATGTGGCTTCAACATGGAAGGAATTTCCCTTTTTAAGATTATACACCTGCATGGAAGAAGGTGATTTCCTTTACGTTTAGTTTTTTCACAACAATAACAAAATAAACTTCTTGTACATTGCATTTAAACTGACAAAGAATTAACTTTTTGTATTGTGAAATGACCTCTTTAAACATATTCAAGACACTGTGCTGATGATTTATATATAGTACAGCTTGATCAGCTTAATTCGAACAGTATGATGCTGAACAATCGTTAAACCAAATGTATGTTTGAACAGTTACGTAGAGTTTACTACAAGATTTAAAGGGAATTATAATGTATCATTAAAATATACATCAATTTTCCTTGCTAGTACTTCTATCTAAAATTCACTTCTTTCTAAAGCTAAAACTACATGCAAAAAAAATAGATGGTATCTTCAGACATTCAACAGTTTGTTACTTTATGTGGTATGTAAATAAAGTCCTTTATTTAATTTTATACACATTATTTTATGCACTATTTTATTTTTCTTGAAGGAATTCAGCTTTCAAAATAAAAAATTAGTATGTGAGAACATTTTCTTAATGTTATTACTCTGCAAATACATTCTTCCATAATAATGCACTTTCAGTTCTCATTGGAAAGACAGTCAAGCCTTTTTAAAGTTCTATGAATAAAAGTTAAAAGGGAGGAGAGCAAAAGTATGGTGAATCTCTCTCTGCCTTCCCAACCAAAGTTTCAAGAAATTCTCCTGCTGGAAAACATGAACAAAATCTCACAGAGTTTATCTTTATTTGATCATAATACGGACAGAAAAATTTCTTTCTTTTCTTTTCAATACTAACCATTTTCATTGAATTTGCTCTCACTTTCCTTCAAAAAACACAAAGCATATGTTGATATGGATTCTGAAATCCATTTAGATCCAGTAGGGTCATTAGACTAATACAGCCTTCTGATTATGAATGTGATTGATTGCTTACAGAAAAAAGATCTGCATCAGAACTTTAATCAGAAAAAGAAAAAAAGAGAACATGCCTTTATGTCCGAGATCACTCAATAATTTACAGAATGATGTGAAAACCGTGTGGCTTATTATTTTAACAAAAGTGAAACCCACTTCAACTGATGCAAAAAATCAAACACTGAAGAATCAAATTTATCTACCAATGGAGCTAGTATTCCTGCCCAAATAAATGCTTTCCATTGCACTGAATATTAGAATTAGAAGTTCATTATATGTTAAGGCATATTTTAATTACTATGTTTCAGAATTGCACAGTTATACTGGTCAGTGTTCCTATTTCCCCACTTCTACCCTCACCCCACCCCTTTCCCCAGGGATCAAAATGTTAAGTCATGGTTTGGGTGGCTATTATAGATTTGAGCTGGCATACCACAGTGTGTTCGCTAGGTTTTTCTGAGCATAAACATTAAAATGTTACATAAAATGTACCATAATTTACTCCACACTGGGATCTAAGATGGTTTAATGTCTTGACAAAAGGTGAGATGACTTAAGTACATTTTACATTTTGTGCATTTAGACCACCGTATGCATAGATGTTCTAATGCTAAATTCTTGTCTTCAGTATCTCATTGTGCTGGATGCTCGGAAGTAAGACAGAAATTTGTAACACAGACTAACCACAAAGTACCAAATATTTCTTGCCATTTGTGATCTTGCAATAAAAATGCGCCAGATCAGGATCACAAGGATAGTATTAAAACCATAACGTATGTTCCTCAACCTGGAAAACAAATCAAGAGATATGTCAGACAATTTTTTTCTAGGATAAAATACTGTTGGATGGCAGCTAATTAATGCTCAGTTTTGAACCTAATCATAGTTCAAATCCTTAGTAATTTGAAACTTATTTTAAAACTATGTAAGAAGTCTGTAAGTTAGAAAGTTAGCAAAATCAAATAAACCTGACTATGCAAACTCTGGATGGTAGTATATCAAACATATAACCTATATTAACAATGAATTTCACAAAGTCTTTCATCACAATATATTTGGGATGCAAATTTATTTATAATAAATACTACTGAGCATTTTCTGGTGCCCAGTACTATGTAAGGCATCAAGTATATCGTAGGTAAAACAAACATGCTCTTTGCACTTCTGGGGCTTCCTATCTAAGTAGGAAAAAAATCTCATGTTTTTGTATTATATATATCACAGCATAAACAAAATACAATAAACATTTCTGACATCTTTAGCTGCTTACGATCTGTCAGACAAGTGAACTACCTCTTCACTTATAGCTGACATGATCAAAGGCCATTGGACAAGTCCTCAATCCAAGAATGAAACATGGCACTGACTCTGTAAGAGAGGACCTTCCTATTCTTAAAGAGTAACATGCGTGTTACTTTGCTTATATTTCAAAACAGTTTTGATGGTGTTTGAAAGGAAAATAAACCTTCGATATATACAATGTTATATAAATTTCATTAACTTCAGTGTGAGATAGGACTGCAATATACAAATAATGGGTACAGAGAAAAAGGATATTGAATTAGGAGCTAAAGATCAGTATTCTAGTTCACTTTCTTACTTAATGCAATATGACCTAAGTAAACACAACTTCCCTGAGCCTCAGTTTCCTCATTTATTATAAAAACAGGTCCCCTCCAAAGCCTCACAGAGAAATATAATAATGTGAAAATCTTCAAAACGGCTATAAAAATTGAATAAAAAACCACTAAGCAAATAAAAAAGATTACTAGAATTAGCTCCATTTCTGAATGATGTATTATCAATTATTTTTTTCTATTTTCTGACCTGTTCTAAATTTTTTTTTACAATCAGCAGTTATTACTTTTATAAAGAGACTACTTTGGTAAGCTGAATCATTTACCCCAGAAAAAGACATGCTCTTAATCCATTCCTGTGGGTATGAACCCATTGTAAATAGGACCTTGAGGTAAGCTGTGGCCCAACTGAATGAGGTTGGGCCTTAATCCTATTACAGGAGGCTTTATGAAGAGAAAGCCACATGGAGAGTTAGAAAGATGCCTGAAATCAACAGAATCCAGAAGAGAAAGGAGAAGACATCATCCTGTGACAGGACAGCTAAGAAACCCCAAGGACTCCAAGTTAGCCTGTATGATACCAACCCCAGAAGAAAGCAATCCATCTAGCCTCTAAAACCATGAGACAATAAAATTCCTGTTGTTAAGCCAACCCACTGTATGGTATTTGTCTTAGCAGCCAGGAAACAAAGACACTAAATGAAAGGACTGTGAATCTATTTTATAAGCAAAGATAGAATTCTATGCTGAATGATATACTCTTATATTTCTTTGTTTTCCAAAGATATATTTGGAATATTTCCAAAGGTATCATTTAAACACAACTTTAAATTATCTCTAGTTCAAAATATATTTTTATTTTCTTCTAGTATCTCTAATTCTTCAGTAGTATTATAACGGAGCGTAATAGTGATTTTTAAAACTATATTATATACCATGTGAAATTAATAGTCTCTTTGAACAATTTTAAGCTAAATCAATTACTACTGTAGTTCCAGTCCAAAGGTAAGTTCTTTTCCTAAATACAACACATTAGCAGTATCGTTCTTTCAATAAACCAGCTTATTAAAAAATTGTAAAGTATTTCATAAGCAAGACAAGAAGAATTCAAACCCATGTAAAACTTACTTGTTCAAATGTTTTCTAGCTGCAGGGAGGCCAGACATTTCTTCATTCAATACATATTTCTTAGTTCCCATACAGTAGTTCTCTATATATTCTGCCCAATGTAACTGCCGTACATCAATATTGAATGTCTATATTAACAAAAAAATATTGGGAACTTTCCTGAGCAACTGTTTAGCACAAATATAAAAATATTTATTTTTCCTAAAGGTCAATTCCAAAAGACATAATTACAAAATGTTTAAATATTATTTTATTTTATTTATTTATTTTTTTTACCAGGAGGTCCCGGGGATCGAACCCAGGTCCCTCCATATGGCAGACAGACGCCCAACCATTTGTGCCACATCCGCCCCCTAAATATTATTTTAAACATTATTTTAACTTTTAAAATCTTAATGTTAGTTATAAAAATGTTCTTATTCCTATTTCACACTTTCCATTAAAGAGAAACATTTGAGAAGATAATCTGAACATTCACATCAGCGTGCAAAGAAGAGTGTATTAAGTGTAAGGAGAAAGAAGCCTGCACCATTAAAAAACAGACAAAATCCCACTGTCAAAACACCCAGTTCTATGTATTCTTCACCACTCTTATGTAAGTATTCATATATTATTTCCAGTTCCTTTCTATCCTCAGTCTCTCCTTTCTTCACAACATCCTGCATAATGCACAGATTAATTTTTCCTAAAGAATATTTTTGACATCAAGAGAAAGGCTGTGGGAAGTGGATGTGGCTAAAGCAATTGAGCTCCCGTCTACCACATGGGAGGTCCTGGGTTCAGTTCCCGGTGCCTCCTGGAGAAGAAAGGCAAGACAGCAAGCTGAAGTGACGGGCTGGCACAGCGAGCTGATACAACAAGATGACACAACAAGAAGACACAATGAAAGAGACAACAAAGCAGGGAATGGAGGTGGCTCAAGCGATTGAGCACCTCTCTCTCACATGGGAGGTCCCAGGTTCGGTTCCCAGTACTTCCTAAAAAGAAGACAAGCAGATACAGTGAGCAGACAGCGAGTGCAAACAATGTGGGGGAAGGAGGCTATGAATAAATCTTTTAAATAAAAAGAGAGAGAGAGAGAAAGGTTGTGTTACATGACTAGGCCATTTGATGAAAAGGATAGACTAATCCAGAAAAGAAAGCCTTACAGAAATTCTACTCTGTAGAAAACAAGAAGGCTACGCACCACTCAGTGCTCATCAGCACACAAATACATTTATTGGTGTGACATATTTAATATACTCCATTACTTACCAGAAAACAAATTCTAGACCCTCAAAAAAGCTACTATAAATAAATCATTAAAATATGAGAAAAGAGTAATACTATACTAAACTGGAAGGCCTGAGTTAACATTAGAGACAATAGGAAATGTTTATACATATGTATAATTGGAGTTCCAGAGCAAGAGTGTGGTGGTTTGCAATTGTATGTACCCCCAGAAAATCATGTTCTTAAAGCTAATCCAATCCTGTAGGTGTGAACCCGCTGTAAGTAGAATCTTTTGAAGAGGGCTACTTCAGTTAAGGTGTGATCTACCTCATTGAAGATAGGTCTTAATCCTCTTATTGGAGTTCATTATAAACAGAATGGAGAGAGAGAATCCCAAAAGTAAGATGAAAACAACCAATCCTGGAAGTGAAGGGGGAGACCAGCAGATGCCGCCATGTGACTGGCCATGTGACAGAGAAACAGCAGCTGGTCCTTGTGAATAAAGCATCACTTTGATGATGCCTTGAGTTGGCCATTCTCACAGCCTCAAACTGCCTGCTAATAAATTCCAGTTGTTTTAAGCCAATCCAATTCAAGGTATCTGCTTTGAGCAGCCTAGGAAATTAACAGATTTTGGTACTAGTAGAGTGGGGTGCTGCTGTTAAAAATACCAAAAATGTGGAAACAGCTTTGAAATTGGGTAATAGGTAGCAGCTGGAAGAACCGTGAAGTCTTGACAGAAAAGACCTGGATTGCTTTCAAGAGACTGTTGGTAGAAATATGGATGCTAAAGGTATTTTTAATGAGGCCTCAGACAGAAATAATGAATGTGACATTACACAGTGGAAGTAAGATGACTCTTGTTTTAAAGTGGCAGAGAACTTGGCAAAATTGAGTTCTGATACCAGATGGAAGGCAGAATTTGAGTGTGATGAAGTTGGGTATTTAGCTGAGGAGATTTCGAAGCTAAGTGTGGAAAGTGCAGACTGATTTCTCCTTGTTTGGAAAATTCTGAGCTGGAAAGCAAGTCCCCAGAGAATAGTGCTCCATGTGAGAGTTTAATTGAACATGGAACCAGTTAGCCATTTCAGTGCAAGTCAGGATTGGAAATGCAGTTATCCAGAAAGGATTTGTGGAAAGTTATTTTGTCTTATGGTTTGGATCCCTGTGTACTACATGTGAAACTGACAAGGTTTTTTTTGAGAGATTTGAATGAACAGAACCACTGCCAGCCTGGACTAAAAGGGATAGATTGAAGGAAAAATCACTTTGAGGGCAGAAGCATGGACTGAAGACATCTTCTCAGGCCAAGAGAGCAGAAACACCCATATCCCATATGTGTGTAAAGGGTGAGTATGCTCTGGCACTTGGAGTAGGTGGGACTTCACCCCATTGTTCAGGAAGAGTTCTGGAAGAGTGTTACCACCCCAGTCTTTAGAGAAGAAGGACCATATTCCCTGGGGATTGCAGACAGTCTGGCCATTACCCCAGTGTTCTCAGAGGTTGGAGCCTTCACCAGGGTGAGCATGGCCACTGAACAAACACTTGCAAAGAGTAAGGCTACCACTCAATCAGACCCTGTAGCAGTTTGATATTGTTTATGAATTTCAAGAATAGATAATTGATTATGTTTGTGAACTGGTCTGTTCCTCTGGGCATATTAGTTGGATTGGATTCAGAGGTTTCACTTCTACTTGATTAAGGCTTTGATTGGGCCACATCAGTAAGACACAGAGTGCCTGCCCTCTTGGTGAGTGGGGACTGACAAAGTTAATGACATGGGAGAGGAAAATGTTAGAGTTTTGATATTGGGTCCCCAGGAAGTAAACACATAGAGAAGCAGATATGTGAGGAAGGAGAGAAGGCTCCATTAGAAACGGCAGAAGCCCTGGGAAGAGAGACAAGCCGTAAGTCTGATAGTCTACAGCTGGCCTTGTGGAGAGAGCAGAGCAGCTGAGCCTGGAGAGAAACAAGCCCTGGGAGACTAGACTTATCCCAGCCTACAGCTGAGACTGAAAGAAGCTGGGACCATGGAGCCTTAAGAGGAAGAGGACATCAGTAGCCATCTTGCTCCAACACATGGCAACAGACTTTGGTGAAGGAAGTAACTTAATTCCAGAAATAAGAAGGGATTCATGGGAGGCGGCTGTGGCTCGATCAGTGGGGCTCCCGTTTACCATATGGGGGGCCCCCGGTTCGGTTCCCAGGGCCTCCTGGTGGGGGCAGGCCTGCCCGCTCGGCGTGGTTGGCTGACCCAGCGAGCACAAGCAGCAGGGGGGGAATAAATGAATAAATAAATAAAATCTTTAAAAAAAAAAAAAAAAAAAAAAAAGAAGGGATTCAAAATGGTATAATAATAAAAAAAAAAGTTAAAAAAAATGTGAAAGCAGGAATTAAGGGAAGAATTGAGGTATTAAAAAAAGGTATAAGACTTACAAAGATCACATAGGAAAATGGTAGAAGAAAACCCTGCATTATCAATAGTTAATTTAAATGTAAATGAACTAAACTCTAGAGTCAAAAAGCAAAGATTGGCAAAATGATTTAAAAAGCATGACTCAACTATATGCTGCTTACAAGAGACCCACCTTAAATTCAAAGACACAAGTACAATGAAAGTGAAATGATGAAAAAAATATATACTATGCAAATACTAACCAAGAGAGAGCTGGGCTAGCTTTATTAATATCAGATAAAATAGACTTTAAGTCAAAAATTGCTAAGAGGGACAAAGAGGTCACTATAAACTAATAAAGGGTTCAATTCAACAAAATGACATGATCATTATAAATACAGATGCACCTACTGGCACAGTCCCACATTATCCGAGGCAAATATTTACAGATTTTAAGGGAGAAATAGTGTCTTATTTATAGTTAGAAAGGTCAATGTACCACTCTCAATAATGGATAGAACACAGAAAGAAGATCAGTAAGGAAATAGAAGACTTGAACAATACTATAAGCCAACTAACCTAACAGACTTATAAAGAATACTTGCCACAAAAGCTGCAGAATGCACATTTTTCTCTAGTGCACATGACAATAAAGATCAAACGTTAGGTCATTAAACAAGTCTCAATAAATTAAAAAACACTGAATCATCCAATGTATCTTCTCTGACCGCAATGGAATAAAGCCAGAAACCAGTAACAGTAGAAGTGGGAAATTCATAAATGTGTGGAAATCTTAAAACAACCACTGGGTCAAAGAAGAAATAAGGAAAATCAAGAAATATCTTGAGGCAAATGAAAATAAAAACACAATGTAACAAAACATATGGGATGCTGCAAAAGCAGCACTGACAGGGAAATTTATAGTTCGAAATGCTTACATTAAAAAAGAGGAGGAAAGAGGCCCTGATAAAGACAGCGGGTGAGATGCTTCAGGGCTCCGTCTCTCCATGGAAGCTTTGAACAACCAGCAAGAAATGACAGAAACATCTTTCTAAAGGCTCCAGGAAACAGTTAAAGGAAAGCAGTAACAGGGTGAATGCTGAATCAATAAAACAGCTAC
This sequence comes from Tolypeutes matacus, assembly GCA_026826555.1. Taxonomy (NCBI): domain Eukaryota; kingdom Metazoa; phylum Chordata; class Mammalia; order Cingulata; family Chlamyphoridae; genus Tolypeutes; species Tolypeutes matacus. The sequence continues at coordinate 35,741,072 of JAKSZT010007815.1, forward strand.
TTAAAAGTGGGAAGATCTATGCGAATATTCTCACTGTCCTGATTCTGTGATAATCAGGGTGGGCTAAACATTCGCTATATTAGAAACCATGCATGTGTCCCCAGACCTCGTTTTCCTCCCTAGGTCTGGTTTTTAGAATGCTGGTGATAAACTAAGCCTGATTTATTATATGACCATCCTGTATGGGAAAAGACTGTAACTCTAGGTATCTCTGGTCAACCTTAAGAGATATAGCAGGGGGCTATATCTGGTTGGCGTCCATCTCCCATATGGAGGGACCTGGGTTCGATCCCCGGGACCTCCTGGTAAAAATTTTAAAAATATATAGAAGGTGCGTGGGCCGCCAGGCCCTGTGCGCGGGTGCACCACCAGTTTCCGCGAGCCACACAGCAAGATGATGACATAATAGGAGAGTGACACAAGGGAGAGGCAAGATGAGACGCACCAAAAAACCAGCAACTAAGGTGGCGCGGGCAGGATGCCTCTCTCCTACATCAGAGATTCCAAGGATTGAATCCCAGTGAAGACAGGAGGAGAAGGATGAGAAGAGAGGGAAGAAAATGGACACAGAGTTGCCCAGCGAATGGACACAGAAACAGCAAAAACGGGGGGGGGGGGGGGGAAGGGGTGTAAAAATGGATAAAAATAAATAAATAAAAAAAAAAAAAAAAAAAAAAAAGTGGGAAGATCTCTTAGCACACCAGTTGATCCTTCCCCTATCCCTCACCGGCTTGATGTGGAACTGGCCCATATAATAGGTGCCTGCCTGGTCCTGGTTCCAGAAGAAGCAGAGTAAACCTCTGCGAGCATGTATCTCTGGCCCAATCTGTCTGGTGGCGACCTGAGGAACTCACTGTCCCAGAACTTGCCCTGTATGGAGAAGGCAGCTCACCAAACTCTCCTATAGAACGCTGTGGTAGGGCAGTGAAGTTGTATTGCCTAGCGTAGGAGATACAGTGCAGTGCCTGGGACCATGAGGAAACTGTTTTCTTGAGAAGACGGGATATGGCCTGGATCTATATTCTCCAAAATCACTGTATAGTCTTGAAGGAGGGCATTCACATAGGTTAATATTCAAAGACAGGGAAAAGTAGGAGGCGGATGTGGCTCAAGCGATTGGGCTATCACCTACCACGAACCATGGGAGATCCCTGGTTTGGTTCCCGGTGCCTCTAAAAGAAGACAGCAAGCTGGCATAATGGGCAGGTGTGGCGAGCTGACGCAACAAGATGATGCAACAAGAGACACAAGAAGAAAGACATAATGAGAGACACAACAAAGCAGGGAACAGAGGTGGCTCAAGAAATTAGGCACCTTCCTCCCACACCGAAGGTCCCAGGTTTGGGTCCTGGTGCCTCCTAAAGAAACAAGGAAGATGAACAGACACAGCAAGTGCAAACAACAAGGGGAGTAGGGAAGAAATAAATAAATACAGTCTTTAAAAAAAAAGACAGGGATAAGTGTTTTCCTTTTTTCTTCTTCTTTGTTACCTCTTAACTGTCAAGTAAAGCTCTGTTGAAACACTAGCTGGATACAATCTTAAGAATGACACCCCAGAGTCTAAATTTCAGCAATAACAGACTAAAATATTAAAATGTCCCAGTTTCAACAAAAGATTACAAAACATACAAGAAACATGAAGTGATGGCTTAGGAAAAGGAGAAGACTAAAGTATTAGTATTCAATGAGGGGTATCAGACCTGGGACATTCCAGGCAAAGATTTTTAAAAATCTTAGGGGAGCAGTTATAGCTCAAGAGGTTGAGCGCCTGCTTCCCATGTACGAGGTCCCAGGTTTGATCCCCAGTACTTCATAAAAACAAAACTAATGAACAAACAAAAACCAATTCTCATTGGGGAGCGGATGTAGCTCAGGGGTTGAGTGCCTGCTTCCCATGTACAAGGTCCTGGGTTCAATCCCCGGTACCTCCTACATAAAAAATAAAAAAATTAAAAAAAATCCTCAATATGCTCAAACATGCACAAAAGAACTAAAGGAAATCAGGAAAATGATAAACACAGAAAGAATATCAACAGAGAGATGGAAACTATGAAAAGGAACCAGAGCTGAAGACGACAGTAATAGAAATTAATACTTCCCTAGAATGGTTATAGCAGATTGGAACTGGCAGAATAAAGATTCGTTGATCTTGAAGGGAAGTCAACTGAAATCATCCAGTAAGAGGAGCAGAAAGAAGAAAGAATGAAGAAAAGCAAACAGAGCCTGAGGAACCCGTGAGATACCATCAAGCATACCAATATACACATTGTGGAAGTCCCAAGAAGAGAACAAAGACAGAAAAGGGGCAGAATATTCAAAGAAAAAATGGCTGAAACTTCCAAAATGTAACTAAAGACATGAACACATCCAGAGCTTCCTCCTAAGATCAGGAACAAGAAAAGCATGCCCATGTTTACCACTATTAGTCGACATTGTACTATAAGTTCTAGCTAGAGCCAATTAGGCAAGAAAAAGAAATAAAAAGCATCCAAATTGGGAAGGAGGAAGTAAAACTCTCCCTATTTTCAGATAACACAATCCTACACATACAAAATCCTTAAAAATCCACAACAAAGTTACTAAAGCTATTAAACAAATTCAGGGAAGCAGTGGGATACAAAATCAATATGCAAAAATCAGTAGTTTTTCTATATATTACTAATGAACAATTTGAAGAAAAAAATCAAGAAAAAATACCATTTGCATTAGCAACTAAAGAACCAAACATCTAGGAATATATTTAACCATGGGTGTTCAGGATTTATACACAGACAACTACAAAACAGTGCTGAAAGAAATCAAAGACGACCTAAATAAATGGAAAGACATTTTGTGCTCATGGGTTAGAAGACCAAATATTGCTAAGATGACAATTCTACCTAAAGCAATTTATAGATTCAACATAATCCCAATCAAAATTCCAACATCATCTTTGCAGAAATGGAAAAGTTAATCCTCAATTTATGTGGAAAATTAAAAAAAAAAAAAAAAAAAAAAAAAGCAGAACAAAGCGGGGAGGCTCACATTTCCCAATTTTAAAAGTTATTACAACACTACAGTAATCAAAACAGCATGGTCTTGGCAGAAAGACAGACACACAGATCAATGGAATTGAATTCAGAGTTCAGAAATAAACCCTACCATCTATGGCCACCTGAATTTTGACAAGGGTGCCGAATCCATTCAAAGGTAAGTGAATAGTCTCTTTAACAAATGGTACTATGAAAACTTGACAATCCATATGCAATAGAAGGAAGGTGGACTCCTACATCACACCATATACAAAAATTAACTGAGGGAAGCGGCTGTGGCTCAATCAGTAGGGCTCCCGTTTACCATATGGGAGGCCTGGGTTCGGTTCCCGGGGCCTCCTGGTGAAGGCAAGCCCGCCCGCACGGCGTGGTTAGCTGACCCAGTGAGCACAAGCAGCAAGGGGGGATAAATGAATAAATAAATAAAATCTTTAAAAAAAAAAAAAAAAAAATTAACTGAAAGTGGATATAAGACCTAAATGTAAGAATCAAAACTATAATACTACTAGAAGAAAACAGAAGGAGACATATTCAGGACCTTGTGTTAGGTGATGGTTTCTTAGACCTCACACAAAAGCATGAGCAACAAAAGAAAAAGTAGATAAATGGGACCTCATCAGAATTAAAAACTTTTGTGCAAAGAACTTTCTTATGAAAGTAAAAAGGCAATCTACAAAAGAAAAATATAAAAAGAAGAATAAACAAAAAGGCAATCTACAAAATGGGGGAAAATATTTGAAACCATATCCAATATATGAATATTGAACATATCCAATAAGATCTTAATATCCAGAATATATTATAAAGAAATCCCACAAGTCATCAATACAAACAAACCATTTAACTAACGGGCAAAAGATGAAAAGACATTTCTCCAAAGATATACAAATAGTAAAATGCACATGAAAAGATGCTCAACATCATTACTCATTAGGGGACTACAAATTAAAACCACAATGAGTTACCATAGCACAACAACTAGAATGACTATTATTAATAAATAAATAAATAAATATTGGAGAAGATGTGAAGAAATAAGAACACTTGGTCACTGATGCTGGGAATATAAACTGGTGCAGACACTGTGAAAAAGTTTGATGGTTCCTCAGAAACTTAAGTATATAATTACCATAAGACCCAGCAATCCCAATTTTACACATATACCCAAAAGAATTGAAAGCAGAGATTCAAGCAGATATTTGTACTCCGCCATTATTCACAATTGCCAAGATGGAAGCAATCCAAGGGTCCATTAACAGAAAAATGACACACAAAATGGGGCATATATATACAATAGAATATTATTCAACCCTGAAAGGAATGAAATCCCAATATGTGTGACAAAATGGATGAACCATAAAGACACATGTTGAGTGAAATAAGCCAGACACAAAAGGATAATGTATGATCTGACTGATATGAAATAATTAGAATACACAAATCCATATAGTCAGATACTAGAATATAGGTTACCAAGGACAAGGGTGGGGGTAGAGAATGGGGAGTTAATTCTTAATTGGCTCAGAGTTTCTGGCTGGGGTGATGGATGGTGGTGATACTAACACAACAATATGAAGGTAATTAACACCACTGAATTAGGTATTTGAATGTGGTTGAAAGATGAAGTTTTAGGTTGTATGTATGTTCCTAGAATAAAATTTTATATAAAAAACGCATAGGGAGCAGAGGTGGCTCAAGCCATCGGGCGCCTCCCTCCCACATAGGAGGTCCTGGGTTCAGTTTCCGGGGCCTCCTAAAAAGAAGATGAGATGAACATACAACAAACAGACACAGGGAGTAGACAGTGAGCATAAAACAACAAGGGGTGGGAGAAATAAATAAAATAAATCTTAAATGAAAAAAAAAAAAAAAAAAAAAACCCATAGAACTATATAACACAGTGAACCCTAATATTAACAGAATAATTACAAAAATATAGTTTCATGGGAAGCGGCTGTGGCTCAATCAGTGGGGCTCCCGTTTACCATGTGGGAAGCCCTGGGTTCGGTTCCCGGGGCCTCCTGGTGGGGGCGGGCCCGCCCGCACGGCGTGGTTGGCTGACCCGGCGAGCACAAGCAGCGGGGGGGAGATAGATGAATAAATAAATAAAAATCTTAAAAAAAAATATATATATATATATAGTTTCATTAATTATAACAAAGTTACCACACTAATGCAGTGTTAACAGGGAAACCGTATGTGAGGGGGGCATATGGGAATTCTGCATGGTTTTCCTGTGAAGTTACATCTTGAGTTAAACACACACTCATATAGAAGAGTTGAAAATAAAAGGAAGAAAAAAGATATACCACACATTTCTACCAACATTTGAAGAAAACAACCATTTGTACAGGTCCTCACAAATGTATGCTTTCAAAGTTTGCAATTTTGCAAATCTGGTAAGAATAAATAATGTCTCAATCTAGTTTTAATTTGCATTTCCATTATTATAAATAAGCAAGGTTGAGTATCTTTTGAAAAGTTAATTATTCACATTTATTTGTCTGTACTATTCATCTCTAGCCCATTTTTCAATCACATTGACATTTTACACTATTTCTAGACGTTCTTTAGGTAGTGGGAAATGCATACTAAAACCACTTTAAGATAACACCATGCATCCACCAAAGTGGCTAATATTAAAATGTAAGCATTCGAGAGGATGTGGAATAACGGAAACATTCATAAACTGCTAGGTGGAATATAAAGTGATATAACCACTTTATAAAACTCTTTGGTGTTATCTACTAAATCAAACATACGCACACCCTATCACCCAGTTATTCTACTCCTAGGTATATACCCATACAAATGTGTTCACATGGACATCAAGAATGTTCATAGAAGAATTATTCCTAAGAGTCAAAAACTAGAAATAACTCAAATGTCTTTGAAATGTAGAGTTAACAAGCTGTATCTTCATATAAAGGACTATATTAAGTAAGGAAAGTAAATGAACTCAGCTATACATAATAATAATCTGATGAACACATGTTAAATTGAAGAAATCAGCAAAATACTGTATGATGCCATTTTTATAAAGTCAAAAATGTGTAAAAACAATTTCTATTAGAATTAAAAGATACCTATTACCTTTGGGGAGGAGAGAAGAGGTGGTGATTAGAAGTTGGAATAAGGGGGACTTCTGGGGTAATGTTTCATTTCTTCACCTGAGTGCTCACTTTCTAATAATTCATTAAATAGTGTGTGTTGTTCATTGTGAAGGGAAAAAAAAGAAAGGAAGGAATCACCAGAAGTCACAAATCGTTTAACCTGAGATTATCTGCAAGAATCTGGTGACCTAAACCTTCTGCTTTGAAGACTGCAGGCAGTGAGCAAGACTGGCCTAGGGTACCAGAAGTTGAGGTATCTTACAGAATACTCCTGCAAAAACAAAAGACACCAAAAGGCTGTATTGTCAGAGCAAGGGTGAAAAAGAAGCAAACCTACAACACACAGAAGTGGACAAAGACATAGTACAATTGGATGATTTGGTCATTTATCAGTAGAATGGACTGTATCTGTATTGTCCAATTTAGTAGTCACATATGCCTCTTGGGCACTTGAAATGTGGCTAGTCCAAACTGAGATGTGCTATATAGTATAAAATGCATATTGGATTTCAAAGGCTTAATATGAAATAGAATGTAAAATTTCCTCTAAATAATTTTTAAATTTTTTATTACGTGCTAAAAATGTTAATATTCTGGACATACTAGGTTAAATAAAACATATTAAATTGTTTAAAAAAGAAATGGGAAGAGGAAGGAAACTAGCACTAAGAGTATGGGGGAAAAATCTCTTTTAAAAGCTAAAATCATGAGCTAGCCCTAGAGTCTATTAATTAAGGCCTGCATTCATCTGACTTATGCTCAAAACCTAATCAGAAATCTTAAAGTTGCCCTGGTTTTTTAATGCCACTAGGCTATTTACTGACAGAAGCAAAGGCAAATCCTGATTGGAAAAATGCAATTTCAATCTAGGCCTCAAAACATTTCCACAGAAATTATCAGGGAACATGAAGTCATAGTAAAACAAACACACACACACACACACACACACACACACACACAAGGTGCCAAGAGTTCCCAGCTTCAACAACAGATAGCTGAATCAGATGCTGCAAAGCCTTTAGAAATTTGAATTATCAGAAACTAATTTAAAATAACTGTCTAACATATTTTAAGAAAAAAAATTCTAGAAAATTCAAGAGATGGTTTTCAAAAATGTTGATATTTGAAAGTTAAATTGAATTTCTAAAACTGAAATCCTAAATTCAATTCAATGGTCTAGACAAAACTGTTAAATTGGCCCACAGAATTTAAAGGCCAACCCCACCAGGATAAGTATTTTAAAATTATAGCCAGACACATCCATAGTGAACTGAAGAACACCAAACATAAAGAGATAACCTGAAAAGGAGCCAGGAATAACAGATCGCCTATAAAAGAACAACAAGTTAGACTGACTTTTCAATAGCAACAATAATAAGACAGAATACAAAAATCAAGTTATCTTTAATGCACTGAAATCATATTACAAAAACGGGTGAAATATCAGATAATCAGATGCTCAGTATTCATTACTAACAGAGTTCCTACTAAACCACAGTAAATATTTTAAACAGAAAGAAAATAATCCTAAAGAGAAAATCTGAGATGCAAGAAGGAACGGTGAGCAAATACACTGGTAAATACATAGATAAATCTAAATGAAAACTAATAAACAAAATAATAACTTTTAATTATGAGGTTTAAACAGAGAACTAAAGTAATGGACAACCAGATAAGTTAGTATGAGTAGTATTCATAGATAAAACATTTTAAGGTCCTAAATATCATTAAGAAAGAGGCATTAGAAATCGCTTAATTTTAGGCTTTGTTAGGTATGCACTGTAAAATATCTAAGGCAATCTTAAAAGGAATACAAAGAGTTTAAATTCCAAACTACCAGAAAGATAAACATGGAATGACAAAAAGTAAAACACCATATGAAAATTTCTTAGAGAAGGTTTTTCTCACAACTCAGGGTTTGGGTAGGGGGGAGATGCATAAAGAAAGCAAACTTCTCTTTGAACCCAACATTAAAGGGAGAAAGAAAATCAACATCTCAGTCAAAATTGAAAATACTCTTGCCACTCTCAAATACTTAAGCTGCAAATCCTAAAATAAAGCAATTTCAATTAACTAACATTTATGATTGAAGCTTTAATGAACAGACTACAACTAGATCATTGATTTTTCTTGTTGCCTAATGGTTATGGAAAACATTAAATTATTCCTCAGATTGCTAATGGTTCTCTAATTAGTATGCTGTTTAGTTTATAACAGAAAATAGAAAATACTTGCCTTTTTATCTTCAGGATTTAATTGATTCATTAACATATTAACATTGTCAGTATTCCAGACCCAAGAATTACTTGTGAAATATTCAAGAAACACCATAGCTTTGTGAAGACGAGTTATTGTTTTCATCATCCTGTATTGTAAGAAGAATTAACAGATTCTTATTTTGCACAGATTAGGAAAAGTCTTACCCATGGTACCAGTTTCTCCCGTTAAACTTAAAATTCCAATGCTTAATTCAATAAGTACACCAAACCAGCAGGGAATAAGAATATTTCTGTATCCTGGAATAACCTTTTTATAAATACAAAGCGAAATTAAAAAAAAAATTGAAGCAGCAGCAAATGAATTTAATACTGCCTAAATAGAATTCTGCTGATATATGAAATTAATTCTCAAAGGAAATTCAATATTAGGCAAACAAATTAAATTACTATTCTTATTTTTTTTGTTTGTTCCTTAAACAACATTTTAGTTCAGCTGCATTTACTAAGATATTCTGTGAATTCATAACATACTGTGTTAACATAATCCCAACTCTTCAGCATCATTGAAGAAAAGTATACAGAAATATTCATTTGCCATTTAGTCAACTCTACTTTAAAAACAACAACAATTTTCTCTTTAGCACTGACTGGCACCACTCTTGATCATATGGATGTGCTGTGAAATCAATGACTCAGGCTGAAAAGTTTCTGAAGTAGATATTAAAATACGAATCACTCCACACCCACCAATATCTATCCTTACAGAAATAAGGGAATTTGTTACTTTTTTTGTTCCTTTCTAAAAGGGTAGGGGCCTTAATCTTTAAATCTGTCATTTTATATATCATGGTTCATTGAAAGTCATTGATATCATAACACTAACCCAAGCAGTAACATCTACACAATGTAATAATTATTTATGATAAGTAGGGAAAGGGTAGAACTTTTTGAAACAAATATACACCAAAAAAAAAAAAAAAAAAAAATTCTGATAAACAGAAATATAATTTGTAGAGCAATGCTTAAAAATAATTCCATTATTATTCTCACAACAAGGATTAGAATTACATGTGATTCTGAAACCCCCAAAATTAAGGAGGAACATTAGAAATGGGTGGGGGGAGCATAATGGGAACATCAGCGAAGCAATTCTGATAACACATTTACTACATTTAGGAAGAAACCCTACATCCAGATACACAGAGAAAATGAGGCAATATATACTACGCAAAGAAAAACAGTAGTTCGTGCAATAAAGCAATTCTAAAATAAAATCCGACTAAAGATAAAAAGAATTATTGCACATCAAAAGATGTATGTGGACAGGCCTTTATTATGAACTGTAATAGTTCATATAGAGAGAAAGGACTCAGGAAAATAAAAGACATGCTGCTTTTAGAAAGAGATTAGATAATTTTCTTCTAAAAAACAAAACAAAAAAAAGATATAACAGATTTGTAACTAAATCCATATATACTGTCACAATCAGTATAGCATAGGCCAATCATACACACATACCCCATCAACATGGTTTGCCAACATATATTTTATTTTTAAAAATTTTCCTTCCTAACTCCTTTTTCACTGGCAGTTCTCATCTAGTCTTATCTTCAGATTCATGCAAGGACAGAATTACCCTACAATTAATCATTGATTTAGTCACTCAAAAATAATGACAATTAAAAATTAGGTAGGGGGAAAGAAATTACAAAGGCTGTATATATGTGTAAACTTTATAAAATACTTATCAGGGAATAAAAGTACTGGACTGAATACTATGGGGAATAAGAAGAAACTTAAAACTTTGTGCCATACTCTTATACAAGCATGCCATAAGAAGAGACACTTATGACTATATTACCATGCATGTTCTGAGTATTTATTCATTCTTTATTATGACAACCTTCAAAATAGAATCAATCACAATCCTTTACAGTAGGGCAAGATCTTAATGATTTTCTAGTCAAGAGTTACTCAATCTCAGAACTATAGACATTTGGGGCAAGATAATTCATTGTTGTGGGGGCTGTCCTGTATAGATATGATGCTTGGCAGCTTCCCCTGCCTCTACCCAGTAGATGCCAATAGCACCTTTCCCAGTCGTGGTAACCAAAAATTGTCCCCAAATGTTGTCATATGTCCCCTGGGGGGGGGTGTACAGAATCATCCACAGTTGATAATCACACAATGAAAAATATCAACATCAAAGAAGTTAAGCTAGAAAGAGTTAAGGTAAATAGCCAAAAATAAGACGATGGAGCCATTTTTTTAAAATGTCATTTTAAACACTGAGGAAATGTCTACTATATTTCAAGTACTAGAAAGAATAATTTATACTGCTTCTACGTGTAATAATATCATGCATCCTAGTCCCCAATGACAATCAGGAATCCATATGATGTTTTTCTGAGTTCTACTTTTTATAAATATGTCAAGAAATATGCTAAGTTTATATATTAAGGCTCCCATTATACAATATAAAGCCCAGTGCCTTGCTAAGTAAAGAGCTAAAAAGAATTAAACAACGTAAGTTTTAAACTCTGTACCTAACATGAAATTGCCTAAGTAAAAACCTTTATGTCTCTTCTTGCTTTTAGATTATAAACTCCCAAAGGTTAAGGATCATTCCTGCTTTGATATTATAAAAGCCTCACACAGGACAAACCTGAGGTAAGGAAATTCCTTACTTGATGCTTCCTATTTGTGGCAGATTTTAATTCCCAAAGACGGCTAAAACAGTATCTCCCATCCTACATGCACATCTACAGTGTCACCTTAACTGTCTTCCCATAAAGAGGTCAAAGTCACTTTTAACCAACAGAATAAGGTGGAAGTGACACTACTTCATTTCTGAGGCTAGCTCAGAAAAGGTGGTGGACCTTTCTGTCTTGCTCACTGGAATACTCACCCTTGAAGCCTTCAGTCACCATGTATGCAGCCCAACTCCCCCCTGAGGTTGGCATGCTGAGAGATTGCCCAAACAACTTCAAGTGGAGAGATCACATGGAGAGGGCCTGAGACTACTTGGAGAAAGATGCCCAGCCACCCCAACTTCTCTGCATCCTTCCTCTTCTTTAAGCCTCCCTCCACACTGTTTCTGTACTAGTCCCTATCTAACTCCAACCACCTGAAAGACCCCAAGCCAGAAGTACCTAACCAAGCCATTCTAGAATTCCTGATCACAGAAATTGAAAGAGATAAACAATTGCTGCTTTAAGCAACTAAGTTTGGGGTGATTTATTGTGCAACACAGATTATAGGAACTGATCTTAATGGGGGGGAGTGAGTAATAAAAACCTGAAACATGTATTGACCTTAGGATCATATGGTAGACAGAATCTAGAAAGGCCTTGAGGAGACTGTTAATGAAACTCAGAAGGGCCATGAAAAGAATGTTCATGGAAACCTAAGGGCTTTGAGAATGTTATTGATGAGGGCCTAAAGGACAGCGAGGAAAATATTGTTGGAAATTGAAAGACCCTTCTTTTGACTGAAAATTTAATAAAACTGTCATCTGCAGTGACATAGAAGATAAGGCAATGTACCTAATAAATGACGATCTAGGCAGTGTTAAAGGTGCTGCTTAGTAAAATGAGAGAGGAGAAAGACAATCTTAAAAAAATGAACTATTTAGTTTGAGTGGAATTTGGAAGGAATGTAAAATGCCAGCCAAGAATTCTTTAATTAAGAAATTATTTGTGAGCATATATCAAATTCTGGGCAGGGCTATAAGATTCTTTGTTAAGACCTCAGAAAGCTCTAAGGTAATGCTTCTTAGAACCTTTTAGATAGGCAAAAAAGTTTCTCCAGATCTTAACGATATGTCTCATTGAAACCCTACCGTTAAAAGACACAGAATATGGGTCTTAAAGGTGTTGCCTCACAGCAACCTCACAGGGAACTCAAGATAGAGAAGGGCATGTCTCAGAGAGAACTCTGAGGTATGCCTTTGATCTAATGGAGTGGATTGTTTTTAAATGAGTAGACAGGAAACCCATACAATTTTTAAAGAAATTATGTCAGTTTGCATTTAAAGAAATAGAGACAGTATGAAATGAAAAGAGGCCTCTGGACCAGGGGTCAGCAAACCAGGGCCTGTGAACGAAACCGAGCCTACCATCTATTTTTGAAATATAAATTTTATTGGATCACAGTAGTCATGCTCATCTGTTTATATATTGTCTATAGTTGCTTTCATGCTATGACTGCAGAGCTGAGTAGCTGCAACAGAAACCATTATGGCCCACAAAACCTAGAATATTTATTATGTGGCTCTTTTACAGAAAGGGTTTGCTGACCCCTGCTCTGGACGCTCAACCTTTTATGGGCAGCAAGCAAGCTAAGAAGGCTACTTAGTTGCAAACACAGGTTATCTCTTATAGAGAAAAGGAAGCTTGACTCAGAGAGTATAGCCAGGAGCCTAAAAGGCAGCGCCAAGACCTCAGAACAAGAGCCAAGAGCTTTGGAGAACTTCCAGAGAGCAGAACTGAGTCCTAATCAAGAATCTGTCAACATGTAAGTGGCTGCATTTCAGAACTGTTATGGATCCATGACTGCAGTGTACCTTCCATCTTCTCTCTCTTTGAACAAGTTTGTCTAAAGTCATTTTCCTGTGTTTATCTCACCATCGTATTCTGGGTGTTTGGATGACAGATAACTTATCTCTTTAATTCACAGGTTTTCAGAGCAATACTTAAAGAACTATACTTGAAGAGTTGTACTCCTGAAACCACTTCTAAAGAGCCTCATCCACAACTGGACCAGATTTAGATGATAAAATCCTATACTTTGAGCTAATGCCACAGAAGTCTTGGAGCAAAGGGGTGAGTGTATTTTCCACATGGAAGGCACTGTTGTGGCCAGGGGGCTGACTGTAACAGATTGTACTTTTCAAGAATGGCTTCAACAGTATCTTCTATTTCACTTAGTCATTTATAACATGGCCTTAACCACTCTCTCCAGAGATTGGGGGCGGGGGTCTATATCCCTTTTCCTTGAATCTGGGCAAGCTTGTGACTTGCTTGTTACTGAAAGATGAAGCAGAAGTAATGCTACATGACTTCCATAACTAGAACAGAAAAAGTTAAGTAGCTTCTAACTTGCTTGCTGAAATAATTCCCCTTGAAGTCTTCAGTCACAATGTAAGCAGTACAATTCCTTAAGGCTGCCACAGTACATGTAAACAGACTATACAGAGCAATCCTGAGACTACATGAAGTGATACCAGGCCAGGCCCAGCTGTCCATCGCCACTCCCCTATTCTTTCAGCTCCAGACATCATCTGATCACAACCAAATAAAAGACCCCAAGCTAAAACTTCCCAGCCAAGCCCTTCCTGAATTCCTGACCCAGAGAGAAATCACAAATTGAAAGAAATAATAAAATGACTTACTATTTTAAGCCACTAAGCCTGAGATGATTTGTTATGCAGAAACATCTACTCTGAAACATCTGTGAACTTTGGCCTTTCACTCATTTTTCTAAGTTTACTAAACCTTCTTTGTGTAAGGTATTGAGATTTATTTAACCTGTTTTCTCTTGACACAGTTTTTATTTTTCTGCTCTAAACTGCAACAACCTTATTAATATCAAGAAAACATGCATTGTTTTCACGTTTATAAATTTAAGTCTGTTTTCCAGCCGTCAAAGAACATTATCAATGACAAATACTACATTTTGAAGCGCATTCCATAAATTTTTAAAAATAATTTTGATATATCGTGGATCTTTTTTCCATTAAATAATTCTTTACCTATTCTAAAGCTATTCAAATCAACAATCTCACATATTTCAATATTTAACATATAGGGTTAGGAGCATCATGTACATTCAAATCCCAAAAATCCCTATAAGTAACTCATCCTGATACACTTTAACTGGCAGATACCTCACTTTTATTTTTGAGCAGTTGATGGAAGTTCTGGAATCAGCATCTTCTGTATACATAAATACTCAAATCCTGAACTCTCCAATCAAAGGCTCCACTGTAATGCCAATGTAGTTAAACAAAATAAGTATTTTTATAATACATTTCACTGTAATTATGTGGTAAAGACAGAAGAAGGGCTTTATTTAAGTTTGTGGGGGTCCAATAAACAAAAAAAAAAGGAAGAAAGGCTAAAACAACTATAAGAAAATAGAAAGTTTTCCATTTGTTATCAACTTTTTTTTTAACTATATCATTCCCAACTTGAAAAATTAGTCAATAATTGTAATTACCATATTATAAGCTGAATGGGCAGCCTGAGATATTTCAAGTATTTAACTTTCTAAAAGCATCCTATATTTTCCATATAAAACTGCACCATCCACTTAAAGCAAAACATTTTACCCTTAATCCCCTATAAAAACTCACCATTAAGTTTTTCAAGGGGAAGAGAAGAAGGGCTCAATTTCAGCTTATAATAACAATGACAATCTTGATGTTGGACATTTCCTATATTACGGGATTCTGGAGGATCAATGGCCCAATAAAATGAGATCCACCGAAAATCTCCCCAAATATCCTCAATTCTTAAGAAATGTCCTGGCATCCTGATTGTGATTGTGATTAATTAGGTTAGTAATTCTAAAGGTAAAGCTCATGCTAGCGACTTTTTGTCTCTCCAGCAAGCTTCCACCACCTTACCAATACATAGTGTATTTACTGCTATTCTTCTTACCACGGTTTCTGACCTGTCAACCTGAGTGCCAGATCGAGCAATAATGCAGGTACCGTATGTCTGACACCCTTCCAATAATGAAGCAAAAGGTTGTTGGAATACAACTTAATATTGGGGCGCCTGAATACTTGGTTTAAAGGATTCATCTTGAAGGAATGATTTAGATAATATCCTGTAGGGAAAATAAGCGTCAAAGCATTTTGAATATTACTTATTATTCAGAAAAATACCCTAAGTTAGACCTAGAATTCAAGACATGACAATAATTTATCATCCAAACTTTAGAAAAAATTAAAGTGACTTACAAGACTACCTTTCTTTTCTGACAAAGTCTTAAACTCAAAGTCTTCTCATTCACAAAAGGCCATTAAGCCTTATTATAAACATAAACAAATACAAAGTTAATCAATATGCATTTTAGTGTAAGCATGGGTTGTTCAACAGTCAGAGGAACAGATAAGACAGAGCTAGTCACCATTACCTTGGGCTTCTTCCAGTCATCCTGAGGTAGATATCATACAGGAATGCTGGGGCCTTATGGCTTACAGCAATCCAGTAATGATATAAAAGGTGATTGGAGGTTAGATTTACATTGGGCCGTCTGAAGGCCTGTTCGAGAGGATTCCTCTTGAAAGTGGAAATTACATGGTATTCTGAAGAAGAAAAGTTGTGTAACAGCTTTGATAATAACCATGTAATGAAATTTTGAAAAAAAAAAAATCATGTTTTTACAAAGCAAAATATTTTACCAAAGATGTCAGAGTTGGCTCATTGAAAAACTTTTCTACTCTCTATAGTAGCTAAGAGAATATGGGTTATTAGACTGCTGAACTCAGGTGGTTTTATAACTACCACTATATGTGAATTTTAAGTAGATGAATGAATTTTTGCTAAAATTGACTCTTAAAATCCTTTTAATGTTTTACCTATGTCAGTTTACAATGTCACTTTCTATAATTCACCTCTCACGATAGCTTCTTTCTTTCTGTTCCTCTTTCCAGACTCTTATTACTGTACTTACTTAAAAAAGAAAAGGAAAATCATCATCCTTTGCTTATGAATGATTAAGTTGCTCAAATTAACATATATCAACAAGCTTAAAACAACCCAAAATTAGCTTCTGCTGTAATTTATTTAGGTTATGCAATGTCAACACTTACTCAAACTTAATTTCACCCATGTTAATACTTTAATGGAATTGTATATTGAGATACTCACTAAAAAATAATGCTCAATATGATTTTTATTAAGCTTTACAAGGCAATGAAAGATTATAAAAAACCTCTCATTTAAAGTGTTTCAAATATTCTTATAAAAATACTACATTAAATAATCATAAAATTAGAGTCACCCTAGATCTTAGTTTCTTCATATATGCTCTAAAAGTCAATCTTTAAGTTGAAATTAAAAGGCCACAGAATAACCCTAAGTAGAATGACATATAAAATCAAAATTGTTCTGCAAGATAATAAAAATGGCTCAATTAGAGATAAAATAAGACCTAATATTACTGAATCAATATCATAAATATATTTTATTTTAAATTTCAAATCATCAATTTAAAAGTGATTTAATTTCAACAGGCTTTAAAGTTATACTATTCCTATTTTAGAACTAATAACAGAATATACACTACTCACTGTGAATTTGTGAGTTTAAATAGATTAATAAAGAGAAAATATCCTTTACTTATTACCACTCTTGGGGCCACTTGCTATCTCCTAGGATATACCAACGCTTGTAGTTAGAAGTGATATTGTCTATAGATAAGCAGTATCAGGACTGAAAGAGCCCATGAGAGAGGAGTGAAAAACATAGTTTTCATGCCACAGGTATCTACGAAGCTTGCTGCAGATGGCAGCAAGAAAAAGTAAGGGGCAGAAAAGGATGGAGCGGAGTGGGAAAATACAGCAGCATATTTTTTAACTTGTGAAACATTATTAAGGATCACAAGGCAATATTGGTAGATATTATTTCCAAGATGACAATTAAAGTAAGAACAAATTGGTAACTCAGTGGCCTTAATGCCTCATGGGTTATTCTAACACATAGACTCAGTAAACATTTTAAGTTCTTTAAGATTTATTCTAACATTCAAAACATAGGTAAAATCATACCAACTTCACCCCAATGGAAAGGATTAGTGCTGCCTGTTGTGCAATTATACACCATGATGTTTCTTGGTCTGCAAAGACAAAGATCAAAGCAATGAACATAAAACGAGGCCAAACTTATCCAATCTAAATCATATATCAAGTAGGAAGAGATGAAGATGATGGATATCTTTTCTATACTAATTATTTGTAAATTTATCCTTAAAGGATTAATTTTTATGTTTGAATGACTATACTCCCTTTCTCCTCCTACCAAAAACATTACTCATGAAAAAATACAGACTTTCCCCCCTCCCCCCATTTTTCTTACTTGCATTGGAAGGATTGCTTGTTTTTAAATATAAGAAAAACAACAACAAATGATCTTGGCTCCTATCTCCCATCCATTTTCGGAGGCTCTTATTGAAAAAACAATTACAGACTGAATTCCTGTTTGCCAAAAACAATATACTCAAATAATCATATCCCTCTTTCTTTAGGATATAAAATATTGACTTAAAATAAGAGGAGGTTATTAGTTAGAAAAAATAAAGCTGTTGGCAACTTTATAGTTTAGTTTTTATCTGTAAATGCTGCTATTCCCTTTCAAAAAAGGATACCCATAGGTTGACTAAAGCTGCTCTAGTGTACCATGTTTGACATATGTAAACCAAACTCTGTGAATCTCAGCTGTTTATATATGCCAAGTTTATAAGTAGTTTTAGTTCAGATAAAAAAATAAATCCTTGAGGATTGAAGGGCTTTTTTTCCCTGTTTAATTCCTAACAAACTTGTTTATCCTGTAGATAGTACATGAGAATTAATGTTAATTATTATTACACTGATGGGACTATATTGTCTGTGATATACCAACTCGTTAAAAGTGATACTGCCTATATATATTGGTATGGCAATATCAGGACCAAGGGATTTGTTAACATTAGTTAGTATCTCTCTTTTCCCTTCTCAGTTACTATATATTTAAAAGCGACATTGTCACCTCATATACCTATTAACTCCGGAATACCAGGCTGCCGCAAGACTCGTGTTGACAACTACATCTACAGGAACAAGATCTGCAAGGGCATTGTTGGAGGCACGCATTGTTCGAAGAATTCCTTTCCCTGCCTTTGTTGAAATTAAAAACAACACCTTAAGATATATAAGTCAGAGTGTGTTGTGTATATATTATATATATATATATATATATAAAGATATACAGAAAACAGAAAAAAATATATATAACATTAAATAAATCAAAAGGTTTACTTACCGCAATAAAGAGACCACTTGGTCCATTAAAGTTATCAATCCATCCCTAATACCAAAAATTAAAAAAAAAAGGGAGGGGGAGCTTAGAAATATTATGGCACTACAGATATATTATTTGAAATCTACAACCTCAAATAAATATTTGGTAGTTTTTCTCTAAAAACTAGAAAAATAAAACTAGATTCAGGCCAGAATATTTCTCCCAGTCCCATATAGAAGCAGTCTTCCTCTGGGATCACAAAAAACTAGGTAAAAACTTTTTCAAAGGGTTAACTACTCTTCCATTAGCTCTCTGAAAAGAGAGTTTAAATAAAAGGAGTTTATACTTATTAAATACTTTTGCTAAGTTAAACTGGTTCAAGCTTGATTTTGTACTATTTACTGATGCAACATCATTAAGATTAGGGGGAAATAGTATATCATCCTCAAAATTCCTAAATAATAGGAAAACAGAATAATTGGCAAAGCAACTAAAATAGATGCTATCACTTACTACCACTATAGAAAACTGGGTTTTCTACTAAATTAATTTACCTATTGGTTTATATCTCTGCTTTCTCTTATTCCAGGGATTCACAAATACCATTATGCCCTGTTTTTTTTTAAAAAAAATAACAAGTTATCATAGCAATCTCTTATATCTTTATTAACTTGTGATCTATACAGGGAGGGTCTACCTCTTGGAGGGCTTGCCTCTTTTGGTACTAAAAAAGCAAATGAAATAAAGTAAGACCCTCAATATTCTCACCTCTCTTTCCTTCACCTTTGCAAGGGAAACTAATGAGCAAATAACCTTAAAATCCAACAAATTCACAAAGAAAATTCATAAGGCTTGGTCTCCTTTGACTTGAGATAATTTCTTTGATTTACCTTTCAAGCAGGATTTTTTAAATGTTGGTCTTAATTTTTACACATCCAGCATTACATTCAAAACAAAAGTATGAATATCTCTTTCTATGAAAAGAAAACAGCTTTGCCATAGTGAGCCATGTTCAGTAAATAATACTTACTTTTAAACAACTGCCAATTCTCTGACCCAAAATTATGACTTAAAATCTCCAAATCCAATTACTCACAAAGACTTCAAAACAACTTACTGGAAAAGGTTCTTTCCAACTGGCACCAACAATTGATGGCCTTACAATTGCCACATTTAGCTTTGCTCCTTCTTGTTGTACAACATATTCTGCCAATGCTTTCGTGTATATGTATGTATTAGGTCTGTCTCCTATCAATTTTGGGGTGATATCATTTACTAGGCCATCATCCATCCACCTGGTAAACAAGGAAAACAAAGAAAAGTATTTCCAAAGGTTTACTAAAAGATTTAAAAAAAAAAAAAAAAAAAAAACACTTTACTCTTTGCACATTCAAATATATCTGCTACTTTGAATCAAATGGTTTGATAACAAAGTCTTACTTTCATTAAACATCAACTACAGGTCCACAATCCATTATCTGCAAATTTTATATCCAAAAAAGCTTGGAAAACTGAGAGTCCTTTCATAAACCACATGGTAGATAGCAAAACTTGACCTGAACTGCTTTATTTTTTTTTAATACCACTTAGTATAAATACTCATACATTTCATATGTGTTTCATCAGGGATGCCACCCCATACTTAGTTGTAGTTAGTTCATATTACATAGTAAATATATTTCCTTCTTAAAGTCCAAAAAAATTCCAAGATACATGTGGACCCAAGGGTTTCAGATTAGGAATTATAGATCTGTATATAACCAAAGAGAATAATATGTAAATTATACACACATGCAATTAACATACATTTATAATTAATATGAAGGTCCAGTAATTTTAATATTTAAGGTAAAGCACTGAAAATTATATGTTCTACTAGTGAGAATGACAAATTAGAGCAAACAATAATTGAACAATCCTATAAAAATTTCACTAGTGGCCTACTATGAAGTCACAAAATTCCTCCAAATCTCTCATTGTCTCTGAAGAAAAGGTCCACTCTTCTCATATGTAAAAGGAGGGTGATATATTGATACCTCTAGTCTAAATTTCTAATGCCAATGTTATATACTTGCCTTCCAATACTTCTCCTTATTGTCTATAAAATTATGCATACAAGTAAAATCAATATACTATTACATGCTGATACACACACTAACTGATGAGCAAGCACATTACGAAGATTACTGAGATAAATGTTCACTCTCCAACCTGAATATGGAAGGACATTGTGTGTGTGGAAGGAAAAGAACACTAAGTTAAAGGGAAGTTGCTACCCAACTTAAGAAAAATTCCACAGTAGAGGAAAGGATAACTGATGGATTAAACGTAAACAAATAAGTTTAATAAGACTTTAGCCAGTAAGTCTTATCACTGGAGTGAGTTTATAGAGCTTTACACTCTGACTGCTTCCCCAGAGTCATCAGTCAGAAAGACGTGTATGCTTATTTTAGGAGAAACCTAGGAGAAGGATCTATGAACACTATGTAACACTCCTGGGAAGAAGAGAATTCAACTGGAAAGTGGGGAGTTGGGGGATGGGAGGTGGTAACTAAGGAGTTGAAAGTAGATAGAATCTCTGGGAAGAAAGAATAGGAGACAGAGAATAAAAAAGGAAAACGCCCATAGGGATATTATATGAGGATTAACAAATATGTAAAGATATGATGGATTCTAGAATGTTCCTAAAATTGTAATCTATTAAAAGAAAAAAGGTCCCCATTTATTTATTTATCTGATCCTTTTTGTTTGTCCCACTTGGTAAGAACACAGGATAAAGCAAATGAGAGCTGAGCCATGGTATAAGCATCCTTCAATGTATCCATCAAATACATTTCACAAATATAATATTTTAATGTAATAATAACTGAGAGGATCCTAGTCCTCAGAAAGATAAAACAATACAATGAAGAAGTATGAATTCAAGGACCATGACTCTTCTGATTCCCTTGTAATTAAAGGCCCCTCTATAGACATACTCCATTGGGTTATAAACAGACAAGGATAATCCTAGAATAAATTAGAACCTTGCTATTAAACAGGCAGTATTGGTCTCCATGAGTATTAGGTACTTCTTGGTCACTAAGATTAATTCCCTGAAAAATAAAGCCTTTAATATCATAAGTGAATTGTTCAGAGGCCTTCCTCCAGGTTTCCAACCATCACACCAGGTCAAAGTGAAAGCCCATTGATTTCATCAATAGCCTTTTATTAATTCAATCCATACAACAAAAAAGAATATAGTACTCAATAATTTACTGAATAAAGGAAGAAATAAATGCATGCATATGTGTGTGTATGTGTGTGCATGTGATGTAGAGAGACTGAGAGAGAGAGAGAGAAACTGAGCTAGACCAAGAGATACACGTAAATAGATAAACCTGGATCCAAAATTTGAGGATCAAAGCAAATGTATATAAATTTTAAACCAACATACTCTAGAGAATCAATCAGCTTCTTGGGATCCACAGGGGGTGGATAGACTACTTCATCAATATGTTTTCGATTGCAGTATGCATATGCTGTTGAAACATGCATGAACACTTCCAGATTCCTCATTTGTTGTGCAAGGAGAATAAGCTGTCTTGTAGCAATCACATTTAACTGAACAGCATCTCTGTAAAAGAAAAAGTGACAATGAAAAGTTGGAAGGTTATGTCATTTAATTTACCTGCTGAAAAATCTTATTTCTTTTAGAGAGGTACAGACAGACAAATTGTTGTTTCTTAACAACTGACCCTTTAGCTCTGGTTTTGAGTATTTTATTTCAATATTACTCTATCAGCTAGGTTTAAAATTTTTTCTGATGTAGGATTTTAAAAATAAAAGTACAAATTTAAAAGTTAAAATTAGGGTGATGTGTGGGAGCCCTGCATGATGTTATGAACGTTTGTTTTGTAAGTTCACGATGTTTACTGAACACTTATAGTTTATGTATGTTCATATATGAATGATATACCTTCAATAAATTGTTAAAAAAAAAAAAAAAAAAGTTAAAATTAACCAAAGATAAAATGAATAATTTCAGTCTTCCATTTTTGTGCATATATTATGAAGACATGCTAGACTTTTTTTTTTGGTTATTGATTTTTAAAGAAATAATCTTTCATGATATGCATATGCCACAAGGAGAAGACATTATTATGGTTAAGTAATTTTAAAATGCTATGGCAGAGTCATCAGTAAGGGTAAAACAGTCTAAGAAAATCTAGAAACATTAAATTATATTAACATATAATCCAGTAAGAATAAGTTTTTTTAATTTTTTCAAGCAAATTAATCAATCAAACACATCTTTAAGACTACCTTACAAAATTCAAAGTGATATTATAATAAACTGATACATTTGTCACAATAAGCATAAGCAAGATCCTAAACTGATCTATATATTCCTTTCTTGGAATTTATTCAAAGTAAATAATACCACAAAAGTAAAAGTATGTATGCAAAAAAATAATCAACGAAAAGCATCATCTAATAATAGCAGAAGCCTAGAGAGCCCAAATATTCACTACAAATAGAATGGTTTAATAAAGTGGGTATTTTATCATAATGAAAGAATACACCATTAAAATAATTGTAAAAAGACAATAAAAACACAGAAAATCTATATGAACAATACAAAATAAAACACACATTATGATGTAGGATTAAGAACAAGACTCTAGAATCAGATCTGGGTTCAAATTCTGACTTGGACTATCTATTAGCTAGGTCAAGGTGACCTTGGTAATATTATTTAAAGTACTCAGGCCTGTTTCTCCACCTGTAAATGGGAAAAATAATGGAATCTACCTACTAGAATTTGCATAAAATTAAAAGAAAGAAATAACTTGCAAGCATTTAGCATTATTCCTGATAAAGTCCTGAAACAGGTAGTTATGATAGTGAGATGGTGGAACGCTTTTGCTTTCTATTAAAATTTTCTTCATAGTCTATTCTTTTAAAAAAGAAAGATTGAAATACTTAAGACCAATAATACTGTGATAAAACTAGTAAAGCAATATGCTGTCAGTGACACTATCAACTGATACCACTGATCTGAAAGACATCAGGACAGAGAACTAGGAATTACAGAAATGATACAGTGATTAAAGTACTGAAATTAATAGAGGAAAACGTGTTCTAACCTTAATTTTACAAAAGAAGGAAATTAAAATTCCCTAAGCAAGCTAAACTAAGTGAACATTACATAAATTGTGAAATATCAATGATGGCATACAATAAAATCACTAAAATTATAATGATGAAAAAATTTTGAAATATGGAATTCTTTCTATATTAAGTTAAAAAAGTAAAATTAGAAATTCTATGTTAATAATTGAAAACATATGCTCAAAGATATACTAAAAAATATTTTTAATGAAAATAGTTATATTTTCCAAAATTTTTATATTTTCAGTATTTAGGAAGGAAAAAAATCCAACTATTCTTTAAAAGGCCAGGATATTACACAAAGATAGGATTCTGACCACTTGACTCTAAAGCAGTGCTTTGATGACTATCATATTTTCAAAACAATGAGAATAGGGAGGATATTGTTTTGAGAGAGATATACAGAGAATATTCTATTACAGATCGCTGAGGACAGGACATCTAGTTCTGGGTCAAGGAATCGCTCAGAGAAAAAAACACCTGTCTTATTTTTCCTCTTAATTTAATAGTATCTGAGAACCTATGAAAACATACTAGAAGGAAAAAAAAATTTAATGAATAATCGGGTTGGGGTATTACAATCAAATATATATCTCTTTTTCCTTCTTATTTTCAATCAGAGTGGAAAAAAATCTGTTCAAACGGAAATTCGGCAAGACATTTCACAGAGAGGATACAGTGCACTAGATTGTCAGGGAATGTGCTATTTTCTTTTGGGTTTTCAAAACAATGGAGATAGGGAGGGTAATGTTTTGGGAAAAGTACACAAAAGATATTCTGTTACAGGTTCCTGAGGATGGTGACAGAGTTTCTGAGTCACTGTAAATAGAGGAACACTCCGGTGCTCTGCTTCCCCACCCCCCACCCCCTACCCTACCCCACGCCTACCCTTTGTACCTGAGAGCTCAAACCTGAAGTCAGGTGTGTGCCCAAATAAGTAACTTAGTATCTCTGTCAGGCTAGTTAACCTCATTCTATTTTAACCTCAATCCAATTTCTACTCCACTGAACTTCAAGCTGAGACCCTGACATGTTATATGTCAAAAAGCATTTGGTACTAAAGAAAAATAAGGTTCTCATTATGTATTGGTTATAAGGAGTCATAAATGCATCTTAAATAAGATTAGTTGGGGTGGGGATTCAAAATGAGCAAAATTTTGTAATTATCATTAATATAGACATAGAAACTATTTCAAAAGAAAAGAGGACTCAACTTGAATTGCCAATAATTTTCTCATTCCCGTCTTCTATAGACATTTTGAGTTTTTAAATTCTATGTTTAATAACACTTCTAGGACCTCAAACCAGGGCTCTCAACTGGCGTAACAGACATCTATCTGGGAGCTTATTTAAAATGCAGATTCCTTACCTCATTCTCAAACATTTTTTCATATGCCTGAATTGAGGCCTGGGAAACTACATTTTAAATACATTCCCCAGGTGATTCTGATACAAACAGTTCTCCCTCCCTCCTTCCTCCACCCTCTGAGAAAATACTGCCTAAATGAAATCTCAATGCTATTGCTGCTTTTTAATTTTTCCCTTTTAATCAAAATATAGATACAGATGTCCAGAGACCAATGAATCAATCTGAGGGTAGGGGGCACAGGCATCTGTAACTAAAAAATCTCTCCAAAGCTGATTCTGAGAGTAGTGATTCTATAAGGTCCAACAACAACTAAATCATGCCTAAGGCTCTTACTGAAAATGAGGATTCCTTAGTATTATCATATAACTAGAGGGTCAGAATTAGGCAAGTGCAGCCCAGTAATATGCATTTTTAATACATTTTCCAATAATTCTTAAGAATCACAAAACATTCTAAAACTTGAGAATCAATGCCCTTAAAACAATACTAACAGCCCCATTCTACTTTCACTTCCATTACTTAGGTAGCTCCCTTCATATGACCCTCAATATCATTTCTCCAATCTCACCTTTTGGTGGTATTTCTTTATAATTCCTATTCTCAATATCAATTATTTTCCCACCTCAAGATTTAACATATCTGAAGCCAAATGAGACTTTCTTTCCTTGCAACTCTCACAGTATTTAATATAGATCCTTTAGTAATTCCTTATTTTCTATCCTCTATTATGGTTATTTAAGCATATCCTATCTCCTCTATTAGACTACACAGACTTTGGAGAATAGGAACTGTGTGCAATTTATCTTGGTTTCTCCCCAAAATACTGGGCATAGTGTTAAGAGTAAAATCCGGATTTTTTTCTCCTGGTAGTTAAGTTTTTGTACCATTTTTTATTTGTGGGTTGACTTAAAAAGTGGTTGTAAAAGAGTAATTGTTTTATAAGTAGTTAGTATAAGCCAACCTATAGTATTTAGAATTTCTGGCCCAAATCTAATGTTGTTCTATCACCACTTAGAAGTCAACATATGTTGAAATTGCTTCACAGAAAACAATCATTTCAAGTAATAAGGCTAGGTCAGTGAACATGCAAGGAAGAGAAGAAAAATACAGTATCGACCTCTTCCACAACTGTATCTCTAGTAAAAGAATAATAATAAAGAAATTTCCCTTTCATTAATGGCTCAATTACCCAGAGAAGAACAGAAAGAAGTTCCCTGAAAGTACTTTGGTCCTCCTCATAAAGATGGCTTTGATGAGTTTTGCCCTAATTAATAATGCCTGTTAGCAAACCAAAAGCATTTAATTTCCCTTTTAAGCCAATGAGGACTATAACGAAATTAGTTGATAAGGATATAAATTCAAAATTTCTTTTAAGTGTTGCTTTTAAAAATAATTTCAATAAGTTATTTTCTTACATCTTTTTTAAAGGATTAATACTTGTTCACTGTGTAAAAAAAAATACACAGATAAGCTAAAAACCTACCTGTAATCACACTATCCAAAGACAATAAATGGCAAATAAAGAAACATATCCTGTACATAAATACACAAAAATGTACACACATACTTTAAGAAAATAAGATTATACTATAATTCAAATAATTCTTTTTTCACTTTTGAATAATGAGCACAAAATGACTACACAGTTTTCCACTATTTCACCTGGTGGCTAAACAGAAAGAACCAAAAAATAAATAAAGCAACTGTCACAGATTCAGAAATTCTCTGGTGGATAGAAGTCATTTCAACTTTTTGAAGGGGGAAAAAAATCCTTTAGAAATGTTATCTCAATTTTATAAATAAGGAAACTGAGGCTCAGAGAGGTTAATAACTTGCCCAGACTTATCAGCTAATAAACAATAAAGCAAAATCACAACTAAGAGATATGTAATTCCAAAACTCATGCCCTTTACATTATACAGTGGTGCCTCAGCTTCCTCAAGTGTAAAATGTATTTGCCTATTAATATTACAATGGGTAAGGTTAACATTAAATAATGAATAAGCAAATATCTTGAAACCTATATAAAGCACTACCACAGAAATATAAAGGACTGTTACAGTGCTCTCACTTGAAATATAGTTAAAAAAAAAAAAAAATCACTATAAGGCAGGGGTTCTTAGTCATTTTTGTTCCACAGACCCCTCTGCCAGTCAGGTGAGAACCATGGACCCCTTCTCAGAATGTAGCAGCAGATAGTTTTATGACACTCAACTATAGTCAGGTCTAACAACTACCAAAATCTCAAAGTATGGATGAGTGTAAGTGATTTTTCGAGATATGCAACAACTGTAATGTGATATGAAATGAATACTACTGTAATTTATTGCATACATTCATAAGTGAAGGAAATGCTAGATTTCAGTTAGAGGTCAGAGAAAATAAAGATAATAAGTTGTTTGTTTTTTTTTTCAATTCAAGCTCACGGACCCCCTGAAATCTTTCCACAGTTCCCTGGTTAAGAAGCCCTGCTATAATGCTTTGGCACTGAACTGCCACCTTACATAATATCATTTAAGGTTTACAGTTCTTTATTAGATATAGCTAATAGATAATCTTAAAACCTTTTGTAATCAGAACTTAAATCAAGAACATTTTAAGGAGAAGGCCTTTAAGTAGTCTGAAATCTAAAAAAAAAGTCTACCCCATTTTAATTGGCATGAAACCACATAATTAGATTAACATTATAAAAATTATATTTTGGGGAGTATCATCAAAAAGAATGCTCTAACTTAAGCACCATTATTTTAAAATGCATATTCATTAGATTCTTTTAAATAGTAAACATTTAACATGTATTTTTTATTGAAAAAGGCATCTTAAAGTCAGTCCAAATAATTTTTTAAATTAAACCTATTTGTCGTGCCTCTAGACCTGCTACCAAAGTTTTAAAACAAAAATAGGTTGTTTTATCTATCCTGCAAAACCTGAGCCTAATTTTATATAATTTTCAGAAGAAAATGATATAGAATAGAAAAATAAAGCTTCTGGAATATATGCTTCTGAAAGAATGAAAGGAGGAAGAAATATACACTATTAGCTGAAGACATATTCCTAAGAAACTTCTCTCTTAAATTCATGGCAGCTTCTTCTAATAAACATATACTAGTTATCCAATGTTGTTAAACTGATAACAAGACGAAAATTCTCTTAACATCCTTTAGGACACTAAAAGCCACGCTTAATATATGGCAAGCAGTTTCAAATCATTTTCAAAATAACTTGACTCAAGTATTAAAATTAAAATCAGATCTTTTAAGATTCATAAATAATCTAAATACCTGTACTTACCTTAAATTTTCATTAAACCTTACTGTAGCTGCACAGTGGAATATAATATTGGTAGAATCTATGATGACCTCTTTATCTTCTTCACTAAGAGCCAGTTTAGGCTGAGTGAGTTCACTGTTGATCGCTATAATTTTCTCTCTAAAATCTGGATTTTCATCTCTCAATCTGTCAAAGAGCTATCAAGGGAGTAAAAGATTTATTTTAGGACAGTATTTTTCAACTTTCTAAAACCCATTATCACTCTCTTTTACCACCAAGAATTACTATTTAAAAATTTTAACTATGCAGTTCCTAAATGTGCTCTTCTTAATTGTTATTATTCTGTATAGAATATACCCTAAGAGGCCCACACTATTATCTCATTTTACACATGAAGAATCTTGAGACACAGAGAGGTTAAGTAATTTGCCAAGGATGCAGGGTGGTAATTCACAGAATTGAACTGGAACTCTCCAGGTATTTGTCAATTAGATATTACCTCTCAGAAGAGACTTAAGCAATACAGACATCAGGACAATATTTAAAATGATCATTCAGATGTTTAAAAGCCAGACCTTAATTTAACAATTCATTTTATTTTGATTTTATTCCCTTTCAGCAGATTAAAATACCATAATAAACATTCTACCTAAAATCTTAGAACTGGAAACAAAATTCTAAAGAAAGAAAAAGTTGGTAGACAAATATGCAGTTTAGAAACCAGATAAACTTCAGAAGTGTGATATATATAGGAGTCTAACCTGAAAATTCAACATTATTATATTCCTTAAATATACCCAAAGGAACAAAACTTAGCTAGAAAATTAATTGAATCATAAGATTATTATAGTGTAAAGACACATTCAATTGTGAGCCAACTTAGATTTTTTATCATAGATTTGATGGAGGAAAACTGACAACTACTTCCAGATCACTGCCCTATCACACTTCATTTAAAGCCCACACATACAATTTAACCAGCATTGTTAATCTGAGAAAAAAATTTTATAAAATATATGCATACTCACTTTTCACCTTCTTAGATGACTTTAGTATATAAGTCTTCACCCCCTCCACTGCCAGTTAGTGAATTCAATATTAATGTGTTCTTATATTAATCAAAAACTATTTATTAAGCATTTCTCATATGGGCTGGTGACCTTCTAGGCACTGAGATAACAAGGAAATGGACTTTGCCCTCAAATTCTTGAGTCTAATAGGAAAAACTGGACAAAATATTGTTATAAGTAATAAAAGAGGGGTAACATAATATTATAGGATTACATAGGGAAAAGAACTAACACAGCTTGGGCGAGACCAGAGACAGCTTCTCAGAGGAAATGACATTTATGCTGAGACCTCAAGAATAAAAAGAACCTGTATGTGTGTGTGTGTGCGTGCGCGTGCTTGCGCATGCACGAATGCATGTGTGTGAATGTATTGGGGGTTGGAGGGGGAAAGGATCTGAGAGAATAAAGAAAAACAGTGATCTGGGCAAATATAACAGCATACATGATGACCTAGAAGTGAGAGGGCATAGTATGTTTGGAAATTTAAAAAATAGTTCAATAAGCCTGGAACACAGAGTATGAAGAAAAAAGTAGCAAAAGTTCTACAAGAGGTAGGCAGGACCAGATAACTCTTTTTTCTTAATGTAAATATGTGTACAATATAAATTTTCCCATTTTAACAACTTTCCAATATATAAGTCAGTGGTATTATTTACATTCACAATGTTATGCTATCAATACCACCATCCATTACTGAAACTTTTCCCTCAGCCCAAACAAACTCTTGTACCCATTAAGCATTAACTCCCTATTCACCACCTGACCTCCCTTGGTAACTTACAATCTACTTTCTATCTCTATGAATTTGCATATTCTAATTATTTCATGTAAGTGAAATCACCTGTCTTCACGGTTCATCCATGTTGCAGCACATATCAGAACGACATTCCTTTTTACAGCTGAATAATATTCCTCTGTGATACACCACATTTTGTTTACCCATTCATCTGTTGATGGACACTTGGGTTGCTTCCACTTTTTGGCTATTGTGAACAACTCTACTATGAACACTGGTGTACAAATATCCATTCGAGTTCCTGCTTTCAATTCTTTTGGGTAGATACCTAGAAGTGGGATTGCTGGGTAATATAGTAATTCCATACATAACTTTCTGAGGAACTGCCAAACTGTTTTCCACAGAGGCTACATCATTCTACATTCCCACCAACAATGTATGAGGATTCCTATTTCTCTGCATCCTCACCAACACTTGTTATTTTCCATTTTTAAAAAAATATGAGCCATTACAGTGGGCACAAAGTGGTATATCTCATGGTTTTGATTTGCATTTTCCTCATGGCTAATGATGCTGAACATCTTTCCACATGCTTAAGTTAGCCATTTGTATTTTTCTTTGGAGAAATAGCTATTCAAGTTATTTGCCCATTTTTAAATTGGGTTGTTTGGGTTTTTTGGTTGATGCGTTGAAGGGGTTATATATTCTGAATATTTAATCCTTATCCAGATATATGGTATCCAAATATCATCTCCCTTTCTGAAGATTGTCTTTTCACTTTCTTAATGTATTTTGATGCACAAAGTTTTTAATTTTCATGAATTCCAATTACTCTATTTTTTCTGTGGTTGCTCATGCTTTTAGTATAAATCTAAAAATCCACTACCTAATACAAGGTCCTAAAGTTATACCCTTAAATTTTCTTTTAAGAGTTTTATAGTTTTATTTCTTATATTTAGGTCATTGATTCATTTTGAGTTAACTTTTGATATGGTGTCAGGTAGATTTCTACTGTATATGGAATTGTTTTTATTCTTTTGCATGGTGATATCCAGTTTTCGAAGCACTATTTGTTGAAAAGACTACTCTTTTCCAACTGAGTAGACTTGGCACTTCTGTCAAAAATTAATTGTGGGAAGCAGATGTGGCTCAAGCAGCATGGCGCCCACCTACCACATGGGAGGTCCCGGGTTTGTTTCCGGTGCCTCCTAAAAAACACGAGCAAGACAGTGATCTGATGCGACGGGCTGGCACGGCAAACTGACGCAACAAGGTGACGCAATGAGATGACGCAACGAGGAGACACAACGAGCAGGGAGCGGAGGTGCCTCAACCAATTAGGTGGTTCCCTCCCACATGGGAGGTCCCAGGTTCGGTTCCCAGTGCCTCCTAAAAAGAAGACGAGCAGACACAGAGTGCATACAACAAACAGACACAGAAGGCAGACAGCAAGCGCAAACAAGGGGGGGGGTGAATTAAATAAATGAATCTTTTTAAAAAATCAATTGCCACAGATATAAGGGTTTATTTCTGAACTCTAAATTCTAATCCATTGGTCTATATATCTCTTCTTGTGCCAAAACCCATTGTTTTGATTAGTAAAGCTTTGTACTAAGTTTCAAAATCGGGAACTGTGGGTCCTTCAATTTTATTCTTTGTCAAGATGATTTTGGCTATTTGGAACCACTTGCCCTTCCATATGAATTTCATAATTAGCTTCTCCATTTCTGCAAAGAAGCTGTTAGAATTTTGACTGGGATTGCCCTGAATCTGTAAATCACTTTGGGTAGAACTGACATCTTAATGATATTAAGTTTTCCCATCTACTAGCACAAGATATCTTTGCATTTATTTAAGGTCTTTAATTTTTTTCAGCAATATTTTTAGTTTTCTGTGTACAAGTCCTTTGCATCTTTGGTTAAATTTATTCCTAGATATTTAATTCTACTTGGAATTGTTTTCTTGATTTCCTTTTCAGATTATTCCTTGATGGTGTATAAACCACCACTGATTTTTGTGTATTTCTCTTATATCCTGCCACTTTGCTGAATTCATGTATTAGCTCTAGGAGCTTTCTTGCAGATTCTTCTGGATTTTTGATATGGAGGATCATGACATATATGAATAAACAAAGTTTTATGTCTTCCTTTCCAATTGGGGTGCTTTTTATTTCTTTTTCTTGACTAATTTCTCTGGTTAGAACATCTAGTACAGTGTTGAACAGCAGTGGTGAGAATGGGCATCCTGTCTTGTTTCTAACCTTAGAGGGAAAGCGTTCTTCAGTCTTTCATCATTGAATATGATGTTAACTGTGGGTTTTTCATATATGCAAACCCACATAATATGAAAAATTGAGGAAATTCTATTCCTAGGTTTCTGAGTGTTTTTATCAAGAAAGGGTGCTGGATTTTGTCACATATCTTGTCTGCATTAATTGAGATGATATGATTTTTTTCCTTCATTTTGTTACTATAATGCATTACATTATTTGATATCCTTATGTTGAATCACCCTTGCACTCCTGGGATAAATCCCATTTAGTCCTGGTGTATAATTCTTTAAATGTGTTGTTAGATTCCATTTCCTACTACTCTGTTGAGATTTTTGAACCTATATTCATAAGTGATATCAGTCTATAGTTTCTTTTTTTCTAATACCTTTATTAACTTTGCCTACTAAGTAATTTTCATTTTAAAAGATACGAAATGCAGCTTAGTCAATCTTCTCAGTACTAGGGAAAAAGCTGAAAATGAACTTTATACCTACTACCTTTTAAAATGGCAAATTCTTCAAGGGCAGTTATTATGCAACTACCTTTCATGTTGGTAATATTCAAACACTAACTCATCTCTTACTTTAAAAAATAAGTAGCTAGACCAAAACAGATACAGCAGCTGGAATCCAAAAGGTCTTGAAACCAGTCCTGAAAGCCTTGCTCCTATGCAAGAATTCCTGGTGGCTTTTGAGAGGAAGATAGAGAACTATTCTGGAAAATTTCAAGAGGTAGTAGAGTGCATGCAAGATATGGGAAATACTAAAGCAAGACTACTCTATGAAGCCAATCTTCCAGAGAACTTTCGAAGACCACAGACAGATCAAGCTGTGGAATTTTTCATCAGAGATAAATTTGAAAAGAAGAAATACTACGATAAAAATGCTATAGCTATTCCTAATATTTCCTCCTCTGATGCTCCTCCTCAGCCTTTGGTATCCTCTCCTTCTCTGCAAGCCGCTGTTGAGAAAAACAAATTGGAGAAAGAAAAGGAAAAAAAAAAAGGAAGAGAAAAAGAGAGAAAAGGAGCCAGAAAAGCCTGCAAAACCTCTTACAACTGAAAAGGTACAGAAAACAGAAGATCAGCAATTGGAGCTTAAAAAAAGTACCAGCCCTAAAAAAGCTGCAGAGCCAACTGTTGATCTTTTAGGACTTGATGGCCCTTCTGAGGCTCCAGTGACCAATGGGAATACAACCATGATTCCAGCCTTGAATGATGATCTGGACATCTTTGGGCCGATGATTTCTAATCCTTTACCTGCAACTGCCATGCCTGCAGCTCAGGGGACGCCCACTGTACCAGCAGCTGCTACTCTCTCTACAGTAGCACCTGGGGATCTGGATCTGTTTACTGAGCAAATTATAAAATCAGAAGAATCAGCAAAGAAACAACTCTCCAAAGACTCCATCTTATCTCTGTATGGTACAGGAACCATTCAGCAGCAGAATCCTCCTGGTGTGTTTATGGGACCAGCAAATATACCATTTACCTCACAAGCGCCGACTGCATTTCAAGGTTTTCCAACGATGGGTGTACCTGTGCCTGCAGCTCCTGGCCTTATGGGAAATGTGATGGGACAGAGTGCAAGCATGATGGTGGGCATGCCCATGTCCAATGGGTTTATGGGAAATGCACAAACTGGTGTGATGCCACTTCCTCAAAATATTGTTGGGCCCCAAGGAGGAATGATGGGACAGATGGGTGCACCCCAAAGTAAGTTTGGTCTGCCACAAGCTCAGCAACCCCAATGGAGCTTCTCTCAGATGAATCAGCAAATGGCTGGCATGAATATCAATAGTGCAAACCCTGCAGTGGGTTTTGGCCAGCCCCCAAGCACAACAGCAGGATGGTCTGGAAGCTCATCGGGTCAGACTCTCAGCACACAACTGTGGAAATGAAAACTGCAATCCAAGTTCATCCAGAACTACCACCTGACATTCCTTGCTAAAATGCGTCTAGTTCCCCTGTTTATTCATGTACTTATTTTTTTCTTTTTCCCCAATTCATTCATATTAAGAATTATCTGATTGACCGTGTTGGTCTGTACTGATTAAATTTGATGTGGTGAAAACAGGTTGAGAAACCATTTTATGTCAAGGGCAGCTTTGCTCATTTTTCCCATGATTTCATAAACCACATTCTTTGAGAAGCTGCTCAACTTTCATAATCAGTTTTACTCTCAATAAAATTATAGCTCTAATGTTTGCATTTAAGGGAAGTAGTTATCATGTTAGTAATACCTCTAACAGTATAACCCCGCCCCCAAATTAGCCAGTAATCTTGTAGGAAGGTACTGTATGATCAAATGTTTAATCATATAAATAGAATGTAAATGTATCACTGAGGACTGTTTTCTAGTATATCAAAATTCTTTTATTTCATCATTCACTTCACTGTGCTATTGTAATGATGTGCTTAACAGGGAACGTGGTTAGTGAAAGGAAGATAAACCTGGATGTTACTACAAAATTTAGTTTAATGAATGTTTAACAAATTCAGATTTTTTTCTGCCTCTCTTGTAATTTGGATCTCTTATGTACATAGTGCTAAAGTGAAGACATTTATCTGCACTATATGCAAACAGGGTAACTACAACAAAGCCACTTTCAATTCTTGATGGTATATCCAGGTTTATGACAGTATTTGTGTTTACATTTTATGGTGCCTAGTATTGACAAAATGTTATTTCCCTATATTAAACAGATGAATCCATAAAAAAAAAAAAAAAAAAATAAGTAGCTAGAAAGTTCATGTGACAAATATTTAATTTAAGAGTATAAAGTTAAAACTATCTGTACTTTTCTCATGTAGCAGTATTTTTTTTTGTCCAAAGCCCTCTTCCTCAAGTCAAGGAATAGAAATTTTAAAAAATAATAAATAAACTAACACTTTTAACTATATTTTAGGAAGTAGAAACCTCACTCAGGAATAAGGGTAGGAGAGCAGTAGAGAATATTCTAATACCTAATATTTACTTTACATACTTTCCACAGCACTGAGTAAAACAAAAACCACAGATTTCCCTAATGCTCTTTAAATACACTAAGCAGTTCCCACCTCATAGCCTTTGCCTTTGCTATTCCCTCTGCCTTCGGCTCTTCTTCCACATACCCACAGGGATTCTTTCTCACTTCTTTCAAATTTCTGTCCAAAAATCTCGTCAGAGAGAACTTTTCTGACTACCCTATATAAAATAGCACCCCCATCACTTCCAACCCCTTTTATCTTGCTTTACTTTTCTTCACAGCATGTTATCACTATTCAACATATTACATATTTGTTAATTTGTCTTCCAACTAGAATGTAAAGTCCCTGAATGCTAGGACTTGGCTTTGTTCATTGTTCTATTTCCAGTAACCTGAGCAGTTCCCTAGTATATAGCGAGAACTGTATTTTTGTGAAAGGGAGGAAGAGATGGAGGGTCACAAGTGGACAAGAGTTTGGGGCAATGGGAAGAACATTACTAATGTATAATTAGCCACATGAGGTATACTCTCACTGAGTAGAGGTCTCAAAGGAATCGGTTTTTTTTTTTTTTTAAAGTAATTCAGGGAAATGAAGTTTTTCTGGTTTATATAAGGATTATTTAAAGCTTCCATGAGGAGACTGATTTAATAAACAATGGACATAGAGAGATTGAGAGGTGAAGAATTTTCT
This sequence comes from Tolypeutes matacus, assembly GCA_026826555.1. Lineage (NCBI taxonomy): Eukaryota > Metazoa > Chordata > Mammalia > Cingulata > Chlamyphoridae > Tolypeutes > Tolypeutes matacus. The sequence continues at coordinate 35,776,972 of JAKSZT010007815.1, forward strand.
TGTTTGTCTTTTTATTATTATTATTATTATTATGGAAATAATGAAAATGCTCTAATGATGACTGAAGTGATGAATGCACAACTATGTGATTATGGCAAATACCACTGATTGTACACTTCGGATGAATTGTATGTTTTATTAATATGTATCAATAAAATTGATTTGTTAAAAAAAATAAACAATGGAAACTAACAATTCCACAGAAAGGTAAAGACTATTTTTATTCTTTAAATTCCTATTAAAAGTATAAAATGATTTCTTTTTAAAAGGAAAAGCATAAATAATAGGTATAAATAATTAATATAAATAATAATAGGTATAAATAAATAAGTTATACCTTGCTCTTAAAATCCCATGGGTTGGTGTGATCTATGGATTGTGGTTAACAGCAATACTGTAATATTCTTGCATCAATGCCAAAGATGTACTGTGTTGATAATGGGTAGGTATGGAAAAAGAGCACCAAATGTACACTATGGACCATGAGTGGTGGTAAGAATCTGATGATATTATCTCACAATCTGTAAGAAATGTTCCACCACAGTGTGGTGTGTTGGTAAAGGGGTGCTGTATGGGAATTCTACACGTGTGCATGATTGTTTTATAAGTTCACAACTTCCATAATAAAAATATATTTTTAAAAAATAATAGGGTAGGTTGGGGGGGGGATACACCAAATGTAAGAATATGGACTATAGTTAATAGTAATATTTTGATGAAATTTTTTCATAATTTGTAACAAATGTTTCACAACAATGCAAGGTGTTAGTGGTGGGATGATGTATGGGACTCCTGTATGATGTTATGCGTGTTTCTTTTGTAAGTTCACAACTTTTACTATACACTTATAGTTCATGTATGTTCATGTATGAAAGATATACATCAAGAAAATTAAAAAAAAAAATCCCACGGGTCTCAAATGACCTCTTTATGAGGAAAAAAATGCAAATAGGAAAGTCATGAATGCTTTATATAAACCAAAATTATATTTGAATGGAAATTATTCTTAAATGACACAATGCCTCAATAAAGAAAACATTCTAAATATAGTTTAACTTTTTCTTAATTTATCTTAAGTCATCATAGTGAATATCAATTATTATGTTTTATTATAATGGTTTTTATTGTTCATGCCTAATCAATTATTTACTTATTAACTCTAGATAGTGGTTATTAATCATATCTTTTGACATTTTTTAGCAATTCTTTGACTGCTCAGAGTGACTTGGAATTTTTTTTTTCAGGAGGGACCAGGTATTGAACCCAGGACTTCATACATGGGAAGCAGGTGCTCAACAACTGAGCTACATCTCCTCCCCAATAAGAGTTGTTTTTTTCATTTGTTTGCTTGTTTTGTTTTAAGGAGGTACTGGGGATCGAACCCGGGACCTTGTACATGGGAAGCAGGTGATCAACAACTTCAGCTACAGCCACTGACTGGTTTTGTTTTTTAAACATAGGTCATAGTTGCTCTTGAAGGTTAAAAGGTATCAGGATACCAAATAACTGAAAAACTAAGTAACTATTTTTTTTTTTTTTTTACTGGGAGGTCCTGGGGATCGAACCCAGGTCCCTCTATATGGGAGACAGATGCCCAACCATTTGAGCCACATCTGCCCCCCACTAAGTAACTATTATAGTAAGCTCACTATCAATGAATGTCAAAAACATTCATTCATATTGAGAGAATTTACAAGCTTATGATTGTAAGCTGGATTGTACTCTAGCTCATTTCCATTTCTTCTTGGCAATATTTTTCTAAAGGTTCAAAATGTATGACATATTGTATTCTATATGACCCCATTGTCATTGTGTTCCTATCTGTGAAATAGGACTATGTGACATATCTACCTCCTAATACTATTAGGAGTGAGGAGAAACTGGTGCTTACAGATTTTTAAATGTTACCAAAGTACAGTGTTTCACAGCATAGCAGTTAGGAACTACCTATTATAATAATAATTATTATGACTATATAAAATATGTAGTAATAACATATGTCTCAAATGTCCAAAAAACACACTTTAAATATCTACCACGCAGTTAATTTAGAACTTGTTATACAATTTTACCTATTTTAGAAGCAAGTTTTTTTCTCCTACTGATCACGTTATATCCAGTTTATTGTCATCCTGTAGGAAGTCCAGTTTAACATTATTTTTTTAGGATACTGAAGAAAATATACCAATCTATTAAGGATGATAACAATTACACACACAGACATTTTTTTCTCTCCTCCAAATGAACATTTTCCACACTTACCTTGCCACTAATAACTTCTTCCACTCGCTCTTGGGGGGTTTGTCCAGCTTTCTGCCTCACCAAAACATACACTGAATTCACCTTAGGACAAGACCTGAGCAACTTTTCCAGAAGCACCTTCCCTAGAAAGCCAGTAGCTCCAGTGAGGAGGACATTCTTGCCTTCATAGTATTCTGGGATTGAAACCATTCTGACCCTAAGAAAAATATAGCAAATGAGCATTAATACAAAGATTTATGTTTATTTTTTTAAAGGTATTTAGATTACATAAATATTACATAAAAATATAGGGGATTCTCATATGCCCTGCTTCCTATACATGCCACATTTTCCCACATTAACAACATCTTTCATTAGTGTGGTACATTCATTACAATTGATGAAGACATTTCAGAGCATTGCCACTAAGCATGGATTATAGTTTACATTGTAGTTTACACTCTCTCCCATACAATTTTGTAGGTTATGGCAAGATATGTAATGACCCATATCTGTCATTGTAATGTCACTCAGGAAAACTCCTAAGTCCCCAAAATGCCCCCATATTTCACCTATATTTCCCTCTCCCTGCCCTCAGAACCTCTAGTGGCCACTGGCTCCATATGAATGATATAGTTTCTTTCATTGCTATAATCACAATAAGTCTATAGTAGAATATCAGTAAGTCTACTTTAGTCCATAGTTCATTCCCCAATCCTGAGGATTCTGGGATGGTGTTGCCCACTCCACCTCTGATTGAGAGGAGGCTTTGATCCCATGGGGCAGATGGATACACTCTCTTGCTTGCAGTTGTAGACTCTCTCGGTTCCTTGGGTTGGTCGTTGTCCATCATCATCTCCTTGTTAGTTTTCCTGGGTGAGTCCAATGAACTGGACATTAGGTATTGCAACTCCGCTGAACCTCAGGGCCTAGCTGGCACATGGACAGCCCAGAGATTAAAGTCTCTTGGACGTACACCTACCAACTCCAGCACCAACCATAGGCTCAAATAAAAGGGACAGAAGAAGCATGTGTAGAGAAGTCACATCTGAGTCCAACTCTGTCACTCTCGGGAGCACAATCCTCAAAGTAGGGCCACTGGCAAGGCACCAAACTCTGGAGCTATCTATCATGACCGTGGGTCCTGAGTGTCTCCAGGCTCTCATTATGTTTATTCTTAAGTGATAAAATCTCTTTATATTCCAATAAGTATTTTAAAGAACAGGAAAAATCAATGTTTGATGTTAACAAAAGAGAGCTCTAATCTTTAGTCCATTATAGTAAGGTAGAAAGAACAATGAATTGCAACAATGGCTTCTAATCCCTGTGTTTCCCACTGGATTGTCTCAGAAAAGTCACTCACTTTCTCTCTTGGCCTGAGTTTCTTTAGTACAGTTTGTACTAAATAACCTCAAAAACCCCATTCCAGCAATACAAATGCAAATCTGCATTTAAACTTGGTTAAACTCTAAAAAGAATTCACAGGTGTCTCCCATCTCTGAAGGGATTTATAATAATAAATAGAGGTCCACAGCAAGATTAAGACTCAATTGCCTAGAGCTTGTATAACAAGGCTAAGTGTCATATGCATCTATCATCACCAAGTGAAACAAGAAGAAGAGGTAACACCAAGTCCTTTTCCTATATGGCTATTAATGAAAATAAATCCAAAAGGTGCTTAAATCTCCCTTTTAAAAAAAGTCCCAGTAAGATGGGTAACATGGGTTGACTCACTCTACTTACCCAAATTCCACTGAAATTAGCAGAAAATATGTATTAAGAGAATGAACAAAAGAAACATGACAAATGAAAAAAATATATGCAGGAGGAGTCACACAGTATGTTACTACATAAAGCTCACATTACAGGGAAGCGGCTGTGGCTCAATCAGTGGGGCCCCCGTTTACCATATGGGAGGCCCCGGGTTCGGTTCCCGGGGCCTCCTGGTGAAGGCAAAGCCCGCCCGCACGGCGTGGTTAGCTGACCCAGCGAGCACAAGCAGCAAGAGGGGGATAAATGAATAAATAAATAAATAATTTAAAAAAAAAAAAAAAAAAAAAAAAAAAAGCTCACATTACAAAAACAACGCTATTTGTTGTTCAGAAACACACATATACATAATAAAATATTAATAGATACATGAGAAGGAGTACAATACAATCAAAAATGAATAAGGAGCTTCAATTTATTTGTAGTATTTTACTTAAGCTGGGGAATAGATATTTATGTCCAAATTTTTCATAATTGAAAAGAGAATTCATAGAATATGAAAACAATAGTCCCACTAACAAGCCAAAATTTAAGAAAAGAAAAAAAAAAAAAAAAAAAAACATAGCAGAAGAAACAGCAACCCAAGTATAGGAAAGGACTATAAGGAGGCAAGAGCTGTCTTTACCAATCTCCTAAATAGAGTCTGGAAGAAAACACCAAGCTCAGGATCAAGAAGCTGGTTTAAAGCATAGAGAAATCAAGGTAATTAAAGGATTGCTCAAAGAACAGCAAAGCCAGTCATGACAGTCTTACTTCCTATATAAACTTTGGCTCCCAGGCCTAGTATCCAGATCTGCTTAAGAAGAGTAACCAGAATGGATGCTAGAGAGAAGCAGGGCTGACCATGAGGTTACTCCAAACATTCCTACAAATGAAGGTACAGGAGTCAGGGAATAGGGGAAAAGGAAACAAAAACAACTTAAAAAAAAAAAAGGCATTATAGTACTTGGACCCCATAATAAATAAAAATCTGACAATTTATAGGTCCTCAGCCTATCTGTCTGCTGCAGGTCCTTAAATCAAACTTATGCAGAGCTCTCAATCAGCAACCCCATTTGGGGAAAAGCTCTTTTGGAAGAATAGACACAAATAACTGAAATGAAACCACTAAGAGCTACCAAAATCAAACATATCAGTTCTTCATAACTATGAACAGATAACCAAAAGATCACCAGATGTATAAGAAATATCACCAACATTAAAGAGAAGAGCCAAAATGAAAAACAACAGAACCAACAACAAAGGAAATAAAGATAATTAAAAAAATCTAAAGAGAGCTTAAATTCCAATAAATATCTTCCAAGCTATTAACAAGAATATTACACCACAAAATAATAACTATGCAAATGGAGCAAAGAATAAGAAAGCACTCTGAAAGTAGAAATTCAGACATATAGAAAATTCATTAAATCAAATAAACTGTTAGAATTACTAGGTGAATTTAATAAGGACACTGGATACGATGTTTACATGGAAAAACATCATATGTATTTCTCTATAGCAGGAACCAACAAAGTGAATGGTGGAGAACACACACACACACACTAATTACAACAGCATCAAAACACCAAAAACTAGAAATAAATCTAAAAGACATATAAGACCTCTATTCTAAAAACTAAAAAACATGGAGAGAAATTAAACAATATCTAAATAAATGGAGGGATATAATAAATTCCCGGGTTTAAAAACAATACTATAAAGATGTCATCACCCTTAGAATCAATACAATCCCAATCAAAACCCAAGCTATTTGCATATATGTGTATGGAAACTGACAGATTGTAAAATGTTTATGAAAATGCAAAGGTCCAAGAACAGCCAAGACAACAAAGCTAAAGAAATTACATTACCATATTTATTATAACACTACAGGAATATGGTATTGGGACAAAGAAATAACGGTGCAGACTAAACTGGACATTCATATAGAAAAAAATGAATCTTGACCTCTACCTCAAAACATACACAAAAATGAATTCCAGGTAGACTGCAAGCCTAACTGTGGAAGTTGTAAAACAATGAGGTTTCCAGTAAGATAACAGAAGAACAGCCCCATGACTGTGGGACAGGTAAACATTTCTTAAACAGGACACAAAAAATGCTAACCAAAAATGAAATACTGATAAATTGGACCACAGTAAAATAAGAGCTCTTGTTCATCCCAAGACACTATTAATAAGGAGAAAGAACAAACCAGAGTAAAATATATTTGTAATATGTATAATGACAACAGATTAATATACAGAATGTGTAAAAAAACTACATAATCAGAGGACTGACATCATCAACATGCAATGGAAGACATCCCCTAGATAAGGCTCCCCTCAGAATCACCTAATAAAAGGACAAATCCCACTTGCTTGGATCTCTGAAGTACTACAGAGACTGGAGAAACGACTCCACAAATGCTGAATCAAAGAAAAAGAAAAATACCAAAATCAAAAAGGAAATTTGTGTCCTAGATCCACAAGTCAGGACCCCTCTCCCTCACATGGTCCCATGCAGCTTGGAGTCCCTCAAGGCAGCGTATTCCAGGTCCCTCCAGCCACAGATGCATACCAGAGAGTCACCAACAGCAGCAAGTTGGAACCACTCACATATCCAGGCACAGGGACCCAAGTTCACAGAGACCCAGGGTAGAACACAAGCATATATTGTATAATACCCCATGGTAACCACAAAGAAAGTATTGTAAAAATATACAGAAACAGAAGTGAGAAAGAGATCAGTCAGATCCCTTTCAGATCAGATCACAAAGGATCAACTATAGAGAAAAGGAAGCTGCACTAAAGGAAGACACCAAAAAGACAAAGGAAAAAATGTCTGAAGAAAGTACTGTCCTTACAGTTACACTGAATGTTAATGGATTAGACTCCTCATTCGAAAGTACAGAGATTGGGAAATGGAAGTGGCTCAGGCGATTGGGCTCCCGTCTACCATATGAGGTCCAGGGTTCAATTCCAGGGGCCTCCTGGTGGGGGCAAGCTGGCTCATGCGGAGTGCTGGCCCGTGTAGGAGTGCTGGCCCATGCGGAGAGCTGGCACAGCAAAGTGACACAAGAAAAAGAGACACAGAGGAGAGACAATGGGAGACACGGCAGACCAGGGAGCTGAGGTGGCGCAGGAGATTAAGCGCCTCTCTCACTCTCCAGAAGGTCCCGGGATCAGTTCCCAGTGCCACCTAGAGAGAAGACAAGCAGACACAGAAGAACACACAGTGAATGGATGCAGAGAGCAGACAGTGAGCGCAGAAACAACTGGGGGGGGGGGATAAAGAAATAAATATATATTTTTAAAAGTACAGAAGTTGGCAGAATGGATTAAAAAAATGAAAAAAATGAAAAAGCACAATTCAATTATATATTGTTTACAAGAGACTCACCTTAGGGCCAAAGACAAAAAAAAGTTTGAAAGTGAAAAGATGTAAACTGATAATCCATGCAAACAGTAACCAAAAGGGCTGGGGAAGCTATACTACTATAAAACAAAATAGATGTTAAGTCAAAAGTTGTTACAAGAGACAAAGAAGGACACTATGTATTAATAAAAGGGTCAATTTACCAAGAGAAATAACATCAAATATTTATGCACCTAGCCATGGTGCCCCAAAATACATGAGGCAAACACTGGCAAAACTGAAGGGAGGTCCTGGAATTGAACCCTGGACCTCATATGTTAGAGACTTCAATACACCATTCTCCTCAATAAAGAGAACATTTAGACAGAAGATCAACAAATAAATAGAGAACTTGAAAAATATAATAAACGATAACAGAAATAAAAACATTGTACCCCAAAACAACAGTACACATTCTTCTCAAGAGCACATGAATCAGGAAGTAGATGTGTCTCAAGCGACTGGGCTCCCACCTACCATATGGAGGGTCCTGGGTTTGGTTCCAGGGGCTTCCTGGTGAAAGCGAGCTGGCCCGCACAGACAGCTGGCACAACAAGATGATACAACAAAAACGAGACACAGAAGAGAGACAGTGAGAGAGACAACAAACCAGGGAGCTGGGGTGGCTCAAGCGACTGAGTGCCTCTATCCCATGTTGGAAGGTCCTGGGATCGGTTCCTAGTGCCCCCTAAAGAGAAGACGAGAAGACAAGACAAGCAGACACAGAAGAACGTGCAGAGAATGGACACAGAGAGCAGACAGCGAGCGCAAGTGGTGGAGGGGAAGAATAAATAAGTAAAATAAATCTTTTTTAAAAATAGAGCACATGAATCATTCTCAAAGTTAGACCACATGTTGGGTCACAAACAAGTCTCAATAAATTTAAAAATACCGAAATTACACAAAGCATCTTCTCTGACCACAATGGAATGAAACTGGAAATCAATAACAGAGAACTGGAAAACCAACAAATATATGGAAGTTAAATAACATATTCTTAAACAATAAATGGGTCAAAGAAGAAATTACAAGGGAAATCCATAAATATCTTGAGAAAAATAAGATCATAACTTATCAAAACTTAAGGGATACAGTGAAGGCAAGGCTGAGAAGGAAATGTATAGCCCCAAATGCTTACATTAAAAAAGAAGAAGGAGCTAAATCAAAGACCTAACTGTATACACACCTGGGGAAACCAGAAAAAGAGCAGCAAACTAAAACCAAAGCAAGCAGAAATAAATAACAATGATTAGAGCAGAATCAAATAAAATAGAGAATAAAAAAATGATAGAGACCATTAACAAAACCAAGATTTGGTTCTTTGAAAAGATCAATAAAATTGGCAAACCCTTAGCTAGACTGACCAAGAAAAAAAAGAGAGAAGTCACATATAAATAAAATCAGAAATAGAGGGGAGACACTACTCCTGACCCCACAAAAAGGATCATAAGAAGATACTATGAACAATTGTATGCCAACAAATTAGACAACATAGATGAAATGGCTAAATTCCTAGAAACATACAAACAACCTACACTGACGCTGAAAGAAATAAAAGGTCTCAACAAACAAATTTCAAGTAGAGATTGAATCAGACATCATATAACTATCAACAATAAAGCCCAGAACCAAATGGCTTCACAGGTGAATTCTATAAAACATTCCAAGAAGCAGTAATACCAATCCTATTCAATCTCTTCCAAAAAACTAAAGAGGGAATACTACCTAACTTCATTCTATTGAGACCAACATCACCCTAATACCAAAACCAGATAAAGATATTAAGAGAAAAGAAAATTACAACCCAGTATCTCTTATGAAAGCCGAAATCCTCAACAAAACACTAGCAAATTGAATCCAACAGCACATTAAAAGAAGTATACACCATGATCAAGTGGGATTCATCCCTGGTATACAAGGGTGGTTCAACATAAGAAAATCAATTAATGTAATATACCACATTAACATAATAAATGGGAAAAAAACCACATGATCATCTCAATGGACACAGAAAAGGCATTTGACAAAATCCAGCATTCTTTCTTGATAAAAACACTTAGAAAAATAGGAATCGAAGGAAACTTCTTCAACATGATAAAAAGGCATATATGAAAAACCCACTGATAACATCATCATCAATGGTGAAAGACTGGAAGCTTTCCCTCTAAGATCTGGAAGAAGACAAGGATGCCTACTGTCACCACTGTTATTCAACATTGTACTGTAAGTTGTAGACAGAACAATTAGGCAAGAAAAAGAAATAAAAGGTATCCAGGTTGGAAAGGAATAAGTAAAACTTACACTATTTGCAGATGGCATGATCCTATATGTAGAAAGTCCCCCAAAAAATCTACAACAAGCTTCTAGAGGTAGTAAACAAATTCAGCAAAATGGTAGTAGTGTTTCTATACACTTGTAATGAACAATCTGAGAAGGAAATCAAGAAAAAAATACCATTCACAATAGCAACTAAAAGAATCAAATAGCTCAGAATAAGTTTAACTTATTCTTATTCTGAGCTAAAGGAATTATACATGGAAAACACAAAATATTGCTAAAAGAAGATCTAAATAAATGGAAGGACATTCCATGCTCATGGATTGGAATACTAAATATTGTCAACATATCTATTCGACCCAAAATGATTTACAGATTGAATGCAAACCCAATCAAAATTTCAAAAGTCTTCTTTGCAGAAATGGAAAAGCTAAACATCAAACTTACTTGGAAAGGTAAGGGGCCCCAAATAGCCAAAATCATCTTGAAAAAGAAGAAAGGAGTTGGAAGACTCACACTTCCTGATTTTAAAATTTATTACAAAGCTACAAGTGGTCAAAACAACATGATATTGGCACAAGGACAGACATATAGACCAATGGGAAAGAACTGAGAGTTCAGAAATAGACCCTTGCCTCTATGGCCAACTGATTTTTTTAAAAACAATTTACTGAAGTATATCATTCATACATGAACATACATAAACTATAAGTTTTCAGTAAATATTGTGAACTTACAAAACAAACATGCATAACATCATACAGGGCTCCCACACATTACCCCACACACACACAAACACCCCACATTGTTGTGAAACATTTGCCAACAAATCTTGAAAGAGCATCGTCAAAGTATTACCACCAACATAGTCCATATCTTCCTTCCCTGTACATTTTTTTAAGGATTTATTTATTTATTTACTTACTTACTTTTATCCATTGCCCCCGCCCCACCGGTTTTTGCTGTTTCTGTGTCCATTCTCTGAGCAACTCTCTGTTGTCTGTTTTCTGCCTTCTCTTCTCATCCTTCTCTTGTCTTCACCGGGATTCGATCCTCGGAATCTCCGATGTGGGAGAAAGGCATCCTACCGCCTGCACCACCTTAGTTCCTGGTTTTTCCATGCGTCTCGTCTTGGCTCTCCCTTGTGTCACTCTCCTGTTATGTCATCATCTTGCTGTGTGGCTGGTGGGGCCTGACGGCTCACCTGTACACGGGGCCTGGTGGCACACCCACGCACCTTCTATATTTTTCTTTTTTTTATTTTTACCGGGAGGTCCCAGGGATCGAACCCAGGTCCCTCCATATGGGAGACGGTCACCCAACCACCCGAGCCACATCTGTCCCCCTGCTGTATTTCTTAAGGTTGGCCAAAGATACTCAAAGTTACAGACTTTTCCCATACAGGATGGTCATATAATAAATCAGGCTTAGTTTATCACAGGATTCTAAAAACCAGACCTAGGGAGAAAAACTAGGTCTGGTGATACATGCATGGTTTCTAACATAGCAAATGTTTAGCCTACCCTGATTATCACAAAATCAGGATGGCAAGAATATTCACAACCAATTAATTTTTGACAAGGCTATCAAGTCTACTCAATTGGGAAAGAATAGCCTCTTTAACAAATGGTCCTAGCAGAAGTGGATATCTGTATGTTAAAGAATGAAGGACGGCCCCTACCTCACAACAAGTACAAAAATTTAATTCAAAATATATTCAAGGGGAAGCGGATGTGGCTCAAGGGATTGGGCTCCCGTCTACCATATAGGAGGTCCAGGGTTCGATCCCCAGGGCCTCCTGGTGAAAAGCAAGCTGGTCCACGTGGCAAGCTGGCCCATACAGAGTGCTGGTCTGCGCAAGAGTGCTGGCCCGTGCAGGAGTGCTGGCCCACGCAGAAAGCTGGCACAGCAAGATGACGCAACAAAAGGAGACACAGGAGAGAGACAATAAGAAACACAGCAGACCAGAGAGCTGAGGTGGCTCAAGAAATCGAGCAGCCTCTTTCTACTCTGGAAGGTCCCAGGATCAGTTCCCAGTGCCGCCTAAAGAAAAGACAAGCAGACACAGAAGAACACACAGAGAGCAGACAGCAAGTGCAAAACAACGAGGTGGGGAGCAGGAGTGAATAAATAAAATAAATCTTTTAAAAAATCTCTTGCGCCACCTCAGCTCCCTGGCCTGCTGTGTCTCTTATTGTCTCTCCTCTGTGTCTCTTTTTGTTGAGTCATCTTGCTATACCAGCTATCTGCGCGGGCCAGCACTCCTACATGGGCCAGCTTTCTTGTACAGACCAGCACTCCACATGGGCCAGCTCGCCACATGGGCCAACTTGCCTTTCACCGGGAGGCCCCGAGAATCGAACCCTGGACCTTCTATATGGTAGACAGGGGCCCAATCCCTTGAGCCACATCCGTTTCCTGAAAAAATATATATATATGTTAATTTAAAAAAATGTATCAAAGACCTAAATATAAGAACTATGACTATAAAACTCCTAAAAGAAAACATAGGGAAGCATCTTCAGGATCTTGGATTAGGCAATGGTTTCTTAGACTTTACACTCAAAGCACAAGCAACAAAAGAAAAGATAGATAAATGGGACCTCATCAAAATCAAGAACGTTTGTACATTAAAGGACTTTATCATGAAACCACATATCCAATAAAGGTTTAAGATCCAGAATATATAAAGAAATCCTACAACTCAACAATAAAATGACAACTCAATTTAAAAATGGGCTAAAGACAAATAGACCATTCTACAAAGAGGCTATACAAATGGCTGAAAAGCATATGAAAGGATGCTCAATACCATTAGATATTAGGGAAAAGCAAATCAAAACCACAATGAGATACCATTGCAAATGGCTATTATTTAAAAAAACAGAAAATTTTAAGAGGGTGTAGAGAAATAGGAATATTCATTCTTTGCTGTTGGGAATGTAAAATGGTGTAGCTGCTGTGGAAGACAGTTTGGCACGTCCTCAAAAAGCTAAGTATAGAACTGCATATGCTCCAACAATGCCACTACAGTATTAGGTATATATCCAAAAGAAGTGAAAGCAGGGATTAGAACAACTATCTGTACACCGATGTTCACAGTGTCATTATGCACATTTGCCAAAAAGATGGAGGCAACCCAAGTGTGTGTCAACTACCGAATGGATAAACAAAATGTGGCATATACATACAATGGAATATTATTCAGCAGTTAAAAAAGAACTAAGTTTTGATTCATGCAACAACAGGCCTGAACCCCGAAGACAGCAAGTTGAGTTAAATAAGCCAGACACAAAAGGACAAATATTTTATGATCTCACTTTTATGAAATTATTAGAAAAGGCAAACTCATAGAGTCAGAATCTAGACAACAGATTACCAGAGCTGGGTTGGGGGTAGGGAATGGCTAGTTAATGCTTAAACTGTACAGTTTCTATTGGGGTTGACTGTAAAGTTTTGGTAACAGATGGTGGCAATGGTAGCACCAACATTGTGAATATAATTAACAGTAGCGAATCATATATGTGAATGTGGTTACTAGAATAAAAATTAAAAGAAAAAACACAGAACTGTATAACACAATGAACCCTATTATAAATGATGGACTATAGCTAATAGTACAATTATAAAAATGTCCTTTCATAAATTATAACAAATGTATCTCACTAATTCAAAGTGTTAATAATAGTAGTATATGGGAACTCTGTACTTTATATATTTTATGCATATTTCTGTAAACCTACAACTTCTCTAACAAAAAATTACTGATATAAAAAGAACTACAAAATCATAAAAGGACAGATAAAACTTGAATAGACATATTACAAAGGGTGATAGCCCAATGACATTATAAAGAGGATCCAAATGGCCAATCAGCACCTGTAAAGGGGCTCTACTTAGTTATCAAGAAAATACAAATTAAAACCAAAGTGTAGTTTTGATAACAGATGGTGGTAATACCACTTAACAGTGTAACTGAAAGTGGTTTATATGGAAAATGTAATATATATATATCATAAAAATTAAAAAATAAAACACACAATGTGATTCCACTATACCCCCACCACCACCACCACCACAAATAGTCAAAATGAAAAAGACAAATAATACATAGCACTGGTAATATGCACAATAATTGGAACACTCATATACTGCTGGAGGAAGTATAGATTGCACAACACTTAGGAAAAGTGGTATTGCCTACTAAAGCTGAACATTCATATTTTATGACCTAGCAATTCCACCCCTAATTATATACCCAATGGAAATAGGTATAAATATTCACTAAAAGGCTATTCATAGCAGAACTATTCCTACTGGCCCAAAATTAAAACAACCCAAGTGTTTATCAACAGTACAATGTATAAACTGTAATGTATTTTACAATGCAATATTATACAACAGTGAAAATGAAGAAACTTTTGCTATGCATGGATGGGTCCCACAAAGAGAACACAAACCAGAGAAGCCAAGAACAAAGAGTATATACTATATGATGTCATTTATATAAATTTCAAAAGCAAGGCAAACTCATTTATGGTTTAAAGGACAATAGTTGGTTACCTGGGGGGAGGAGGAAGTACAGACTAGAAGGAGGCATGAGGAAGGCTTCTGGGATACTAATATTTTATTTCTTGATCTGGGTGGTTCATTTTTTAAAAATTCATCAAGCTATACTCTTAGGATTTATGGACATGCATGTATATTGAACTGAATTTATGTACTTCAATAAAAAGTTTTCTTTAAAAATGAATGACAAACATACAGTGATCATATGTCTTCGTTTGCCTGGAACATGCCTAGTTTAAGCCTGCTCTCTCAGCTTAATTCTGAATAGATCCCCCTTTCATTCCCAGAAGTATTCCAGTTTGGATAATAAGTTACATGTTCACCCTAGTTATAACCTGTTTCAAGTCTTAGACCATTCAAGATTTCAATGACTGAAAGCGTAATTAAAACTAAGGAGCAAAGTTAAAAGGTTAATAACCTCATATGGGAGGACAAGGAGAATAATTCTTCATCAATATACCTAACAAATCTGGTAGTAAATGTCTAATAATTGTTGTTAATACCTATATTAAACATATAGTGTTCTGAGACCATGACCTAAAACCAGTTTTCTAGTTATCTGAGCTTCATTTTATTCATATGTAAAAACTTATTCAAAAAAAGTAATAATAAAAAAAGACTTAGTCAACAAATATTTATGAAGCATTTACTAGATACCAGGCAACAGAAAGTATTCCATAGGTGTCTAGAAACAGATAGACAGTTTTCCTATTAATAATTGAGAATGTATAGCCTATGTGACTAGCTCAATCCTAAAAAGAGGAAAACACAACTAATCTCTTCCCTCATTTACCAGGACATCTTTCCTACCAGTGCCTGAACAGCAAAATCTGTTAACACCAAATAGTAGAAAATTTTGCCAAACTTAATTCTCTCTCCTCAGGGTTAACAGTACAAAGATTGTTTGCTAAGAGAGTTGTAGAATGAAACTGCTTTTTACTGTTCTCAGGCAACTAAGTCAAAGATAGGATGGGTATACATTTACATATGATTTTATCCTATTATAATGACTTAAGTCTTCTTCATGAAGGGAAAAAACAGAACTCCTACAACCCTCCAACCTTACCACACTACCACCAAAACCTTTAAAAGCAGAGTATTTTTAAATTCTGTCCCTAGGTATTCATGGTTCCCCCATCCAATCCCACTACTAACTTATTGGCAAAGCCAGTAAAAACGAGAATTCAGGGAAACCCAGACTTGCCACATTTTTCACATAGTCCTTCCACTGTGACCAGAAACTACTAGAAAAGCAAACCAGGAAAGGAATGCTGCCAGTCCTTCCAGAGGATGTTGTTTAGATACCTACTGCGTGATTTTACTGCACAGAAAGATACCTAAAGCACCTTCCATCTGTTGAAAAGTAGCTGCAAAGCTGTCACATTGAAAAAAAGCAGGAGCATTATCATTTGCATATGAGGGGGTACTGTGCGATGTTACTCTTATTTTCACTGTGCTTGATTAAGCTGCCCTAGGAAACATGCAGTGGCAGCTAGGTTTTTCCTTCAAAAAACACCTTATCTTTTGATTCAAAAGTTAAAGAAGCAGAAATCTTTTGAAGACCAGCAAAAATGCAGGGTGCCAAATATCACCATTACTTTCAAGGAATTCACCTAGGCTTACTTGCCAAAGTGTGTTTCCCAGTGACTGTATTAAAGATATTTTTATATATTTCATTTAAAATTAAATTAAGAGAAACCTAGTGCAAAGTTACTTAAATTAAGGAATATTCATGAGAGAGGAGTTCAAGTCAAGACTCTGCCACTTAGAAACCATGAGATCCTAGGAAAAACTACTACTCTGAACCTGTTTCCTTAGCTATAGAAGGACAACTTGCAGGTGTTGTGGGCAAAAAAAAAAAAGAGCTAGAGCCTGAAATAAACACAAAAGGAGAAACCATAGAGAACTTCCTAAGGTAGAAAGAACCCCACTCCATATAAACTGCACTCTTGTAAAATAATTGTATTCTCTTAATAAATGTTCTACTATTACTGGAAATCTAATCAAGCTGTCTCATTCAGTTTTAGATACTTAGTTAAGATAAATGATAAAAGATATAATCCTCCCTCTCTCATTTTCCACTTAGTTCTTTAGACAAAATTAAATTAAAGTGGGAGATTGGGGTATTCCAATAACAAGAAAACAACAAAAATCTAGCATTAAATAAAGGACAGCTTTTCAGTGCCAAGAAATGGACATTCCTTTGCCCTGTTTCAAAGATAAAAACAACCAAAACTAATTAAAACTTGGAATATAATGCCAGCTGGTTGTTTCAAACACTTGCTAAGCAAAAAGACAAACATGACATCGTATGGAGAGTAGATTAAAGGGAGGAGAATGGAAAGAGAGGCAATTCCACAGGCCAGGAAGAACAAAAGCAAAGTTTTAAAAGACTCACCAGCGACAAGAAAAATATATAGAAAATGAAGAAAGGAAAAGAAGAATTTATTAAGCACAAACTATATCCTCTCATGCTTTCAGATACAATTTCCCACAAGTCTCCATAATAACGTTTCTTGTCTAAGGTGACTAAGTACATGGATGTGGCAAAGTCAAATTTGAGTCAGTATGTTCTAACTAAATCCCACATTTATAGAGGGCACAGCAAGTTTCTACTTGTCCTTCTGAGGTAAAAGCTTAAGGACTGAGTGTACAGCACTTGAAGAGAAGGTCAGAGAAAGTAACAGGTTTGAAACAAATGCTCTTCAAGGTCATTTCCAGTTGCAAACATGTTTGAACAGCATTCTTTACTACAGGACGTTCTTGGCTTTTACTAATTGCATAAAATAGATTAATATCTGCCCCACAGAAAATTTTAACATATGAAATAAGGGGATCTCCAGCTGAAGAATCCTTAAAGTTCTACATAATTCCACAATGAAAGTCAATGGGCGAAACTAGCAACACTATATAGAAAATTGACTGCTAACTGGTTAAGATAGACTTTTTTTTTTTTTTTTTTTTTTTTTACCGGGAGGTCCCGGGGATCAAACCCAGGTCCCTCCATATGGGAGACGGACTCCCAACCATTTGAGCCACATCCATCCCCCAAGACAGACTTTTAAAGAGTTAAAATTCAAAGGCAATTAGACTTTACCAGGATTCCCCACACAGCCATTTGCAAAGACAATCAACAAAAGGAGAAGACAGGAGATATACAGTCAAACTTGAGGTGTAAGACCAATTAGGTAGACTCTAAGGGGACTTAATCATTGCCACTAAGCATTTGAATAAGAAGTCATAATTCTCAGGTTAAAAAATAAGCAGTTATCAAAGGCCAATGGATTTATTTCCAACCTCACCCTACCCAAACCATTGAAAGACCTCACAAGAAGGGCGGGCGGGGGGTGGGGGTGGACGGGGGGGGGGGACAAGTCTCCCTCACAGGCCACCAGCAACCCACTACTCCTCTCCAGCTGCTTGTACCTACCAATCAATCACCCCACAGCCAGCCTCTCCCACCAGTACTTGGATGAAGAGATAAAGGAAAAAGGAAATAGGAAAAAAGCCTAAAGCTAAGTTCCCTCAGCTGTCCCCATGGCTTGCTCCACTCCTCACTACCCTAAGCAGACTGGGCACAGGCCTGCCTGTGGGACTGCTCCTCAGCAGCTCCTCTTTTTCCTGGGGCCCAGCTAGGTCTCTCCCTCTCCAGCCACCCTCTCCATCCACCCCCGCAACACCCCAGCTTCCCTTATGCCTGGTAAGTCTGCCTACCTTCCCACTGTTCCCTACTGCATTCAGTTCACAGATCCCTACTGCATCATCTTGGATCTCTCCACATTTCTGATGTTGCCTTGTGTGGGAAGATTTGAGGATCGCTTAAGCACAAAGCCCCCAAGAGGCTGGGCCTACAGAGCAGCAGTTCAAGGCCGAGGAGATGAGCCCTGCCATATGCCAGATCGCCACGTGGTAAAATGCCACCGGTAGATAATAACATTGGTGATAAAGCATCTCTGATGGTGCCTTGATTTGGACATTTCATGGCCTAGGAACTGTAAGCTTTTACCTCAAATAAAATTCCCATTATAAAAGCCAGCCCATTTCTGGCACTTTGCATCGGCAGCCTTTGGCAAACTAAGCCACTCAAGGAAGCTAAGTAGCTAAGTATGATGTGGCAATTCTGCTACTAGGTATATACCCAAAAGGACTGAAAGCAGGGACACAAACAGACATTTGCACAGAGATGTTCACAGGAGCATTATTCACAATTGCCAAAAGATGGAAGCTACCCAAGTATCCAACAACCAATGAATGGAAAAACATAAAGTCCCTTATACACACACACACACACACACACACACAAAATGCTTACTCTCCCCGAATCCCAAGTGTCAAGAGCCATTTCTGTCAAAAAGCTGGTTAGGTGGAGGACTTCAGAGGAGTATGCATCCCCAGGAAGCCAGAGAGCAAGTAAGCTCCCTGCCCTGGCACCCAACCCCTCGATGACCATCATGGGGCTCTCTGGAGCTGGTACTGGTGGGAAGGAGTGTGTAGGATCCTGTCTGGAACTTGCAAGGAGGGGTGACTCTGGGGATTCCAGAGTCTACACTGGCAACTGGGCAGAACAGAGGCAAGAGAGGACATCTCCACATCACTTAAACCATCACAGCCTTGATTCACTGGGTACAGTTCATCCCCAGACTGTCAGGCCCATATAAGCCCCAGACAATGGAGTTAATCCCTTTATTTACACATGAGGAACCTGAGGCTCAGAGAGGAAGGGATGTAACAGTGTTCACAAAGTGAGTCAGAAATTTTATCTGGTCCCTCTCTCAACCCTAAACCCAGGCTAAAGGTGAAATAGGAAATCTAGTCTGCTTTCTCCATTCCACAGGAATTTGGGCTCTAATCTCTACATTGTAAAAGGCCTATGAGCAATCAGTGGAAATATGGTAAAAAAGTCTAAAAACCCTGGGTCCCTCTAGGGTCTGGACAGGAGTAGGACCAGAAGAGAGCACAAATCTCTGATGTCAGAGTATTCCAGAGTCTTCTGGAACTTGTGTGACCATGGGCAAGTTTCCTCCTCTGGTCCTCAGACTACCAATAAATGATGGCATTTATCTCTAAACAATGTAAAAATCTTATAAAATATCTACAAATTATTTTATAGCATATTTATTCAAAATAGTCCCAAGCTGGAAAGAGTCCAGGTTTCATCAATAGGAGAATATATAAACAATTGGTGGTAATTCATACAATTGAAAATTACTAAGCATTCAAAAGAACTAACTACTGATATGTACAACATTCTTATCCTGAGTGAAAGAAGCCTTACCCAACAGAGTTCATAAAGTATTATTTGATGAATATGAACTCCTAGGACAGGAAAAATTTATCCATGGTAGAAAACAAAATCAGAACACTGGTTGACTTTGTAGGAATAGGGGTCAATTGAGTAGGTGAGGAGTGACATGAGAGAAATTTATGGAGTGAAGTGTACCGGTGTATAACTTGATAGGTGTCTATAACTTGATATATAAGCGTATATATATGTTTGTTAAAACTCATCACTTAAGATACATGTATTTCATATGTAAATATTAAATAAAAATGAATAAAGCAAAAATATTGAGCAAGGGGAGGAAAGGGGAGGGGAGGA